>OY754340.1:59012478-59612478 GCA_963573305.1 Pyrrhosoma nymphula | reverse complement strand
AGTATATAGCGTTTGTAATACTCGTGAGCAAGTAAAGTTCCATTTTTCAGACATTGCAATGCTTATTTAAATTAATATTTTTCAAAATTATTCAAGCAAGTGCAGTCGATCCAATGTCAGCTCATTGCGCATGCGTAGAAGAGAAACAAGTGCGAACTATGCTGTAAATCTGACAACAGCGGTACGTTCGATGGTCTGCTGAACGATCGCCCTTATAGAATCGCTCGTTAGTCATCACTCGAATAAATTGAGCTCGACCGAAGGTGAACGGATCCCTAACGTTCGAACGTCAGCCAAGTTATAGAATCGGCCCCCGGCTCTAAACATAGCTCCCCTATCATCACCCGCTTCAATTACATGACCTCCATAGTATTGAAGTTAATGACCTGGCTGCTCTTATATGGCCTCATTATTTTTCAATTATTTAATTGATACATCAATCATTCCAAGTTATTCAGTAATATAACGGTGATCCCAGCAGTAATTGTACATACCTACTCTTTTAAACCTTGTTTCGTGAAATAGTTTTCTTTGGTAGTGTATGAGCTACATGCTAAATGTCGTCCTGGAGAACGTGACATTTTAAGATCTCTGATGAAATTCTGCTATGAGCTAATAAAAAATCCTCTGTTTTCCCTATTTGATATTTAAGCTTTGGTTGTGACATCTATTCGGCTCCTCCTAAGTTATCCCAATGTATAACATCAGGAGAATATAAAGTGATGCGCATAGCAATCATAGAAAATTATAGGCTCATAACAATACAATTTGTACATACGAGGTTTGATAATAAAATAACGGGAATTTTCTTTTTCCTTAAAGAATATTTATTTATTAATCAAAATCAATTTTGTCCTCTTCAACGTAATCCCCATTTTAAATATAATACACTTGTGCCAGCGGTTTTCCTATCTTGGAAGCACTTCTGGAACTCACTTTCCGGTATAGAGTTCAGCTACTTCAGCGACTCTCATAAATGGTGGCAAAACGTCGTCCCTTCATGGTTCTCTTTAGCTTCAGGATTAGAAGGAAATCATAGGATTCCATGTCCGCCGAATACGGTGGCTGAGGCAAAATTACATTTTTTTTACCAAAAAAACACGAATGAGGTGTGAGCGGGAGCATTATTGTAGAGCAATTTCCATGAGTGGTTTTGACACAGATCTGGGTGTTATTCTCGGACAACTTCATTCAAACGGTGCATTCCGTCCAGGTGGTATTTGTTGTTGACCGTATGACCATACGGGGGGAATATTTGATGCACTACGCCAACGCAATCGAAGAAAATAGATATTAAAAAATTCCCATTGTTTTTTGATCACACCTCATTATGTATTTGCCAAATATTTCACAAATGTATTTCTAAACAGACTTATACATTATGATGCGCACCTTGGAAAACACTCCATCACATTAGCTCCCTCCTCTCCCTCGCTAATCGATTCTTCAATCCAATTTTCAAAGCGCAATCGGAGAAAAACCATTGCACCCTCGAAAAAAATTACATTTATGTTGCCACTTTAAAGATTAAGTCTGCTGCAATTCTACGTTATATATACAATGCACTCTATGGGAATTATTTATTCTTATTTTATATACCTATCGGCAATTGGGACAAAAAATATATTAATTCCAATAATTATACACCTATTTGTCCGATAGTCCACTCTAATGTTTTGGGAATGTGCATAAGGCACATCGGGTCAATTAATGGGTCAGTACAAATAATATCAAAATATATTATAATATTATAAGGTAACATTCAGGAAAACAAGTACATCATCAAATAACAATTACGAAAGTATATGGTCGGTTGATAGTCAAAT
Source organism: Pyrrhosoma nymphula (assembly GCA_963573305.1). Classification (NCBI taxonomy): domain Eukaryota; kingdom Metazoa; phylum Arthropoda; class Insecta; order Odonata; family Coenagrionidae; genus Pyrrhosoma; species Pyrrhosoma nymphula. The sequence goes on along the minus strand of OY754340.1, from coordinate 59,610,652 downwards.
ACATAAAGGATAGTAAGATTTTGAAAAACAATGTAGATAACATTTCCTGATACTACCCGAGATAACAAAAGCAATTAAACTTTAAGCAGAAAATATGCGCAGCCGCCAAAAGTACGTACGGCTAACTATCTTGTTTACTTTGTTAATTGGCGAGGAAAATGAAGATCGGTCCGATGAAGCCTCGTCGCCACTTGTATACATTCATCTCTGTACTCACTGGTAGGACATTCCTTATACATTCAAGCACGGTCCATTTACACTGACTTTAATTTTCTCAACAATCAAGCATGTAAGTGGCATAAATGACAACCAAGGCAAACACTAAACACATAACAGTTAGGGTTGAAAAAACATATCAAACTGCTGTTACAAAGATGCAGGTCCAACTTTGGCGAAGCAACGGCTTTCTCGTTATAGCTTTGGCGAAAAAAATTTGTTGTCTCAACGTAGGGATTCCGTTGGCTCCCCCATTACTAAATAGTCCCCAACGATGCCGACAAAAAACAACTTTGGGCCAACGGTTTGTTACTATAGGGTTATCAGCACTGGGAAAATTATCGATAAACATGGAAAAGTGAAGGTTCCAAAAAAATAATTACCCGAGTGGCAGAAATTGTATATTTTTTGGCAGTACTCACTTTATGGAATAAAACGTATGAATTCACAATGATGTAGAAAATGAGGTCATTTCTGGCATTTAAAACTTTGAATCTGAGGATAGTTCAACGAAATTAAACTACAATTTTTATTAACAATATGTTTCATATTTTATCTTGTTGGAGGACGAAGAGCCAATGTACGTGAAAGCCTAACAAAGACAATTATTTAAAAGACTTTTGGCGCATTATCTCTTTCACTTAATTTTCCAAATTCTGTTACTCAAAGATATTGAAGGCGCTCTCTACATGTCTATGCAATAAGGTGCGAAATAGGCTCCTTGAAGGATGGATAGGCATATAGTGCCTGCAAATGACACCAATGAGGTACTTTAAAGGCCCCGTTTGGTGCTGATTTGGTGCGTAGACGATGTAGGGTTAGCTTTTGTTCAATAAATGAAGTGATTTTATACTGTTTTCACGCAATATGGATTGAAAGTTTATATAGTATATAATCTTGTGCTCAGGTGAAATAATACAACGGTGAACGAAAAATATTCACCACCAATAGGTCTCGAACTCTGGACCTTAGCACCACTAGCTTATATAAATACCCAATGGAGCAGTTTCCCGTGGAGAGAAATTTAAATTATCCGAGCTAAATATTCAAGATCGTTTTCTTATTTCTGTTTAAATAGTTGGAGGCTAGGGAGGAGTATTAGGCTGAGTGGCCAGTGAACGTAGTTCTCTTGAAATCCATTAGATGGAGCGACCGCATCATTTCGTGCGATTTCCTCGACTGGCTCTCTCAGCGACGCAAGGTTAAAAAAATACGAAAAAAATAAGAAAATGGGAATCCGGACTCGTGGAGATAAGTTTTTCGGGTGGGTGACTTCATTCGTCTGGCGTCCATCCCATGAGTAAGAAGGTCACTTAAGAGTCTCTCGTGTTCGAAGGCGTTTGTGTATATGGATTCATTCCTATGATGTGCTGTGTTGCGCGATTCATAGCTTCTTCTTCTTCTGAAGCGTAAGTACTTGATTTCCTATTCTTTCTTCTCGTGTCGTTCGCGTTTTTATTTCGACAAACATCAGACAGAAGCCATTAATTAAATTATTCATTAAGAGTGCTCTAGTGCATTTGTCAATGTCATTTCTGTGAGATTGGATCTACATGTAAGCCATGTCTACATGTAAGCCAGAACATCACTAAATATATGGCCCTAGAGTAGACTTGACGTAGCGTAGGAGGTAGGTAGAGTGACTGTTTGTTCTCGTGTATGTTGCAACTACCACCCACTCTTGAGTTGCCTTGAAAGGTATTTTAAAATCGTAGATTTTTTAGTTGCACACAAATGGAGAGGAAAAATGCACGGCGTATTGTTAGGCTAAAAAACCAGATGTCGATGCACGTATCTGATAGTTATTGAAACATAGTAGCTATTCTTGCTATCGACAAACTTAATCAGGTCTCGTTGGCACCCTTGATTGTGTCATCCCTTACGCGGGAAAACATGATTTGAAACCAGTCCGTTATGCAGTCCCTACATTAAATTGTCTCTTGCAAGATATTGGAACTTATGAAATGGTCCATTTGATAAAATGTCGTATTGCTAATAGAAAGAGCTTTTGATTCCCTATTTTGAAGCATCTCCTTGTATATTTTTAACTGGCGTGAAATAAGGTTTGATCGCGTGCCTTTGTTCTTCGAGTGTATGCGATGGGTGGTACGCCTGAGGACTGACGTCAGATAATGGGTGCGGTCCAGTGAACGCTACAATCGCTCCGGAGCTTTAGTAGCGAGCTCCCGAGCGGTCCGTTAGTCCAACGCTACCCAGATACTCTAAACGATAGTGCTTTAGGCGTCACTTCATCGAAGATTGTACAATTACGATTATTCAATATATTGAATTTATAAAATGTTTTAAAATGAGGTTTTTTTGTAGATTATGATATATTTATAAATTATCTAAAAAAAACTCTAAAACATCGTTAACATTGAGAGCATTACGGTTGAACTACTGATTTTACTCATTGCAATACGTGCCACCTATTCATAAAAAGCTGTGCGAAAAATACGCGAAGTGAATTGCAATATTTATATTATGAAGTGGAAAATATGCAGCATTTAAACTTTCTATCCACAGCCAGGCACCATCTCTACATTCAACAGAAGATGAAATATTTTTGACATTTTGGAGCTTACAGCCTGCTATTCTGAATCTAGGATATCCTACGCAACTGGCAGTAATGGCCTGGGAGCTCTGATTGTCTGTTTTCATAGCTCGTAATAGGGTGATCGTATTAGGAAAATATAAACGAGAAGTGGGCATAAGAAAATGTTAATATCTTACTCAGTATAAATGATACAGAAATAGTTTGTCTGCCATTATAATTCTTGAAGTTTGTCTATTAGGTTACCACTTGAGTTTCCTGTAGGTAGTAATACATTTGTAAATGAATTTCCTCGAAGAAGAACCTATCTTCCTAGTGCTTTTTATAGTTTTCACGGGGCGAAATTGAACTTTTTTTAGTTAATAGATACTAAGTTTACTATATTGATACACAAAAGTGGTGTGATCTTTTTATTTAAACCCTAGTATGCGTAAATATGCTTAGGGAATACTGAGATTATAACCAAGATTTATGAAGTGTTCGTCTTTGCTTGGAAGGAATAAGGCATGGGAAACATGCCGCAGTGCTAGCAAATTTCATCACGGAGTATGAAACTATTCTATCGTACATATTAATGTTATCAGTGGCCAATAGAAATTACATATTACGTTCAAAATTTAATAAACAATAACCCTTTTTTTGTTATAAAGCAGAGGTTTTATTAAAATATGTTATGCGTATGTCGCTTGGCAAGGTATATTTCATCAATTGAACATGTGTGCGTTGAGTTCAAATGTAAATATACATTTTCCACGCCGCTGAAAGGACAAACATAATTTACGAAAACCATACCTCGGATAATGGTTTGATCCAAACCTCGGCAAACTAATTGAAAAGATTTTTATTTTTTTACGCCAGATTATTACAAATGCCAAAAAGTGTTGAATATAATCTTCGGTTTCAACGAAAGGAAAAATATCCTTCTAGATTACTCGCTACCTCGATCGAAGAGAAAGACGTTCTTTCACAACCCCTTCCACTTTAGTGATCTCCTGTTCCCCTTCACCTCCCCTCCCACATTCACATTATAAACGATGAGCCGACGACGCAACAGTCACGTGGAACACAGAGATTAGTGGCCAGTACGGTTTACTGTTTCCAGCAGAAAATGCTTTCGTGTGGGTGGGATTACTCCCCGGAGATTAGTGGTGCGTGTCTTGTAACTTAGGATTATAATAATTTTGGAATTTGTTTAAAATGATAAACGCTATACTGAGTATTGTTATTTTCAGAGTCTGGAACTGAACCACTGAATTTTGTTGAGCCACCTTCCTTGGGAATCAGCCGTCACTTGCTGCCATATTCCGTAAGTTTATTTTTATGGTTGTATTAATTATAATTCTATGCGTCATAATTCTCTCTGATTCAATAAATGACATGCTTTTATGAGAACGTAAATGATTTTAATACTGGAGTCATAAATCAATCAACACATAACTGAAATTGGAGGTGAGTTTAAAAAAAAATACCTTTTCACATACCATTCCGCTTTGCTTCATGTTTTTACAATGTACTTTTCATTTACAAGTTACTTCTGTTCCCCCACCTCCACTCCCTCCTCACTCCCATGGAAACGATTAATTAACATAATGAAACGACACGTACGTTTTGTCTCTTTTCGCCAGTTAGATTATAGGACGCCATTTTTATTTTATTTCAAAGAAAATAAATTCCTGCTCAATATATTTAATTTTGTGCGCTGTAATTTGAACTTGTTTTTTCATTTTATTCCCACTTAACGTACATTCGATTAATATATTTTGTCTTATCTAATTGAAATATCCTCTGGAATATTAGAATGTTGTCGACAAGCAGTATCAACGCTCTAAAGGACATTATATCCGTCTTCCATCCTCCGTTGCACTCGCCTTGAGTATTTGAATTTCGCATTATCTTTTATTTATTTATTTCTATCTAATTTCAACAATGCGTAAAAATTTTTCAAAAAAATATATGAGTGTCAATTAATGGAAATAAATTCTACAAGTCACAGAGTTCTATGCATCGTAAAAGGCTTATTACGAAAGAATATATTTTTAAATTTGTGGAATCATTTTGTGCCATCGAGTTGAAATTCCCTCTGTAATGTTAATAATTCTTCTTGTTTTGATTATAAATGTATTAACTGGTATTTACAATATTTAGACTATTGGTATTTACAATATACTTAAATAAATGATCGTACGCTGTAATTTGGATTTTGAGTTGTATAATAAGGTCATTTATTGGAATTTCGAAGCATCTGATCCGTCCCATGTAATGGAAATATCCTCTCTGTTTTCAGAAAAGCCTTGCTTTGCTCTTTCAACGCTCCAGAGGACATATGGCCGTCCACGATCCTCCATTGCATTTGCCATTGGTAAGTTTTTGAATTTTGTTTTATTTATTTTTAATGTATTCTCGAATTTCATCGTAAAATGAATATTATTCTAAAATACATTGGAAAGCGTCAAAATAAGTTCTACAAGTCACAGAGTCTTTTGTACAATAAAAGGATTGTTACAAAATACTACATTCTTTAAAATGTGGATCCATTTTATGCCATTAAGTTGAAATTCTTTCTGTAATGTTAATTATTCTCATTATTTTGCTTTTGATAAATTGGTACTGATTATAATTCAGTTCATTCTTTGAAAGTGCCAATTTTTGACGACTTCCTCATGCCAAATAGCGAAATGTTATTTTTGTAGAAATTTTTGTTTTTATAAGTTTTTGTTGGAGTATATTTGGTAAAGGTGAGTTAGCAAGGGAAAACTTTTTTCAAAACATTCACGAAAATGGTGATAGTGATTACGATACCTAGGAGAAAGAATTTGCATTTGTGAAATGTTAGAAACATACCCGTTCTAATAGTAGTTATGGAGAAATAAGTGGTTGAAAATGGCCGATTTAGCGTTTTTTTATTAAGATTTCGACGAAAGATTTGTACGATTTACAAGCAACCGGAATAGGGATAGTGTCTAGTTTCACGTCTATAAATATTCCCTTACCCCATTTCTCATCCCCCCAACAAGGTTGTGGGCCTGTGAATTGAAACAAGGGTGCTGGGGAGAGGGACGGGAGGCGGCTCCGAATTACCCAGTATTACAGTATTGAGAAAATGGCATTTATGTGAGATAAACAAAAAAAGTGGAAAGGCCATTTATCGCGGCAATGATAAATTGAAAAATGGGCATTTCTGAGAGTGGACGAAGGTTCAAAATGCAGATGTTAACAATACATGTGAAATGAGAATGACGTTACTAAAGGAAGAATTCTGGGTGCAGTGTTTTAGTCATGTGGCGATTTCATTGAAAAGCATGGAAAGGTATCTTAAGAGTGGATGAGTATTGCATTTATGCAGGTGGAAAATTTGTTTTCGCTGCTGTACTTGTAAATGTTATTCTTTTATTTCAAGACATTTAAGTCCATTAATTGCTAAATTGTTTAATTTTACTATGGAGATGCTTCGCATTTAAATATGGATGCTTCTACAGGGCGATATTGAAACTATATTGTAATATGTTTTACATAAATTCGATGATGTTTCAAAATGTAATGCACAATAATCATTGTAAAAATATATATTAATACATTACCTAAGAGATTTTTCCAACTATTTCTAACTTAGTTGATGTTTATTGCTTAATTATTAATGTATTTTTTAGTACAATATAAATTATTAAAATTTTTTTTTTTCGCGATAACTGTATTTTGATTGAACGATGTTTTGTTTTTTATGCTATGAACCATTTCTCTAAATAATCTTTTACACAGGTTACGTTCTAATTATAATATTTTTTTAAGTTGAAAATTAAATGTGTGGTTATTTTGGATTGCATAATCGGTCAGTTTACATAATTTATTTTTGTATTTAATACATTATTAGCTTGGAGATTCTATTTTTCAAATATTGGGATGTTTGACCTACATACAAATTGTCACAGTAATTACATGGCATTGATTGTACAACTTTTCTATTCAGTTCCTTAAGATTTTCAAACTGTATATTCACATATGTGAGTTCGGCTTGAGTTTTATGGACCCAATGGGCTATTTTCTAATAAATATTTCATTAACGCTTTTAATATTTGTTCTGAAAGACCTTTTAAATTAATTACTGCTCGTTAATTTTTGGTTTAAATTGGTGATTGGTTTGGATTTTTCTGTCTTGGAAGATGAATTTTTATTTGTATACATATTGGAGTGTGCTTCCATTTTGAAGAAATGTTTCTCTTGTATTATATTCTAGATCGTTTTTTTAATATTTACTGTGAATAATTTTATCACTCAAACGTATTGTTCTGAGTTTTAGAGTTATCGCTGCGTGGACTTCTAGGTTTTAAAAGTGTAGTGGGATTGGCAATTCAAGGACTTATTAACCTCTTTGGATTTTCTTTTCCATTCAATGGTTATTGTGCCATCAGGATTTATTTTGCGACGATGTGTAGAAAAAGTAGTTTGCCAATTTGTCCTTATTCTCTTGTAAATTGTAATTTTAGATGCAGTGGCATTATATGTTCCAATAAAGTACAATCTCGTATTTTTTCTGGTAGAGCTTTGCATACGTTATCTACGAATTTGTAAATTAAAATTATATTGTGGGCATAGGAGTGTGCAGATTTATCATTAGGGGGTGCCTGGGGTCGTTTCGATTATCAAAACAATTGGTTAACATTGGTATTAGAAATTAGGAACCTGTTTGCAAATACAAATAATAAAAGGTGAACAAAAAGAGAATTTTTTTATGTGCGTATGTTTCGCTAAGTAATGTATTGTCTTGACATTTTTGTAAAATATGAAACCAAGCAAACCACCAATCTTCACCTATCTATTATAATGTTAAGCTTAATAAATTAACATTTATATGTTGCTTTAGTGCAAAACTCTCCCTTCACAATGATTAGGAACTTTAAATTCTTCAATGGCATCCATATATATTTAACATTTATTGTAGTTTCTTCTTCTGTGAATGGTAAAATTAGTCACTTCAGGTGAACTTGAGACAGTGTCTTATTTAGTTTACTCTTGACAATTGATAGTTTGGAAAGTATTACTGACGACATTTTCAAAGTACATAGTAACTTATTGAAAAACGTTTGAATGTCGTCCAGGAATATCCATTCTAATCACTTATTTAAAGTGGTTCTTGTAACATATAATTAACTCCTAACACGCCACCGCAAATGCACTCCTCAGTTGTTTACTTCTGCGCATGCCTGGGACTATGTATTAAATGCAACTCTTGATTCGCACCGCCAGTATGCCAGCTACAGAGAATGTTGAAAGCGCTGGTTAAGACAGAGGGAGAAAAACTTCATTAAACTATTCGTCCAAAAACCATAAATCTTGGACGTAGCAAAAACTATGTTGTCAGTAAGACAGAAAGAGAAAAAACACTTGAGTATTTCATTAATTTACCAGTTAATGGTTCATATAATTCTTCTAAAAATTATTAACATTCTTACTATCATTTTCATCCATTTTGGGTTAATCAATTAATTACTTTTCACCATTAGGTACCGCTGGTGCACCAAGGGCACAACTCATGTGAATACCTATGATTAATGGGTGGTAGAGGAAGTATTTTATATAAGAGTTAACACAATGTGCGAATTGCTAAGATAATTGCCACCGAGGTCAATATTGCGACAACATTTTTCATATGATATTGACTATCCTTAAATTGTTATTATCCCTGATGTTTTGACCTTTAATTGACTTCAGCTTTTCCATTTGCCTTAAACAATATTGTTTACCGAATTAAAGGGGTAATATTGTGAAAAAGGAAATAACGTCGAGTCGGCAAAGTCCATAATCTAATGAAAATATTGGTATTATATCAATGTTTTCTAAACATTGAACTATTTTATAATATGCCTCACAGAAATAAATGAAAAACCAAGTTGAAAATGAATTTTGAGCATTTGAAAGTAGGGTTTTACAAAATACTAACATCTGTTCTGGTAGGATTGCCATAGGTTTGTGTCCACTTAATCTTGGACATTAATCTTGGACATAGGGAAATATTTTTATCTTAGAAAGTTTGTATTTAGTCGTTAAATCGATTGTATTTTCAATAAAATGTTTTTGCCATGAGAACATACACTTTGAGTGAAGTGATGTCAGAATGTTTTTTTGGAGCACTAGATTAGATTTCGTTACTATCGAGGAGTTCATGAATATTTATAACATATTTATTTTTATAAATAACTGGTAATTTATTTAGTTTCATCAGTTTTGAAGTACAAAAATATGAAGGTTACTTTTCAAATTTTTTATTATCGTTCATACTATCACTTTTACGAATTTATAGGTTAAAAATATGTATACTTCTCACCATTAGGTGATGTTGGTGCACCAACAGCACCACTCATGCTAATGCCTATGAACTTTCAATTATAGGAATTTTGGCATTTTGTTTAATATGACAAATTCTTTACTGTGCATTTTTATTTTCAGAGTGCTGAACTGAACCACTGATCTGTATTGAACCACCTACCGTGGGAATCAGCCGTCACTTGCTGCCATCTTCTGTGAGTACTTTTTTATGGTTGTATTAATTATAATTCTATGCGTCATAATTCAATCTGACTCAATAATTGTAATTATTTTATGAAACGGAAATGATTTCAATACTGGACTCATAATTCAAACACACATTACTGAAATTGGGGGTGAGTTATTTTTACAAACACTTATTCACTTGCCCTTCCACTTTGCTTTAAGTTTTTACAATGTACTTTTCTTTTACAAGTTGCTCTTGTTCCCCCACCTCCACTCCCTCCTCACTCCCATGGAAACGATTAATTAACCTAATGAATCGACACGTACGTTTTGTCTCTTATCGCCAGTTAGATTATATGACGCCATTTTGATTTTATTTCGCGATAAAGAAATTCTTGCGCAATATATTTAATCCGTGCGCTGTAATTTGAATTGAGATTTGTTTTTTATTTTCACTGAATGTACATTTGATGAATCTGAATTGTCTTATCTAATTGACATATCCTCTGCATTTTCAGAAAGTCTTCGACTAGCAGTATCAACGCTCCAGAGGACATATAAGCGTCTACCATCCTCTGTTGCATTCGCTTTGAGTAAGTACTTGAGTTTTGTCTTATTTATTTTTAATTTTCTGTCAAATTTCATCGATATATGACTATTTCCCTCTAATATATTGGAGAGTGTAAATTAATCGATATAAATGCTACAAGTCACACAGATTATTGTATCCCATAGGGGTTATTACGAAAGAATACATGGTAAAATGTGTGGATCCATTTTGTGCCATCAGGTTGAAATACCCGGTGTAATGTTAATTATTCTCCTTGCTGTTCTATTTTGCTTTTGATTATAATTCAATTTATTCTTTGCAAGTGAGATTTCTAACAAGGTACTCATGTAAATTAGAGCAATGGTATTTTTGTAGAACATTTCGTTTTTATAAGATTTAAAGTAATAATGTATTAATGTTAAAGGAGAGTTTTTGTCTGGCAAGTAAAAACGTTTTTTGCAAAACATTCACGAAAATGGTGATAGTGATTACGATACCTAGAGGAAAGATTTCGCATTTGTGAAATGTTAGAAACAAACCCGTTGTAATAGTAGTTTTGGTGAAATAAATGTTTGAATATGAACAACTTTTTTTTTCGTAAGACTTTGATGCCATAATTGGAGTATTTTTCGAACAACCGGCAGAGGGATAGTGTCTATTTTCACATCTATAAATATGCCTTTACCCTATTTCTCACCCCACTAACTAGTTTGAGGGCCTGTGAATTGTAACCAGGGTGCTGTGGGGTGGGACGGGAGCTTCGAATTACCCAGTTACAGTATTGAGAAAAAGGCATTTATGTGAGATGAAAAAAAAGTGGAAAATGCATTTTTAGCGGCAATGATAAATTGAAAAATGATCATTTTTGAGAGTGGAAGAAGTTTCAAAATGCAGATGTTGACAATAAAAGTGAAATAGGAACGACGTATTTAAAGGAAGAACTCTGGGTGCAGTTTATTAGTCTTGTGGCGATTTCAGTGAAAAGCACTGATAAGTGTGTTAGGTGTGGATGAAAATGTTTGTGTGGATGAAATATGTTTTCGCTGCTCTAATTGTAAATGTCATTCATTTATTTCAAGACATTTTTATCCATTAACTGCTAAATTATTTTTTTTTGTTTTAATGAGATGCTTCGAATTTATGTATGCATGTTTCTACAAGGCGATATAGAAACTATGTTGTAAATGGTTTACATAAATTTTATAAGGTTTCAAAATTTGATACACAATAATCATAGAAAAAATATATAGATATCTATGAATACATTGACTAAGAGATTTGTCTATCGTTTACTAAATTACTTGATATGTATTGTTTATTTATAAAAATATTATTTAATACCTTTAATTATACTTTTAAATATAATACATTTATTTTATTGTACTATGGAGATGCTTCGCATTTAAATATGGATGCTTCTACAGGGCGATATTGAAACTTTTGTTGTAAATGGTTTACATACATTTAATGAGGTTTCTAAATTTGATTCACAATAATCATAGAAAAAATACATAGATATCTATGAATACATTAACTAAGAGATTACTTTTACTAAATGCCTTGACATTTATTGCTTATTTATTAAAACATTATTTAATACCATATCAAATTATTAAAACTTTCTTTTTAGGCAATATCTGTATTTTTTTTGTAGGATGTTTTGTTTTTTGTGTTATCATTTTTTTCTTTAAGTAATCTTTTACAGAGATTAGTTTCTAATTATAATATTTTTTGTGAGTTACAAATTAAATGTGTGTTTATTATGGATTGCATAATCTGCCAGTTGACATCATTTATTTTTGGATTTAATAAATTATTAGCTTGGAGATTATATTTTTCAAATATTGGGATGTTTGACCTACATACAAATTGTCACAGTAATTACATGGCATTTTAATGTATAAATTTTCTATTAAGTTTTTTAGGATTTTCAGATTAAATATTCGAATATATGAGTTCATGATGAGTTTTTTGGTCCCAATGGGCTATTTTCTTATTAATGTTTCAATAACGCTTTTTTTATTTGTTCTAAAAAACCTTTTTAATAATTACTGCTCGTTACTATTTGGTTTAAATTGGTGAGTGGTTTGAATTCTTGTTTCTGGGAGGAAAAAATAATTTTTATTTGAATACATTTTGGAGTGAACTTCCATTTTGCAAAAAACGCTTTTCTTGTAAAGTATCGATCGTATCTCTATATTTACTGTGAATCACTTTATCACTCAAACGTAGTGCTCAGAGTTGAGTTAGTGCTCCGTGAACTTGTTTGGTTTAGAAGGTTGGTGGGATTGGCCATTTAAGTAGTAATTCACCTCATGGGTTTTCCTCCACCATCCAATGGTAATTGTGCCATCAGGATTTATTTTTGTGACCATGTCTATAAAAAGAAGTTTGTCAATGTTTTCTGTTGTAAATTGTAATTTTAGATGTATTAGCATTAAATTTTTCAATACAGTACAATCTCGTATTTTTCTGGTAGAGCCAAGCATACGTTATTTACGAATATCTAAATGAAAGTTATATTGGAGGCAGATGATTGAACAGATATTTTCATTGGGTGGTTCCTGGGATTGTTTTGATTATCAATACTAGTGGTTTAAAATGGTAATAACGAAATTTCGAACCTATTTGCAAATATAAATGATAACAATTGAACAAATAACGTTAGGATAACAAAAAAAAGAAATTTTTTATTCACGTATGTTTCGAAAGTAATGTATTGTCTTGAAATTTTTGTAGAATATGAAACCAAGCTAACCATCAATGTTTACCTAAATACTATAAAGTTATACTTAATAAACTTACATTTATAACTTGCTTTTGAGCAACATTCTACTCTCACCAGGATTAAGAACTTTAAACTCTTCAATGGCATCCATTTAAATAACTATCATTGCTGTTTATTTTACTTTGATTGGTAAATTTATTCATTTCAAGTGATCTTGATACAGTTTCGTTCTTAGTTTACTCTTGACAACTGATAGTTCGGAAAGTAATACTGACGACATTTTCAAAGTACATTGTAACTTAATCAACTTCTTTGGTATGTTGTCAAAGAGTATCCACTCCACCCACTCTTTTAAAGCAGTTCATGTAACAAACAATTAACTCCTAACACGCCACCGCAAACGCACTCCTCAGTTGTTTACTTCTGCGCATGCCTGAGACTATGTACGAAATGCAACACTTGATTCGCACTGCCAGTAAGCCAGCCACAGTGAATGTGAAAGCGCTGGTTGTCAGTAAGACAGAGGGGAAAAAACCCTTGAGTGTTTTATTTATAACCCAGTAGTAATGGTTCATTTAATTCTCCTGCAAAATAATAACATTTACACTATCATTTACACGAATTTATGGTTAAACCAATTAATTACTTTTCCCCAATAGGTGATGCCGGTTCACCAATAGCAATATTCATGCGAATAACTATGATTGAAGGGTGGTGTAGGAATTACTGAATCTAAGAGTTTATTCAATTAGGGAAATACTAAGATAATTTTAACCCAGGACCTAATTGTTACAATATTTTTCATAAGATATTGACTATCTTATAATTTTTAATATCCTTAGTTTACACAGATGTCAAAATAGTTAAAATAAGTCCTGTTTTAGACCTTTTATTTGCTCAAGCTCTTCCAATTTCTTAAACAATATTGTTTACCGAATCAAAGGAGAAATTTTGTGAAAATAGAGATTTAACATCGAGTCAGCACATTTATAATCTAATGGAATTATTTGTTGTTTTCAATGTTTACTAATAATTGAAATATTTTGTAATGTGCCTGTCAGAAAAAAAGAGCATCCAAGTTGAAGATGGATTTTGCGAATTTGAAAGTTGGGCTTTTCACAATACTCACAACTGGTCTGATAGGATTGCCATAGTCTTGTGACCATCAACCTAAAATCTTTGAGGTAGCGCAATAATTTGGTTTTAGAATGTTTGTATTTAGTCCTATAATCAAAATAATTTTCCATACATTGTTTTTGACATCAGTACTTACCCTAGAGTGAAGTGATGTCACAATGTTTTTATGGGAGCACTATATTAGATTTCGTTATCATCAAGTAGTTCATGAATATATATAACATATTCTTTTTTTATTTATAATCGGTAAAAATTTTAGTATCATCAGTTTTGAAATACAATTACATCAAGGTGATTTTTCAATAATATTTTATTATTTTTTAATTTCGTAAACATTGTTGGATCTGACAGTCGAATATTCAAAGTAATTATTAGAGAAACATTCAAAAATATTTAAATTCCACATAAACGTTTCTAAAACAAGAACTAAAAAATAGGAAATATTAAAATAGATTTCTCACACCATTTATTAACTGAGCACTAATACATTCATTTAAGTGGCACTTTACGAATAATAAGACGTAATATTGGATATCCTCCTATCTTCTTGTATGTCCCGTTGTTGTATGGAAATGTCTCACCTTCTTTGTTGAGGGCCTTCACTGATTTCTTGAAATTGTCTTATCAGTATGATAATCTTGCAATCTGATAAAGGTATTTTATGTGAATAGATTGGAAGTTCTTGTAAGAAGTAAGCTCTGATGATTACCTGAATGATTTCTATGATAATATTTAAGACATACCTTTAATCGCGTTATAACTTCCCATAGAATGCTGATGGCTCCAGCTTTCCACATAAGAGCTCATGGTTCACTTAAACTGAGACTCTGGTTGTTCCATTTGAAGAATGAAATTCCCTACACTCATAATCGCAGCAGAACTACAGCTTGAACTTACTCTAAGATCCTCACAATCTCTTTGCTGCACCTTAGGGATTCTTACAAGAAATAAGGACATAGCGTATAGTTTGTACTCAAGACTTCGAGTTACATATTAATTAGTAAAGTTTCTAATAAGAACTTACACACTTCTTATAAGAAATCACATTTTATATTTATATAGAGTTATATAAAGGTTAAGTTTTTTATAAAAACTAACACACTTCTTAAAGAAATTAACACACCTGTAATAAGAAATTACACTACTTAGAAATTAAGTTTTTTTAAGAACTAACACACTTTTTTTAAGAACGTAGACACTTTTTATAAGATCTTACAGACTTCTTATAAAAAATCACATTTCTTATAAGAAGTGCACATGTGCATAGACATCTTATATGAAACTAGATATTTATTATTCAGGGAAAAAATAAATTCATTTATTTTGATATTTTAAAGGTACAAAGGTTTAGAGAAATAAGAAGCCGTGCATTCTTTAGTCAGACAACAATACAAGTGACGATACACACGTATCGAACCTTTTGTTTTTTTTCATTAGAGACGTCTTATAAATTGATAGAATTGCATATATTCCAACACTCCACATGATTATCTAATTTCTTATGTTTTCACACAAGAAATCAGTAAATTCTTATAAGAACATTTTTTTCTAGTTAAAGGTCTGCAAGTTCTTGTTAGGAATTAGGGTTGTTATAAGAACTTAAGAATTCCTATAAGAATACGACATATAAGAAATTTCCAATAGGGTTAAGTGGCACTTAACTAATAATAAGACGTAAAATTGGATATCCTCCTCTCTTCTTGTATGTCCCATTATTGTTAAAGTCACCTTTGAGACAAACGTTTAATATTTCTGCACTCTATCACGAATTTTCAACGTCTTTAGTAATCAATTTCTTATATACCAGTTTTTCCTTAATAATAACACAAAAATACATGCTTAAATTTAGTTACTGTTCCCTTCAATGTTACATAATTTTCTTAAAACATTTTGATGACTTCTCTTTCAATGTACTTATAGCTACTCTAAAACATCGTTTACATTGAGAGGATTACGATTGAATTAATGATTTTACTCCTTGTAATACATGCCAGCTATACTTAAAAAGCTGTGCGACAAATACGCGAAGTGAGTTAGAATATATGTTATGAATTGGAAAGGATGCAGCATTTCTTCTTTCTTACAACAGCCGGACGCCATCTCTACTTTGAACAGAAGGTGAAATGTTATTGACATTTTGGAGTTTACAGGCTGCTATTCTAAATCTAGTGTATCCTACTCAACTGGCAATAATGGCCTGGGAGATCTATTTGCCTGTTTTCATAGGTCGAAATTGGATATTCGTACTAGGTAAATATAAGCAATAATTCTGCATAAGAAAATATTAATATCGGACTCAGTATAAATGATACAGAAACAACTTTACTGCGATTTTATATCCAGAAGGTTAGCTATTAAGGTAGAATTTGAGTTTTTTGTAGGTAATGATACATTTATGAACTAATTTCCCTGAATAATAACCTATTTACTTAGTGTTTTTTATAATGTTTACGGGGTAACATTGAACCTGTTTGAGTTTTAAGATATTAAGTTTACTTAGTAAGTAAGATTCACAAAAGTGGTGTAATCTTCTTAATTCAATCCTAGTATACTTGTACGTAAATATTCTTGGTGAATTCTGAGATTTTATCCAAGATCATTAAAGTGTTTGTCTTCGCTTACAAGGAATAAGGGATGGGATACATGCCTTAGTGCTAGCAAATTTCATCACGGATTATGAAGTTGTTGTATTGTATATATTAATGTTATGCAGTGGCCAATAGAAATTACATATTATATTCAAAATTTATTAAAAAATAAACCTATATTTTTTTTATAAAAGCAGAGACTTTATTAATATGTGTTATGCAAAGTCCATGATGTTCATGAAGCCCTAGGGTTTCATATTCCTTAAAAAGTTCATAATTTGGTTTCTTTGAGTATGTGTTTCAATTGTGTTCAGGGTAGTTTTGCTGAAAACTTTAGTTGAGCTACTCTAATACTGTATATTTTCCAAATTCCCTGATGATATCATGAATCATTGTACATATAGATTTAGATACCATGCCTTTTGGATTGGATTGATTTAAAAGCTTTTCTGTTTATCTGGACAAAAATGGAGTTTCTTTTACTTTGCGCATAGACAAAAATTCTTTTTTTTTTTAATAAAATTAGAATGATATCAAACTACACTCGGGATAATATGTTATGCATGGAAGTACAAGAGGATGAGTTCCCCAATACGTTAGATATATATAACAGTATATAAGTTAACAGTATCAGTAATATTAACCACTAGATGTGTCTATAGCACTTCTCTGCATGTTTGCATGCTTATGTACGTAGCACTCTCCCAGTTTCCGGTTGGACTGCGCACTGTTCTCCTGACTGCAGTACCCTGTCACCCCCCACCTCGGACGCGAAATCCATACTCAGTTATACCTAGCTAAAACACTATGCATGTAAAATATACTAATTCTTAAGTTAACCCTTACTAATATTTATGCAACAAAAGATAAAAAAAAAACTAATTTAAGATGAAATGATATGGTAACTCAAAAAAAACACCTAAATACTACTTAAAGAGAGCAATTAATTACAATGACGCGGGAATAAACTACAAAGAACATAAAGTTAATACTACCCCTAACTTATTCCTAACTTTAACTATTGACAAAATATGAAAAGCTAACCTACGAAAAATTTATCAGAAAATTGAAATTACTAATTGAATAAACTACTGAAATAATGTAAGCACAAGTTAAAAAATAGGAAAAACTACTGCGAAAAATATGAAGCGTTAGCCTAAAATGAAAATGGATAAATTCAAAAGAACAAACAAAAATCTATAATATTCAAGAACTAATGATATCCTAATCATAAAAATATAAAACTAAAACGACAAATTGAAATGACTAAGAAGAAGGAAACGGCAGAAGCAGTGAGGTTGGCAGCGAACGCAAGCGATCTGAGTGGTGTCCCGAGGGCGAATGGTCACTTTCTCCCAAAACCCCCAGCGAGCGCCGTTCACGAAAATAGACTCGTCCAGGTCAAAAAAGGGTTTCTGCCTTAGAGTATATAGTTCAACAGAGGTGGCGTGACGAATTTCAGGTGAAGCCACGGTGAAAGTTGTCCGCCATATTGAGTGACCGTAAGAACACTGATTTCCGTAAGAGATCGTGAGACGGGAAGACTATTCTGAAGACGAGTTCTCTACCATTAGGTGTTCCATTGTCCTTTCCTTCTGATGTTTTATATTTAGCAATACAATTATCCCTCCCTCAAATACTGGCAGGTATAATTATTAACTCAAATGACAGTTGTGAATGATGCCAGTAGAAAGCCTACAAGAACTACGGTTATTGATTGGGGAATAAACTCCATACTAATTATTTGTTTTTCATCAGCATTGTCAATGAAAAATTAGGGTCTAATGTTTTCACAAATTATCTACTCCTATTAATCACTAATAACTCAGAAATGAGACACATTCGAGGCTATTCAAGCCACTAACAATTTTACTCTTAATTGTGAGGTCTATAAGGGGTCTTTAATGGTGAATAATTTTGAATTTCAGTCATAGTTAAGTTTCAATTTGAGTAATCCACAGAGTTCCACGATCCATTTACATTCAGGTTCTCTCATTAGGAAGCCAATAAAATAATTAATTGCCTTAGCTAATGTTAATATAGATGAGGCTATTAAATGAAATATCTACATAGATTTGAAATATAAATTTGACCTGCTTTGTAACAGGTATTCGAAGTGGATTTCAATCTCATATGTAAATCAATGTAGAACAGTTAATATTAAATCAATTATAGATACATTTTATGGTGGGAAATATTGCAAAATTAAATTTCAATGTAGATTACCATGATATTAATGATTCATCAAGTCATTGCAACTCATGCTTCCCATTTCCATTTTACTGAATAAATACCACAAAGATAAGTTACTATACCTACTTAAGAATGTGTGTGGTGATTAACAAAATTCTGGTTGCCATAAAAATAATACTATAAATAAATAATACCCATATAAAGTAGTTAAGGTAGCGGAGCAAATCGGATATTGCACAACAATCTTTCATCAAGGCCGTTTTACACGATGAAAGATTTTATACAAACAAATGTACGTGAGATTGTACGTTTGTCTCAACGAAATTAGAACAGGTTCTATTTCCCGTGCAGGCATTGAGACATTCGCACAAGCGTTCATTCAATTTGCCGCTCTGTAAAAGCGGCGCGGTAGCCGCGTGGTTAAGACTGCCTCGAAAGGCGTATTTAAAACATTCCCAGGTTGAATGCTCAGTGGCTGTCTTTTTTTGCTCTCAAGTAATTTCGATATGACTGCGAAAATGAACCTCGAGTATATTCTCTTTACATAATCGCACCCGGTACTGTTTATTATATTACAGGAATTCAATAATGATGCAAGACTACCTAATACCAAATTAGAATCCTTGAATCCTTATTTCTCCCTAAGCCAATCTATTCACAGTGAATAAATACTTACACGTCTCACTAGCTGAATATTTAAGGTCTAGCATTGAGTATTGCAAAATCTCCCGAGAGGTAAAAACCCCTATGCTCGAAATAAATCTCTTGTTTTACCACCGGGATGTCTAATCACGTTATAGGTATGATGTTTTTGGTGATCCGCGAGTGATAAGTATCATCGAAATGTCGTAGATAGGCCTCTTATTCAAACTCGTAGTTTTCAAAGAAATAATATGCTGTGAAGAACAGCAATGATGCTATAGAAATATGTTTTCTCAGCAAGTGTCTGTACGAGTTAAAGTAAATCATACGGCTCGGGCCGAAAAAAGTATCCAGTTATTTATTTGCCGTAGTCCTCTGACGATTATTTTGTTCTGGATATATTGAGTAGCGTAGCCAGGGGGGAGCTGAGGGACGAATGCCCCCCCCCCTTCCCTATGTTTTGCAAGGCTGCATTTTGCTAACGCTTACATGAATTTGCCTCAAGCTTTCTGGGACCTCACCATATTTTCTGACCAGAAAACATTCTGGAGTGATTGCAGCAGCCGAATACACTTATGGCGTCCGCGAAATACACGTTAAGTTTTCCGTTTGCATGTGCTTCATATTGAATTGATTCAGGCCTTAATCTGAATTACCTTAAACAACGCCTTCCTCTTTTTCTGTTGATATTTCCCTCAATCACAAAATGCTTAAGCGTTAGACGAATAAAGTCAGTTATTAGTGATAAATGCATAGATTTGTAGCACTTATAAGTGAGTCGGTAAACTGCCACGAAGAGAGGTCAAACTGATGATTGATATTTAAAGCAAATCATTGACGTTGAAAATTATTCGATTTCATTCAGACCAATGTTACGCAGCTGAAGACAATAGCTTAGTTTAAAACTACCAAATTTAAGAAATGATTTACATTTTACACACATAATTAAAAAGTAAAACATGATGTTTCTTAATGTATCTTCGATGAATTTCGTCTTGATAAATAGGAATTCAGCCATATTTTGAGGACTAAAACATCTGGGCGTGTTATTGCAAGCTTTTACGGGGAAAGGACGTCGACTCGAATGAACGCACTGTAGTACCTACGTTAACGTATTAGAAGATAATCTGATACCGTTCTCAAAAGAGGTTGCCCCGGACGGGGAATCGAATTTTGGACAGGACAACTGTCCTATACTTACGGCCAGAGCTGTGGAGGACTTTATGTTCGAAATAAACAATTAATAGTGTTACCTTTCCCGGCATATTCACTAGATTTATATCCCATTAAAAACTTGTGGGGACTTATCAGCGTCGTAACTAGGGTCATGAGCGCCCCTGGCAAGATTTGAATTTTGCGCCCCCCAAGACTTATTTTCTAGGAAGAGAAACAACACTATAACTTTGAACGTGTCATTCAAGTTTTGTATACATGTAAGCATAAAACTCGTTCTTACCTAATGTAGGAAGGGAAATAATTAAATACGAGTTCATTCATTTAGACATAAAATCTCTTAAAAGTTTACTTTTCTTGCTTTTTCTGTGACCAATTTGACAATAATATCGTCTATATAAATTGTGTTTTGCAATGTCATACTCAATCGATAGTTCAGAAATATTACTCAAACGATCTTGAACAATCTGCGATCGTAAATATTTTTTTATCAATTGTTTTTTGATGAAAGATCTTTCAGAGCTGGCAGAAGTCACAGGTAACGTCAATGTTAGGCAAATTGCAATCCCCATATTGGGATAACTTGTCACTAATCCATATTCTTCATGGCAACTAAGACGTGCAATGTAATTTGCATTTTTTAAATCAGGTAAAAATGCAATCAGGCAATTTTTTTTGGTATTTGTACCTTTCAATTTCTAAACACAACTCGTTGGCCTGTAAATCATCTTTGTATTTTAATGCGAGATCCACTACGGATGTCCTTTGTTCTTCAGTGGAGGTTTCATGCAGCAAAAGTCCTGTTAGGAGACCAAAATCCGAAGCTACGGCAGCTTAACTTTAAAATCTCCATCCCATTTGCGGAATAAGTGAGTTTAGTGCACAGTAAAGCTGAGTGTTATACTTTTGAAGAGAATTCCTTATAGCCGCATCCTTGGCCCTTTCATCGAGCATTGTATTAACCTTTTGTTTA
Source organism: Pyrrhosoma nymphula (assembly GCA_963573305.1). Taxonomy (NCBI): domain Eukaryota; kingdom Metazoa; phylum Arthropoda; class Insecta; order Odonata; family Coenagrionidae; genus Pyrrhosoma; species Pyrrhosoma nymphula. The sequence goes on along the minus strand of OY754340.1, from coordinate 59,589,412 downwards.
CTCTGCTTAGAAAGTAATGGCTCCATCGACAGCGCTTTTGGTAGATTATTTGCTGAATCTATACACAGCTATCTATTTGGCTTTTTCTGAAATAATTCAAAAATCCATAATTCCCTGCAAGTGTTTTGATGCAGCCTCAATGGAAACAGTTTTTTCCTTTAAAATGATAATAACGTTCTCAATACTTCTAAGAAGATATTCGCATACGACCACAATTGAAATAAAATTTGAATTTTATAACTTTTAAAATAATGTTAGCTAAAGATACAGAATCAGCTGTATATGTCCTCCTTTCTTCAGTTACTTCTGCAACGTTATGTAATGTTTTCATTATTTGCGGTAGTTGAGTATGCAATGCGTGAATTGAATTATAATTTGATGACCATCTCGTATCAGAATGACCCTCCAAAGCAAATTTAAAATTGATAAAGCTTGCCAACGTTCAATCGATCCGGGAAAATAATTAAAAATGTTTTGCACTGTGTCGAAAAACGTAGTAATTTCTAGTGTTACACAAGACGTATGCACTCCAACTAAATGTAGTTAGTAAGATCTACTAATTTAAAATCTGGCAGGTTCATTCAGTTGTAAGATTCACGCTTGAGCACCTTGATATTTACCTGTCATGTTTTACCCCTTAAATTTAGGGTCTGGTACAATTTGTTTGTGTTAAGTTAAAGGCGCCACTCCGTTTCTAATCTGTGTTTTTCCCCCGGAGTCAATTAGAAACGGCCTGTTGTAATCAAGTGTTAGATAAATTGAGAGTTGCGCCCCTGGCAGCCGCCCGCCTGGCCACCCCCTAGCTACAACGCTGAGACTTATGGTTCAGGAGTGGAAATTGGTTGAAACAAAATCTGTGGAGGTATTAGAAGCCCATGTCCGGGAGTTATGGGATTCCTTCCGCAGACGGCCTAAAATATGCGAAAATTTAGTAGCATCAGAGAATCGCCGGTTACAGGAAGTGGTCGATTCAGGGGGTTGACAACAAACAAAATATAGAATATCTAATGCATCTGATGTGTTTATTTTTTCATCCCTTTCCTCTCGGCTGCATACAGAGAAAAAGACGAATCACAGTCCGTCGCAGCTAATAAACAATTGGTAGAATTATGTCAGTGCAAAAGTTATCACTGTCATATTTTGCAGATCCACTCATTTCCAAAGAAATGAAGAAAATATAAACTTTGGAAGCTAGTCTGGTGGTCTGACTATTGAATAAATAGTATTAACGACAGAAAAAAAGCAAGGATTAACGATTCCCTTTTTAAATTCTCTTATCCTTTCCCAGCCCAGAAATGCATACCTCGCTGAAATTACCCGAGAAAGGGTTAACAGAGAAAGGTGACTCCGGTTATCGAAAAACTATGCCACATCAAATGACATTTTAAAATAATATATCCAGTGGCGTAGCCAGGTTTCGGGTCTAGGGTGCACCGGGGGAGGGGTGGGGTTTATGGGGCTCCGACTCAAATATTCAGCAGTTTATTAAACATACTGTTACATACTTATACTGTATTATTTTTCTCGTAATATTCTATCCAAATTTGTAGACCTTGTAGAATTTATTGTTGATAATGAAGTTATGAAATTGATTCACGCACGTTTTTGGGACTTTAGGGTGGAAACATTCAAATATTTTTAGGGTAGCCAGAACATAGGGAACGGAGGGGGGTGGGGAATTGCCCCCACTGCTCCCCCCCTGGCTACGCTTCTCAATATATGTCCAGAAGACAATAATCGTCAGAAGACTTCATTTGTTAAAGAATGCCCTATTATATAAAGAAGGCAATAATGGTGGACAACCATCTTCGACTTGAAGGCACGGGCATAATTCTTCATATTTCTCTAGTTAATTGTTCGTGTTGAATATTCATTACCCTACCCTATGTCTGTGTTCCTACATATTCTCCGATGAGCAATTAACGGTGCTATTTTCAATATTCAATCATACTTTCGACCAACACTTTAACTGCCATTGAATGATGTATTCTTGTATTTTCTCCATTCATGAAATGTTATCGTGTTCATCTCTCATGTTTTAGTTTTTTTGTTCCCTTCAGGAGAAAACTGTGCAATTCGAATCTTAGATCGGAAGGCCCGGAACCTCAACGGACGAACATGGCTTCTGAAGATATGCACAGAGTACTCAGAGAAGATATAATGAAGAATGACAAGGATGAGGTGAGGAAGATTTTGAATGACCATGCAGACATAGACTTAAGCATGATGAGACACAAGGAGAACCTGATCAACGTCGCCATCGAGAAAGCTGATGTTGACATGTTAGCGCTTCTCCTTGGCATTCAGGGTCCACCGTATGATCGTGCCAATGGAATATCCGACTCTAAACGTCATCTTGTAAACGGTGTATGTGATTCAGCAGGAAACACACCTCTCATGAAAGCCGTGCAGCAAGGGAAAGTGGATATGGTTTCTCTGCTCTTGCAATTTGGCGCAGAAGTGAACTACTTCTCGCAGCGATCTAAAATGGCAGCGATAGACCTTTCCACAGACCCTGAGATAATCCTTGAACTGTTAAAGAGTGATTCAAAATTCCCCATCGGTAGAGAGAAATCCAAAGAGTTGAACATACTAATCTTTAAGGATAAGGGTCTGAGTAATTTCTTTAAAGAGAGGGATGCCGTGCACGAATTGATAAAGAAGAGGGATACAGAAGCATTGAAATCGGTCCTTTCTTCTTTAGAAATGGACCAAAAGCGAAGAATGTATTTCGTAAACAGCCAGGGATATTCCATTTTGCACACTGCAATTGAGAACAAGGCGTTTGATACCTGGGCCAGTTTAAAGAGCCTGGGCATGTATTATGCCAATGAGAAGGAAAAGAATGAAGAGAAAGGTTATGAGGAGATGTGTGAGCGAGCCTTGTCCAAACTCCTCATTCCTCTTAAAGGCTGCCATTTGATGAAGCTCTTGTCTAAATCTGCTACTCTAAATGGGGATGATACTGAGTTGGAAATAGTTAAACCGTATTTCGACTACTTAAATGAAATCGAGACAACAAAAACATTGATGGAGGTGCTGCAAGACGCTGAAGGATTGCAGATAGCCTTTGATTTGGAGAGCACGAATATTGAAAAGCTACGACCGTGTAGTTCAGATGGTGAAAGAGGCATAACCGACATTAAACTGTCAAAAATATGTGCTGCAGCAAAGAGAGATGAGAGACATGGCATACCGGAGATATCCAGCAATTTAGCTCATGAGATGTCTCATTTTGCTTTGCATGTGGTTTACGAAAATTATGGTCTTCCGTATAAAAAAGGTGATTTGGAGAGGGAAAGGGAATATGAAGGGGTGATGAAAAATATCATAGGGTTACCTGGGTGTCAAGAAATAATCTCTAATGTTTGGAAAAACTACGACTTGGATGAATATGGACAAGAATTGATAGTTAGGGTACCGGAAATGATGGCAATTTACAAACGTAGTGGACCCGATTTCTATAGACTTTTAAATGAACAGGAGAAGACATTGGTGTCCTATTATGAAACTCATGTAGAACCTGATTTCAGGAAATATATTGATAGTAATCGTACAAGTGGCAGGATGTTTTGTAGAAATCTGATAAACTACCAGCAACTTCTGTCATCGGGGGGGAGAGTTCAAGTAACAGAAGGCATCAAAAGAAAGCCAATTATTGAAAACCACAATTACCTTAAAGTAATAAAAGCGTCCAACGTGAAGCTGGCACAAAGCCACTTGAAATTATTCCTCAAAAAGGAAGGAAAGAATGATCCATACTTTTTTGACTGGTCCTCATATGAACAAATATTAATGAACTATAAAGAAGACCCAAATTCCCGAAATGGTATCAAAGAATTTCTGAAGTCAGGAGAGATAAAGACGCTTGTAATGACCTGGGACATAGATAGAAAACCAGAATTCTGTGGAAAAACCATATGTACTGGTAAATGCCCAGGTTGTTACTTCAGTGACTTTACAGATTGCGTCTACCTATTGGTCAGTACAAAGTGGAATGTTCTAGAAAATATAGAGTCTAGCAACTACTCCTGGGATGACCTCTCTCTGCGCACTAAGAAAATGATCCAGGAGAGAAATGTTATATTTTGTGATGAGAATATGCAGCTAAATACTATAATCTCTAGTTTAGTAGGCAGAGATTATTTCGATAAATTCATGAGGGAGCGTTTGGATTCCGACGAAATTAATTTGCTGCTAGGAAAGGAAGACATCGAGTTGGGTAAAACAAATTCTTTTATGGATGCACGGACTGAATACATGGTCTTGAAACAACCTGAAGTGTTCATTGACCGAAAAATTACTCAAAATGTCGTAAACTTCGAAAAGGATATGCTCATGAAATTCGACAAGGATGTGTTTTTTGTGAGTAATGCTGCTATGAATGATCTTTGCAAACGCGGAATAAGTGACAGTGACATAATACATTGCGATGATAGCACTAGTAATGATCCGGCACGATGCTATATATTGCCTCCATCGCTTGATGTTAACGAAGATTTGGCTTTCAAGCAGGTTTTGGAGCATGTCCGTAGTTGGCCTAAAGAACAGGTGAAAACATTACATCACTTGAAATTGAGAAAAGACCTCTTTGCACACATAAAATCTGTGAATATTCAAACTGAAACTGATTTGGATATGGTAGACTGTTTAAAATCTTGTACATTCCAAAGACGGCTTGAAACACCAGACTTCGAAAGCTCAGATCCATTCTTACTAGCTGATGAACCGGGTACTGGGAAAACAACCTTCCTCTACTCAATGCCTGTGAAGATCAAAGAGAATCATCCTCAAAAATGGGTTTCAATTGTAGACCTAAGTCTACCAACAGTACAAAGCATTTTGGAGACAATGGAAAAAAATACAAGTTCTTCAGAAAAAGACTCCTTTGACTCTTTGTTCTCGATGGTTGAAAGTGGGAAGAAGGAGTCACTGGAGAGGAAGATTTTTGATGAATTCTGTAAGGAAAAAAATGACATCATTGTCATTTTTGACGGATTTGACGAGATCTGTCCATCCCACAAAGAAGTTGCCACCTTATTCATTGAGTCTCTTAATAAAATCAACATCAAGCTGGCTGTCTCCACTCGTCCTCACGAAAGATTTCACCTTGAGGAAAAGTTGGATGTAATATCTCATCAGCTGGAGCCATTCAGGAAGGTTGACCAAACATCCTTCCTGAATAGGTATTGGGGACAGCTCTTTAGTAGGTTGGCGCTTCCTTTGTGGAAGGAGAAAATGGAGTGTTCCATTGAAAATATCGAAAATTTATACAAAGAAAAGCATGATGATCGCATCAAGATATTAATATCTGAGATTAAAGAATTGCTGGTGAAAGAGAAATCAAGGAAAAGGAATGAAAAGAAAATCAATTTCACAGCAGTGGCTGAAATAATTCTTTCGGTCTGGGAGCAATCGGAAAAAGGCCTGAGCAGATTCACGGAGACTCCACTCCACCTGCACATGCTTGGCACTCTTGTTTTTGAGGATTCCTTTAAGATGAATCAAATACTGAACAGTGGACAACTTTATCAGAGATTTTTTGACCTAAAGATAAAAATATACAACCAGGAGAAGGCTCATAGTTCCAGAAACGTCCAGTCAAACGAAATGAGCAGGGGTTTTCAAGAGTTATTCTCCGAAAAATTGGAAACATTATCCGTTAGCATATTAGAGGGAAACAAATCTTGTGAAATAACAGATCAGGAAATGAAGTGGGCCTGTGGCATTGGCTTGGTAGTCCAAAATGGTGAAGACTACCGGTTCATCCACAGGACCTTTGCTGAGTTCTTCTTTGCCAGGAGGATGCTGAGAAAAGCAGGAAAGAAGAAGGTGACAAAGCTGTGGCTTGAGAAACTTTTCGTTGATGACCAGTATGCAAGGGTGAGGAAATTCATCGAAGATATTTTATATTTGTTCTCAGAAGAGTCAAAAACAGCAGAAGATTTTTTGATGCTCAAGAAGGCTAATTTGAATAATTCTGTCTTAGATGATAATTCATATCTGTTAAATTCTATCGGTCGCATTGTTTATGAATGCAGTGTCCATACTCTGCAGTATTTTTCGGACTCGTTTGGAGAAAATGTAGCAAGAGTGTTAATTCAGGAGTTCGATATTAATGACTACAATGATTCCCTTAAATTCATTTATAGGGAAATGGAATATTTTGTTAGAGAGGATGGTAGAATGGGCAACTTATTTAGGTTCTGCTTTTATCAATGGAGAAAATCCACTAATTATGCAGCATTAGTGAAAAAATGTTTGGATTTGGTGAAGAAGTACGACATGTGTGATGACATTAAAGAGAATTTACTGACCACTGAGGCAACATGGCTACTTCCTGTGCCATATAATGAATGGACGGTTGGTGAATGTCATTTAAAGCATACTGAAGAAGTTTTGAACATATTGTTGGAATACAAAGATATATTTGGTGATATTATGAGGGAATGGATGACCTTAGAATGTGATTGGTTTTCAAAAAATCGCTTATACATAATCTTCACCTCACGCATTGACTTATTTTCTAAAGTGTTGGAAAGCCTTTACGATGAAACACAGCTGAAGATGATGCTTGAAGAAGAGGGAACAGTTTCAAGGATATGGATTTATGCTATTGGGATATGTGGACGTTCAGAGGCAGAGCAGGTTTGGAACTATATTAAAAGCAGTTTGAAATCGGATATAACTCACCAACGAAGTTATCTTGTGTGGAAAGATAAATTTCAGTGTAATGCTTTGTTCTACTCCGCATGCAATGACGACCCTGAAGTGATCGAGTTCATCTGGGAATTAGCAGGTGAAATGATGGATGTTCATGATAAGAAAAAGTTGCTAATTGATTGTTTCGACTTGAAAGATAATGCGACACCTAATGGAATGTTCTTAGGTTGGAGTTTCCATAAGTTTCTGGCGAGACGGTTGAATTGTGGTTTCCTGTCCGGAGATGAGATATTCCGCTTGCTGAAGTCTAAAGATGAAGATGGAGAGTATTATATCCTCAGACAATATCCTTATGGTTTATTCTCTCACTTGTTACCCATCCAACACGACATAACCAATGAGTCTTTCGTGAAAGAGATGTACAATGTGGAATACTTTTATGATTTACATATTTGGTTGTTTCACAAGTCATCCCATGCATTGAATGAAGATCTGAAGGATAAGGTTGATGAAATATTCGAGGAAGTGTTATCTCGTGACACGTACAGGTTGGCTGACCAAATGGAAGTGGACGAGAGTGGGTTCTTAGTTGTCGTAGATTATAAGGGAGAAGAGATCCACCAGGACACATTTAAGTTCTTTATTGCGGCTTTCTACAAACAGGTCGAGTTCTGCAAAAACCATTTCCAAATAGATGGACTCGTCAAGTGCTTAAAGGGGAAATATAAATTGTGGTGGTTGGGACCTAATCTGTTACATTATGTTGTTGAATATTTCCCACCACTGATCTTGGGTTATGTTTTCAGCATATTGATTAAGTCTCTTCCCCGAGATGATTTCCTTGCACTCCTGTTTGAACCAGATAAAGATGGAGGGACAGTGTTTCATAAATCGGCTACGTACCCTAATATAGGAGAATTAATCAAGCATAAATTTCCTCGTTGGAGTAAATTGAACGATGTGGTCTGTGCTCTTCTTGGTGAAGATGCTAAATCCAATATAAATGAAAACTTCTTTGGTCTACAAGATCCTAAATGGTATGAGGTTTTTTTGGAGGAATTGGTCAGATTGAGGAGGATTTGGAGAAGTTATAGGATAGAGGAGGGCCAATCGGAGATAACAATCCGGAAGGATGAGGAGGAGTTTGAAGAAATGATACGAAGTGCAAAGAGGAGGATTGAGATAAAAAAATTAACCAATAGAAGATGAGGACCGATAGACGGAGAGTGATGAAGATGGAGGAGAACCAATAGAAGATGTAAAACGAAATGAAAGAAGAGAAGAAAGGATTAAGGAGGCTTTGGATCAATTGAGAATATATATAAAGAGAGAAAGGAGAGAGAGAGAAGAAGAATTTTTTCGCGAGGATTTGGATGAGATTGAAGAGGATGTGTACAAGCCAGACAAAGGAGGAGCAATCGGAGATAACACTGCGTCAGATATTTGATGTAGATGGATGAAGATCGTGAAGGATTTGGAGGAGATTTCGGACGTGTTTAAGAGGATGTGTATAAGCCAGACAAAGGAGGTGTAATCAGAGATAACTATCCAGAAACTGATGAAGAGGAGAGTGATGAAGATGGAGAATAAGAAGAGATTGATGAAAAGAAACGAGAGGAGCAAAGAGGAGGAATTAGAGGAACGGGAAATAAGTCATGAATTGGGATTAGTCAAATGGAGAGCGTCGGCCATTATTATGTCAAACCTCAAATAGAACACACGTTGTTCACCATTTTTATCCAAGTATTATAAAACGTGTGTTTTAGGTTTTATAGAAAGGTTGTATACATTTTTTTACACTGGTAGTGTACAATTTGTATTCAACTATAGTTCAACCCCAACTGTGTGAGCATTGTCAATATACCATATAAGTACATGTACTCCTATTCAATCACATAAAACATATATATATTTACAGAGTACCATTGTAAGAAAGTTCAACCCAAACTGTGTGAGTAATGTCAATATACCATATAAGTACATATACCCCAATTCAATCACATACTACATATATATTTACTGAGTACCATTGTAACAAAATGTACTTATGTAATATAATTGGGACTGAGCCGGAGTTAACACACTGGATATTCCTTGTGTAAATTGTATTAGAAATGAACATTGTGTATCCCATCTATGATGTGTACTAATAAGCTGCTGTTTTTTTGCAAATTAAATAATGCCACTAAATCAATACCAAAAATGTGTGTCCATTTCAATGCATGTAAAGTCATGTGAAGTGTGTTCTGTATTTCAATTGTTTATTGTACTATATATTTTAATCGGGTCCTGCTTCCAATTGTACCCATGTTATTTATTGCACTATTGTCTTTATAAACATATTGTTGAAAGATCTCAAGATCAAATAATATAAAATAAAGGGAAAGGTGTAGTTGTTTATTTCGTTTGATTTGGAAAATAAATAATTCGTATTATTAAATGTCATTTTACTCCAGAATAATAATGAATTACTCGCATTGTTTATTTACTGGTTTCCCTAGAGATGATGAGAAGCTTTGAAAAATTCCCTTTCTAAAAACAAAATGAAATATCACCTACTCTAAACCTTTGAAATTCTTCTAAATTGTCCTTGATCCATTCCCTTTCTCCCTGACCTGTATTTCAGGACTTTAACCTTGTATGTAAGTAAGAAATGAACAAGATGGGAAATGAACCTATTTAACAGAAGAGGAAAAGACCATATGGAATCCCATCACTGCATGTCCCCGAGTTACGTAGGCCTCGACTTACGTTGACATCGACTTACGTTAACCCTGACTTACGTTGACCTCGACTAATGTAAGCCTAAACATTCGTAAAATGATCTCTTAATAAAAAACAAGAGAAGTATGAAATTTCAAGGACGTTTTCCTGCATTATAAGGAGCGCATGTGCTTGAATGTAAGTGAAAGGTGGCCAATCTGAGAAGGAATGAAGAACGGAAATTTTCCTGGTCAGCAGTTGGTAAGTCGCAATATGACACTGTTATTTCCAAACACGGGTGTCAACTGTCTGTGCTGTACTCCCTAGATAGGAAAAATCATTCGCCTATTTCCGGCGTTCGAACCCGGATCCCTCGATTTCGCGCCAAGTGCTTTAAAGGAACAAGTTGTACTGGACTGCCACAGACATTGCAACATGCATTGAAAGAAATGTTTCGCTTTAAATATGTACTCATCAATCCTCAAATTTTGACAAATTTTTAATTCGCAGCTATGGTATTAAGTATTTTCATAAGGAATTCACGAGGGGCAACTTATGGGAAACTTAACCATTTCAATAACAAATAACTATCGCAATCAGAGTTTTTTATTTCGCAGTCATGATATTAAATATTTTTAAAAGAAAATCATGAGGGGCCACTTAAGGGCGACTAAACATTTTTAATAACAAACAACTAACGGATTAAAAGTTTCGGAAATGCATCTATTACGTAACTCGGGGACTGTCTGCAAAAGAGATGAAGATAGAAGGGGTTTGATTGGGCACACTGTCTGAGGCTCAATGGGTTCGGGATAAATATTCAATTTTAAGGAAAGATGGAGGAAAAAGTCCAAAGAGGAAGGCCATGGATTAATACGAAGACTAAATGAATAGGAAATTTCATTCGAAGAACTATTTGAAAGGGGTAAGGCAATAGGAGGGTAATTGGGACTATACGGTAAACCAATCTTAAGACGTAATGATGAAGGATGTAAGGGTGTTAAATGTATGTATTTAGAATTACCAAGTTCATGTAGAGACTACTTGGTTCATTGTGTTGCTTGGTGGAGTTAAACACTAGGAAATACAATTACTTCACTGTCAGCCGTCGAGTTACGTCAGCCTCGACTTAAGTAGTCCTCAACTTACGTAAATCTTTACTTACGCAACCGGGAACCTAACCCAAAAATACCAGAATTAGGAAAATTACGGATTGGAAACGAATGTTGCTTACTTTCAAGGAGGTTGTGTGTGTTGTCACTAACATCTGGCCAATCTGAAATGGGTAACATGAACTGGCAAGCAGTCGTAAAGATGCAGTGAGATCCCGTGCTTTCGAGAAGTTTTGGAGTTGTTCAATTCGTAGTTACGTCAGTATGAATTTTAATAAGAAATATATAAGGTGCAGCTTTCAAGTCATTTTAAAAAAATGGTAATTTACGAAATGCGGAAACGTGTAAACGTTAATATTTATTATCAGTAATTTGATATAAAATAAATGCATAGAGGAAGTTCGTGATGTGAAATCATTCATAATAAAATCATAAAGGGAAGCCGTAAATAAGTCTCAACTTGGAACATTGCAATTTCACACAACAAAGGCTTATTAGTGATATATGGATACTAAACAGATACATCAAGGGAACTTCATAAACAAGAGTAACTAACCAGCGAATGTTTATTACCACAACCTTTGAATTTCTTATTAAAGTTAAACAGAAACACAGGGTTCTCTAATTGTTTTAGTGAACTGATAGAATATGGCCGGAAAATATTCCGCGCATTAGACCGTAATATCGAGAGCACGGGCATAGCTACGGAGTAATTTTCGACTTACGCGACATTTGACTTGCGTTAATTTTGGACTTACGTAAATTTCGTCTCCCACAGCGAGTGTCGGAACGCATCAGATGTGTAACTCGGATAATGTCTGAATTTCTTACTTCCTCTACTTAAAGCGGATAAAAGGGCGAATAACTTAATTTGCCTTCGTTCAAGGGGCTACTATGTGATATAATTCGCGTTGGATCATTTAAAAATTCACTGGTGCAGTGCTGGTCACAAACTATGCTTACTCTAACTGGGATCGTATTTCAAGTTATGAACTTCGGATGTATAGAAAAAGAAGTTGTCTTGTGTGATGCGGGTCACGCACTCAATCTATGTTCAAGAGGATCGTATTTCAAGTTATGTCCTACATCGGATTTACATAAAAACATATTAACTTGTGTAATGCGGGTCATAACCTTGCCCCCATTCAAGGACTTCCATGAGACATTTATCAAGGTTTGCAGATAGGTAGTGTAGCTCTAAGTTGCAGCAGTTGTTCTCCTTAACACTTGAATCCTTATCTGTTACCTAGTACCAACAGCACGCCGTGCATGTTTTCTAGATAGGTCTCGAGTCTCTGTTTTTTTGAGTAGTTGCAAAATACATAAATATTTATGTTCCCTCCCCATTGTGAAATTATATGTGGTGTAACTTCAAAACCGGTCTATTTACTGACGTCGTTGATAATATTTTACGAAATCCGACGCATTACGGTAGATCAGGTCATGAGAATAAAATATGGGAAATATAGATTTTACAGCGGACGGATTTAAAATGACATTTTTCCTGAATGTCATTTTAAATCCGTTAATCGTGAATTTTAAATGTCAAATGAAAGAAAGAGATGAAATAAGAACAAATTTCCGGAAAAGTAAATCTGAAGTTACTTACTCTACCTACAAATTAATAAGAAATAATATACGAACTCGCATTCGTGATTGTAAAATAAAATATTACCATGAGGCATTTCAAGATATAAATGACTCACGATCAGTTTGGCGTGAGATTAAAAGACTGGGTCTCGGGAAACCTAGGAAGGAACCAGTATCTATAACATTTCCTCCTGATGATCTAAACAATTATTTTGCCAGCACTCATGATACAAACACTCAAACTCAAACCGAGGCACAAAATTCCGCATTTGATGATAAAAAATTCTTTTTCCCTCACATCGCACCCGCTTTGTTACTTAAAACTGTGAACAGTTGCAAATCCAATGCCATAGGAGTTGATGGCATAAACATGGATCTGATAAAAAAATACTTACAATGCATATCTCATCAATTGTTACATATTTACAATATCTCTCTCCAAACATCGCATTTCCCTTCTCTGTGGAAATCTGCCATAGTTCATCCAATCGCCAAAACGAAACAGCCAAAGTTAATGAGTGACTTTCGACCCATATCAATTCTTTGCTCTCTTTCTAAACGACTAGAAAGACTAGTGCACACATTTATTACTGATTATTTAACCCAAAATAATCTTTACGATCCGTTCCAATCTGGTTTCAGGTTGAGACATAGCACCCACACTGCCCTTATTAAAGTTACAGATGACATCAGAAGTGCCATTGACAGAAAAATGGTCACAATATTAGGTCTATTTGACTTGAGCGAAGCCTTTGACAGGGTTAACCATTCTATTTTACTCAAAAGACTTGCTGACCTCAACTTTTCAAACTCAGCCCTTGGCTGGTTTAATGCTTATCTCAAGGACCGAACTCAAGCAGTGAATCTGCCTGATGGGTCTGTCTCCAATAGCGTAAATATCACATCCGGTGTCCCTCAGGGCTCCATACTTGGCCCACTCCTTTTCTCTATTTATATCATGAACCTTCCACGTCAACTAAAGCACTGCCGTTACCACATATACGCCGATGATTTTCAAATCTACTCTCACTGCTCAGTTACGGAAATCCATGACTATGTTGCAAGAGTTAATGAAGACATAAAGTAAATCTGTAACTGGGTAAAAAATAGTTCTTTAGTTATAAATAGTTTAAAAACAAATTGCATTATCATCGGTAGCAAAAAACTAATCAATAAAATTGACTTTGATCAACTTCCTAAAATTAGGGTATCTGACAGTGAAATTGAATATGCCCAAACAGTAAAAAGCCTTGGACTCTTGATCAGTCGCACCTTATCTTGGTATGACTATGTCACGCAATTAAGAGCTAAAATATTTGGCACTCTGGCCCAAGTAAAGCGTTGTCGAATCCTTCTCCCAATGTCAATACGTAAAAAGATTGTGACCACTTTGATTTTATCTCAGATTGATTACTGCTCATTAGTAAATGGTGATTTAACAAAAGAACTGGATGCAAAACTTCAAAGAGCATTAAATGCCTGTATTAGATTTATTTGTGATTCAAGAAAGTACGATCACATCACACCTTGCATAAATAAACTACGGTGGCTTACAGTTAAAAATCGAAGAAGCTATTTCCTGGGTAGTCTTTTATACGATATTTTCAACAGTAGGGAACCAGTTTACTCATACTCTGGATTTCTATTCAAGGAGAGTTTTCAAGAACGGGTTACCAGAGGGCGAAACAATAAACTAAAAATTCCCATCCACCGGACTTGTGCCTTCAATAGGTCCTTCGTAGTAAATGGTAGCAAATTATGGAATTCCTTTCCTAGTGAAATACGTAGTTCCAAAAATAGCCGAAAATTTAGGCAAAGACTGTTTAACTACCTGTTTCTAAAGCAAATTTCACGCTTTGATCTGGCCTTAACATAATACATGTAATTTAATGTAATGTTCAAATGGCATATTTGTACAAAATTTTGTTTCTGTATTTGTTTATTCATTGTATTTTAAAGTTGCCGATATCACTTTATTTTTTCTTGTTATGTTTGTAATACTTAAGGTCCGCTAAATACTGGAATACTTGCACGATACGGACGACTATTCTATTGTAAATGTATAGAATGCTCATATGAGGCTGAGTAGCCTCCGAGTATATTTCAAATTTTTGTTAAAAAATCCTGTACTTATTGTGATTACAAAATAAAATATTCTCTCTCTCTTCTCTCTCTTCCTATGTTTTCTGTGGTTTTCCAATCAATGGCCCCAATCACTAGTTCTCTGGTTGATCTTTGGGTCTTTAAGGAATGGTATTTCTTCATTTTTAATTAATGTCTTTGGCTTACAAATGCACTTGGCCAATTTCGGAAGACACTTACATTGAGCAACATCAAACAGCCTTTTATCATCTTCCTTAAATTTTTTCAAGTCTAGATGGACAACAGATGAATTTTTCTTCTTCGTGCTCTTCATAATTTTTTTACATTTCGTATGGTATCTCAAAACTGCCATGAGGATGCCGCGGTTTGAGATGACAGGTACAGACGCGTCGTTCCACACTTGCTCCACTCTATCGGCGACAACAAGGGCAATCTCCTGGACCGATAGATCAAATCCTCTTCTCTCTTGCTTCTTTTTCATCTACACTCACTTGTAATACTTCATAATATCTTCAAACGTGGGAAGATTTCTCCCAGACAACTGTCGAGGAGTGCCAAAGAGATTACTCTCAACTGAAGAGCGTGTCAACACATTCATTGTAGTTTTTAATTGCTTCTCCACTAAAAAAAATCACTTCGGCACGCAATCCTTGCCTCACCAAACCTATCGAAAGGCCATCCGCATGTACAAGACAATTTTTCAATAGCGTACAGGGAATATATATATAGTAAGGGAGAATAGAGGGGAAAGGGAGAAAGAGGAGAGGATACCGGCAATTGTTACTCTGTTTTAATTTGTATTTACATGGTCTTCAGCAGCTCACCTCCTTCCACTCTGTTTACTTACCATTCCTCTCCACCAATTTTGGATCCAAAAACGATTACGTCTTAACTGGAAAGTCATAAGACCTGTTGTTCTATGTAAGTGGAAGGGTCCTATTAGTGCGATCATGCCCATACGAGTAGAGCAAATTAAAATATATGCCATTAGTTAAGAAATTTTCAAAGTTTTTTACGTTTCTTTGAATTTTAAGACCGGTTTTTATATAAAAAACGTGACTATTCGATCTTTGTGGCTTACCTCGACTATTTCAGACATGAATGGTGCAGAATCGACTGAAAAAACTATTTAAATCACGGCATTAACAGCCGAATCAGCGTAAAAAGAGGGGTGTGTGTTGCGGGTTGCCTACGCTCAACATAAATGACCTTGGCGCCACCACAGGATGTCAACGTACGGGAACACATTTTTTTCCCTGTTAATTTGGTACCTCGGGCTACATTTTGACGTATGTCGAACTTTGAATTTCGAAAAAAGTTGTTTGATGACTACTGTGTAATAATGTCATTAGATATACTATATATTCTCTTCTATTCAAGGAGAATCGCCTTTTATATTATTCAACTGTTTTCTAATAAATATCAGGGCCTCACTACGATTTGAAATAAAGATGTGTAATGATTTTAACGTTATGGTAGGTGAAGTAACTTTGTGGAATGGTCACCTAGTCGCAGAATAAAACACGTAATTTTGGATATATTTTAGATCAACTGGCCTGTATCCCGTGACGTGATGTAACTAAGCAAAAGTAAACGAATTACTTGTAACGATTACATCCTTTGTAATTGTTTCTTGTAATTGACACATTTTTCAAAAAGTAATTTTTACTGGCAATATGCTTCAAAGCACGTTTGAGTAATCGTCACATATGAGTAGTCGTTACTTTTGAGTAATCGCCACATTGGAGTAATCATAAGTGAAAATTTGAAGACCTCGTACAATGAATGCATCGAGAGGTCTAACTATGTACATTGTGAACCCTGAGCTGAGTTCTCTCTTTGACAGAAGGGTGACTCCTCTTCTAGGAGTGGAGTGGCTTCCAAGAACTTGAGAATGACCAGACGATACGTGAAAATGGGTAATATGTAAATGGTAAATATATCCGGCATTTACGTGAATCTTATCTCATGTCATCGGCGGACGTAGTGATGGGAAGAAGACTCGCTAGTGATCCGTACGAAGAGAAGAATCTAATCTAGAGGTATATGGAAACCATTGTGACAGAAAGGCCTTTTCCCTATCCCATACCTGCAGAGATATTTTGAAAGATCGGCAAT
Source organism: Pyrrhosoma nymphula (assembly GCA_963573305.1). Taxonomy (NCBI): domain Eukaryota; kingdom Metazoa; phylum Arthropoda; class Insecta; order Odonata; family Coenagrionidae; genus Pyrrhosoma; species Pyrrhosoma nymphula. The sequence continues at coordinate 59,573,123 of OY754340.1, read as the reverse complement.
TTCAAGGCAAAGACAATATGTCTGCAAAGTGCAAGATATGATTTGGCTACAAAATATTGGAGAATGCATTGAACACATCCTCTAATTTTAGATATCATATCAAGGTAAGCATTATTCATTTCATTCAATGTATATTTTGTACTTCCTGACGTATTTTAAAAATACTGTGGCTATTAAAGGAACACATTGAAGATTTATTTACAGGAGCAAAATGGAAAGTTGTTGTACTTGTAATCATTCTGATTATTTTTTCAAAGAGTATTGTGTAATTGTACTTAGTTAAAATTTCCCAATGGATTTATAATTAATCCTAATTACCTTTCTTCAGTACTTTTACCATCACTGTCTTGATCGAAGTTACAACATGATCATCATAGTTTGACTACCATCATGTTTAAAAGCGGTTGGCGTCTTATAGAGATTTCAAGAGAAAAACTATTAACTTCCAATAATCAATCTCCTGCTGATATGCGTCTTCTATTACTTTAGATATGTTGGAGATGTCACTTGCCTCTGGATAGGTACCGATAGACAACTGGATCTATTTCAGGTACTGTTAAATTCTCTCCATTCTTTTATTTCCTTTTCGGTCTTTAGAGGCGGTATGAGTATTATTTTTTACATTTGAAGATGAACAGATCGGAGCATAACAATCTATATTTATTACTTTGCAAACCTACCTTCACTGACGTCATATTCCCCAACGTTTTGAATGGAAAAATTGTGAAGCCCTTAAAAAGTTCAAACATATAAATGTTTATAAACCAACATTATTAAGGAAATAGGCATTTTATTATGTATTTTCAGGTACATGTTTTGTTTATTATGGTGCATAGATTGGAAACAAACCACCAAATGTCTTTTTACCTAAATTATTCTCCGTGATTTATGACTGCGAAAATTGCGTGAAATTGAAAACAGCCATTTTCATAAATATTAATTAACGTAACGGTGTTTTATTTCATTTTCTTAAAACGATCGAAATCATATAGTGTACTATTTTGAAAGGTTATTGCTTTCACTAAATTTCGTCAAAATCTGATCATGTCCGAAGGGGCGTGGAATGACCTTGATGTTATATTACAGCAATAAAGCTACCTAATGTATTTGTACACGAATGACTTTTCCTTCATTACAATTTTTGAATGTACTCTATTACGTTGGTAAAAGATTTAGGTTCTCAATACGTTACTGGTCAAATTTATTAACTTAAAATGAGTTTTTATATTTCAATTCACTGAAAGATTATCAGTTGAGGGACGCGAACTTTCATGCCTCGTAAATAATTTTAAAATGTTAGTCATCAATGAGTAAACAGAAAGGCAACTTTCTATCTGAATACCTTCACAACAGAGAATCACCTCTTCCTTTTGCGGTTTCGGAATACGAAAGTGGCAAAAATGATTCTTTTTCTATTTTTAGTGGCAATTTTTATACATTTGGTGTTACAAACATTGTATTCGCAAGCCCTTACAGGCAAGAGAGTCATTCAGAACACTTAGGTTTAAATGAAGTCTCTCTTGAGATTAACTCAGTTTTATTTTCTGCAGTATATAAGATTAGAAAATACGCCCAAAATTATAATCCTTCTCGTGAAGACCTCAAGTACATATTGGATGGATTGCAACCCTTTTTACCTGAACATCAAGGGATTCAAGAACACTCTTTGAAACATGTAGGACAGATGTGGTTGCGGAATTAGAGCAAACTTACTCAATATAATTTTATTTTGGTTTGGGAGAGGAAAATAAACGGAGCTTGCAGTATTATAAAATATCAACTGATTCAGTGATATTATTAAACTTCAGCATTGATCTGATAACACTTTGTGAAAGTAAAAATCTGAATCTCATTCCAATGCTGTGCACTGACTCGGATGACTCAGTTGAATTCATGTAGCCACTTGGACTTCCGATGAGGACCGTGTGTTTCACATTCAAGAGAAAAAGAGATAAAGGATTTATTTTCCCATTCGTATATCCGACGGACAGAGCTGGAGAGGTAAGGAGAGACGGAAATAAAGACGCAACTGTCTCGAGGAGTCTCTTCGTCACGTTATCAATTGCCAAGTGTAAACAGCAAGTGAATCCGGTTATATGTCTCTCTTTGCAATTGCTCCTCGCCTTGCGTCATGTTCCTAGAGCATTTCATGAAAAAAGCAAAAGGTCTGTCCTAATATAGTTGGAGCAACTTGTACACGAATAACTTTTCCTTCATTACAATTTTTGAATGTACTCTATTACGTTGGTAACAGATTTGGGTTCTCAATACGTTACAGGTCAAATTTTTTAACTTAAAATGAGTTTTTATATTTAACTTTAATACCTCAAATCCCTTAACTACCAGACCCCCGAAATTCAAATGTCCTTGATACATGTTGGTCTTAATAAGTGTCTCGCTGGATACCTACGACTTAAACTTAGTTTCGATCCAATCTTTCCTTCTTGAGACATACCGATTGAAGAATAATATCATTTAAGGAAAATTGAGTTCATTCCAAATCATTCATTCCAAGATTCATTATCGAGATACTGGAAATATTTTTAAGTAACCTAAATCGGGATTGTTGATTGTAGTAATTCTATTCAATTTTTGTAAACTCGCAGTTTGTAAAAATGTAAATAGACAGTAAGCATTGTCAGATAGGGGAAATTATTATTTTTATTAGTTACAATAAAATTTTCTTTCATTCTTAATTTCCTAATTGATGGTGTGTATAAACCTTCGCCATTTCCGTCACAAGACATCGCATGTCATCCATCTCATACTCGCTCATCATTTTCAACCTAGGGATAGTATACGTTCAGAAGGATTTCTTTCCTCTCCACGCGTCTTTTGATGTCTCGCGAACCAGGATTTTACACCCGAAGCGTAACTCGCTCGAAAATGTCTACTGGCCGCAGGATAACAGAAATATATATATAAGATAGAATAATGTCATAATCTGAGATGCAATATTTCAGACCAAAGACATGTTTCCAATCGCTTCTTTATTTCGCAGGGAAGAGGAACACTTCATAAATATTCGTTATAATCTTTGAATTCCCCAAACATATATATCGCACAAGTATACGAGATTTAAATTTAAAAGAGCACGCCAAATTTATTACAACCTCATTCGCTTTGACGCATCGTAATGGTAAAGTGAAGTATAAATGAACTAAAAGAGCAAAATATCACCCCGTGAAAGTTATAAAACATCACGTGAATGAGTCATTCTTCGGAGAAAAATAATTAAAAATGTAGCCATTACCCAATAAAACCTAATATATTTACTCAATAGCTTAGCAATCTTCAACAATTATAAAGGCAGTGAAGTTGTATCGGTATCATTTTAACTGAAGCCGTTGCCACAACGAAGTTTAACAAACAGTCAATAAAAGGTACCAGCCTATTTCTTCCAGTTAAATAAGAAATCGCAGAGTAGAATAGCGTGAATTACATTAACAATAGATCTCGACTGAAGGACTACTTGTGGTAATTGCATGTGAAACAGTCGGTCACCAATGTACATGTGAGATACGTGAGATATACGACTCGCCGATAGCTAATATGGTTCACTACTATCACAAAATTGGTATACGAAAAGCCGAAATTGATTCACTTGCTTTATGGATGTTTCCTGGCTTTATAATGCGTTCAATGAATCTGTAAAATGTAAAGCAAATGTGCAGCGTGTATCTTTCAAATCAAATATTAGGCTATAGTATTAAATGGTGCAATTGGTAGAAGTAGGATCAGTAACTCATATGGTGACATATAATTCCGTCGAATCACTAGAAGTATTTGCAGGACTATTCTATTATCGATTGCTTTCTTATTAAAAAGAGAAAGAACTAAGGTCATCTTCACAAAACTGGTGTAGGAAAAGAGGAAACTGACTTCCTGATGAATTCAGGTGTACCACAAGCATATTAATATGTGGATTGGCTTTGAAATGTGTTAAATTAACCTGTATATAGTAAATCACTTGTGTGCAGTGTGCCTTGGAAATCAAATATTAATATTCAATACTAAATGGGGCATTTGATAGAAGTACGACGAGAAAGGCATTTGCTGAAATATTATCCTCTCGAGTTCCTTGGAGTTAAAAAGGTTTTCCTATTCTTTTATCGAATGTTTTCTCATAAGTAATAGAAAGAACTAAGGTCAACTTTTGAAAAGGCATCAGGGCGTAAATAAATTGGAACACAAATTCCTTTCCGGCAAGGAAAAACGTCACATTTCGATTTCATTTCCTTGGATAATGATCAGCTCGTGATATAAAACGTTTCACCTATGCCTATTATTCTAAAATTATAAAGATTTAAGTTAACGAATGCCGTATTGTACATGGAAGTGTATTCAAAAGCATATCTAAAAAAGGTAGAAGAACAATGTATTATTTATTTTAAACTAAGATTTTGTTGGATTTGTTAGTTCACGTGAAAAGAATGCACTCTTACGCAAGCCTTTTATCGAACGTGGACTCGAGACCTTGTCCTCGTTCCGCCGATGGTCCGTGATGATGGTTCCGTTCAGGTGGTCGAGTCCATCAGATAAGACGTCCGTCTCAAGCAGAAGAGGGTGGAGAAGACGAAGCGATGACGTCTGTGTGTTCCGCGGAGAGACGGTCGAGAGATATTTAATTGTTGAAAACAAATATTACCACCGATACGTAATTTCAAGATTTATGGCAATGTATCCGATTCTGCGTTATATGTTTAAATCGAAGGAGCAGTACATTTTTAATAATTTATTTCTCGTGCATGGGAAATGTTTTAAAATCACACGCGTAGATATTATTTCTCAAATAGAATGAAGTCTTATATATGCACGTTTATAATTTTTGTCGCTGAATGTTATGGGTGCTATTACCGTACAATATTACCCTCTTAACGGTCACCGCTTAAATCCACGAGTTATATAATCCATACGTTTTAAAATCTAGCCCTAATTAAGAGGAAAATAGAAGGGGATTCCAGAGACGCAGCCAGGATTTCCTCAAGGGAGGGGAAGAAAATATAATGTTTTTTGTTAAAAAATGGATTTATTTGAATATTTCAAAACGCTAAAAGTTATTAGTTGCAATTCTATTAGAGCCAAAAGACATCTTATATCAGATCTAGCCTACGAGAGTTCTACCTAAATCATGACATCATTTCTGTCTCATATTTGTGTTTAGCATCCAGAATGCTCATTGTTTATTTTGACATATTTTATCATTGGAGAACGTCTATTGTCGTTAATTACATTCAAAACTACGATGAGAAAAAGTATAGTGAACAATATGGTAGCCCTGCATATTAGTTCTTTTCCTGTCTGGCGATAATAAATCATAAAAATTCTTTCCACCAAAATATTTCCACTTCATGGCTCTCATTGAGTGTAACGAATATTGTATCCGATCATTGTGTCACTGAGGCTATGAGTTTTTGTGCAGAATATCGAATTTTGACAAATTTTAAGTACAAACAGTTTATTGAAAGACTGTTAAATTTTATCTTTTAAATATCGCGGAGTTAAGGTGAATCAGTATTCTCTCGTTTTGCAACAAAAAATGATTCGTGTAATACGTTCAAAACATATTTACGAACATTTCTTTCCGCTGCTCATGGCGCTCAGAATGATACTACCAAGGAATTTGTATTCATTAATGGTTTTAACCATTTTATCAAAAAAATACCCCTACATTTGTCATAAAGCAGACGTAAAATTGTTAAACATGTTATGCATATATCGCTTGGAAATTCGTATATTCTATTAATTCAACATGTGTGCGTTGCGTTTAAATGACATAGATACACTTATTCCACGCCGTTACAAGCCACAAAATAATTTCAAAATTAGCATTGAATAAAAGCGCTTGGCTACTGATTGAAGGGTCTTGGGTTCAAATCCGGGTGGAGCCTTTGGACGTCCTCGAACAAAAGATCCTCCGATTGCGAGGTGGCCCAAGGAAAGGAACTGGACCTGATACCCTGAATGTGTGAAGTTCACAAGAATGTGGCTTAGTCCGGGTTGATCTCTACCCTCAACTATCCATTCCAACCTTCGGGTTGAATCACTGAGTAACAGTGGATAAAATTTGAACCAAAACTCGGCAAACTAATTGAAATGTATTCATTTCTGTTTTCTTACGCCAGCGATTTTACGAAATCCAAGAAGTGGTTATTATTTTTCTTTTCAAACGAAAGGAAAAATTCGTTTTCCTCGATTCTTTCAGAGACGCTCTGTTTGAGGAAAGAGTACTGATCAGATTAGATTACACGCCTTCTCCTACGTGGATACCTCCACCTCGATCGAAGAGAAAGACGTTCTTTCACAACTCCTTCCACTTCAGTGATCTCCTGTTCCCCTTCACCTCCCCTCCTACCTTCCCATAGAAACGATGAGCCGACGACGCAACTGTCACGTGGGACGAAAAGATAAGTCGCCATTACGATTCACTGTTTCCAGCAGCAAATGCTTTCTTGTGGGTGGAATTACTCCACGGAGATTAGTGGTGCGTGTCTTGTAACTTTGGATTATAGGATTCTTGGTATTTGTTATAGTATATAACTATACTGTGTATTATTATTTTCAGAGTCCTCAACTGAACCACTGATCTGTATTGTACCACCTACCGTGGGAATCAGCCGTCACTTGCTGCCATTTTATGTAAGTACTTTTTTATGGTTGTATGAATTATAATTCTATGCGTCATAATTCACTCAGATTCAATAAATGACATGATTTTATTAGAACGTAAATGATTTTAATAGTGGACTCATAATTCAAAGACACATAACTGAAATTGGAGGTGAGTTTAAAAAAAAATACTTTTTCACTTCCCCTTCCACTTGGCTTCAAGTTTTTACATTGTACTTTTATTTTACATGTTTCTTCTGTTCCCCACCTCCACTCCTTCCTCACTCCCATGGAAACGATTAATTAACCTAATGAAACGACACGTACGTTTTGTCTCTTATCGCCAGTTAGATTATAAGACGCCATTTTGATTTCATTTCAAATAAATGAATTTCCTGAACAATATATTTAGTTCCAAGCGCTGTAAGTTGAATTTGCATTTGCATTTTATTCTCACTTAATGTTTATTCGATGAATCTCAATTGTCTTATCTAACTGAAATATCCTCTGCATTCTCAGAAAGTTGTCGACAAGCAGTGTCAACGCTCCAGAGGACATATGGCCCTCTACCATCCTCCGTTGCATTCGCCTTGAGTAAGTACTTGAATTTTGTTTTATTTATTGTTAATTTTCTGTCAAATTTCCACAATTTATTAATTTTTTCTGAAATACATGATATTGTGTCATTTAATGAAAATTAATTCTAAAAGTCTCGGAGTTCTATGTATCATAAAGAGGTTATTACGAAAGAATATATACTTTAATATGCGGTATTTGTGGTAATTGGTGTTGATTATCATTCAATTTATTCTTTGCAAGTGCCATTCCTGAAAAGTTACTCATGAAAATTATCGCAAATTTTTATTTTGTAGAACTTTTAGATTTTATAAGTTTTGTTGGAGTATTAATGGTAAGGGTGAGTTTTCGTCTCGCAAGCGAAAATGTTTTTTGCAAAACATTTATGATAAACAGGGATATTGAATACGATACCTAGGGTAAAAATTTCGCTGTTGTGAAATGTTAGAAACATTCAAGTTGTATTAGTAGTAAAGAAGAAATAATTGGTTGAAAATGACTAATTTCGAGATTATTTCGTAAGATTTCGACATCATTTTCGGAAGATTTTACGAACAACCGGCATAGGGATAGTGATTAGTTTCACGTCTATAAATATTCCCTTACCCCATTTCTCACCCCCCCCAACAAGGTTGTGGGCCTGTGAAGTGAGACAAGGGTGGTTGGGACGGGACGCGGCTCCGAATTACCCAGTATTACAGTATTGAGAAAATGGCATTTATGTGAAAAATACAAAAAAAGTGGAAAGGGATTTTTATTGCGGAAATTATGAATTGAAAAATGGGCATTTCTGAGAGTGGATGAAGTTTTAAAATGCAGATGTTAACAATAAATGTGAAATGGGAACGACGTTATTAAAGAAAGAATTCTGGGTGCAGTGTTTTAGTCATGTGGCGATTTCCGTGAAAAGCATGGATGAGTGTGTTGAATGTGGATGAAAATTGCATTTTTGCAGGCTGAAATATATTTTCGCTGCTGAAATTGTAAATGTTTATCCATTTATTTCAAGACATTTAGGTCCATGAATTGCAAAATTATTTTATTTATTTTTGGGGACGCTTCTTATGTATATGTGCATGCATCTAATTGGTACTATGTTGCATATAATGTACATAAATTCGATGAGGATTCTAAATTTGATGCATAAACATTATTGTAAAAAGTATATTAATGCATTGCCTAAAAGATTTGTCTATTTTTGGCTAACTTTTTTGCTGTTTATTGATTATTTATTAAATAATAATTTAATATTGTATCAAATTATTAAAATATACTTTTTAGGCAAAGTCTGTATTTTTATTGTAGGATGTTTTGTTTTTTTGTCATGAACCGTTTTTTAAATAATCATTGACAAAGGTAAGGCTATAGTTATTTAATTTTTGTAAGTTAGAAATTAAATGTGTGGTTATTATGGATTGCATGATTTGCCAGTTCACATAATTTATTTTTTGGAAGAAATGAAGTTTTATTCTTAAAGATTCTTTTTTTCAAATATTGGGATGTTTGACCTACATACTAATTGTCACAGTTTTACGTGTTATTGAATTATTTGACTTTTCTATTCAGTTCCTTAGGATTTTCAGGTTGTATACTCGAATAAATATGAGTTCGTGTTGAGTTTTATGGACCAAATGGGCTATTTTCATATTCAATTTTCATTCACGCTTTTGCTATTTGTTCTGATGGACCTTTTAAATTAAAAACTGCTCGATACTTATTGGTTTTATTTGGTGAGTGGTTTGGATTCTTGTTTCTGGGAACATTAATTTTTATTTGAATAGATTTTGGAGTGAACTACTACTTTGAGGAAGCGTTTTTCTTGTATAATATCCCCGATCCTTTTTCAATATTTACTGTGAATAACTTTATCACTGAAACGTATTGCTCTGAGTTTTAGAGTTAGCGCTGCGTGGACTTCTTGTGTTTAAAAGGGTGGTGGGATTGGCAATTTAAGTTCTAATTGACCTCATGTGGTTTCCTCAACCAGTAAATGTTTAATGTGGCATCAGGTTTTGTTTTTGTGATCATGACTAAAAAAAGAAGTTTGTCGATGTTTCCTATTTCAGTTGTAAATTGTAATTTTAGATGTATTGGCATTAAAATGATCCAATATAGTACAATATCGTACTTTTTCTGGTAGAGCCAAGCAAACGTTATCAACGAATTACTAAATGAAAGTTATATTGGAGGCATAGGAGTGTGCAGATTTTTCATTAAGTGGTGCCTGGGATTGTTTTAATTATCAAAACTAGTGGTTTAAATTGGTATTAAAGAAAACAGCAACCTGCTTGCAAATATAAATGATAAAAATAAAAAAAAGTTATAAACAAAAATAGAAATCTTTTTATGTATATATGTTTCGCAAAGTAATGGTTTGTCTTAAATTAGATTTTTCAATTGGTGGTGCCTGGGATTGATTCGATTTTCATTATTAGCGGTTAATAATGGTATTAAATAAATTAAGAACCTGTTTGCAAATATTTATTGTAAAAGTTGAAAAAAAATTCATGGAACCAAAAATAAGAAATTTTTTATGCACGTATTTTTCGCAAAGTAATTGATTGTCTTGAACTTTTTGTAGAATATGATAAAAAGCAAACCATCAATCTTTTCCTGACTGCTATAAAGTTAAACTTATATTAAAAGTTGCTTTAGAGCAACATTCACCTCTCACCTGGATAAAGAACATTAATCTCTTCCATGGCATCCATAGAGTTTAAATTTATTGCTGTGTCTTCCTCTATGAATGGTAATTTTATTCTCTTCAGGTGATCTTGAGATAGTGTCGTTCCTAGTTTACTCTTGACAATCGATAATTTGGAAAGTATTACTGAGAAAATTTTCAAATTACAAAGTAATTTAATGAAAAATATTGGTATTAAGTCAAGGAGTATCCACTCCAACGACTTCTTTAAAGCAGTTCTTGTAACAAATTATTAACTCCTAATAATCCAGCGCAAAAGCACTCCTCAGCTGTTTACTTCTCCGCATGCCTGAGACTATGTACGAAATGCAACACCTCATTCGCACTGCCAGTAAGCCACAGCGAATGTTAAAGCGCTGGTTGTCAAAAAGACAGAGAGAAAAAACACACTTGAATATTTGTTTTATTTAGTAGTTAATGGTTTTTATAATTCTCCTACAAAATTATTAACATTCTTAATATCATTTCATCAATTTTGGGTTAATCAATTAATTACTTCTCACCATTAGGTGATTTTGGTGCACCAACGGCACCACTCATGCGAATACCTATGATTGAAGGGTGGTGTATGAAGTACTATATCCAAGGGTTTACTCAATGTGGGAATTGCTAAGATTATTGCGACGGAGGACAATATTGCGACAACATTTTTCATAAGATATTGACTATCCTTAAATTGTTAATATCCATGATGTATTGACCTTTAATTTGCCATTTGCCTTAAACAATATTGTTTACCTAATTAAAGGGGTAATATTGTGAAAAGGAATTTGACGTCGAGTTAGCAAAGTTTATAATCTAATGCAAGTATTGTTATTTATCAATGTTTCCTAAACATTGAAATATTTTACAATGTCTCTCTCAGAATAAATGAACAACCAAGTTGAAAATGAATTTTGTGCATTTGAAAGTATGGCTTTACAAAATACTAACATCTGTTCTGGTAGGATTGCCTTAGGTTTGTGTCCACAAACCATTAATATTTGACGTAGTGCATTATTTTTATCTTAGAAAGTTTGTATTTAGTCTTTAAATCGATTTTATTTTCCATAAAAATGTTTTCGACATGAGTACTTACACTATGAGTGAAGTGATGACAGAATTGTTTTTGGAGCACTAGATTAGATTTCGTTATTATCGAGAAGTTCAGGAATATTTATAGCATATTCCTTATTATTTGTAATTGGTTATTTATTCAGTTTCATCAACTATGAAGTACTATGACTACTTTTAAAAAAAATTGATTATTTTTTAATATCGTAAACAGGATTAGATATGAAGGTCGATTATGCAAGGTTATAATTTGTGAAATAAGAAAACATAGTTTCCATTTAAACCCTTCTAAAAATAAAACAAAAAAAACATTAAGATAGATGACACTCTAGGCATAATAATAATACTTTTTCACACTATTTATTAACACAGCACTTATACATTCAAGTGACATTTAATTTAATTTAATAATAAGACGTGATATTCGATATCCTCCTCCCTGTGTATATGCCCCGTTGTTGTAAAAGTGATATTTAAGACAAAAGCTTAATATTTCTGCAATTTTTCATGAATTTTCAGCGTCTTTAATATTCAATGCTATTTTGGACCAATTATTCTTAAGTAAATAGAGAAGAATACGTGCTTAAATTGATTTACAGTTCCCTTAAAGTTTACTTTATTTTATAAATACATGTTGATGACTTCTCTTTGTATACACTTATAGTTATTCTAAAACATCGTTTTCATTGAGAGGAATACGAATGAATTAATGATTTTACACCTTGTAATACATGCCACCTATACTTAAAAAGCTGTGTGACAATTACACGAAGTGAATTAGAATATATGTTATGAAGTGGAAAATATGCAGCATTTCTACTTTCTTACCACAGCCAGGCGCCATCTTTACATTCAACAGAAGAGTATGAAATTATTCTATCATATACGTTAATGTTATCCAGTGGCTAGTAGAAATAACAAATTATGTTCAATTCACTGTTGGAAATGTTTCGTAACTGAATGGCAGATAGATGATAGTTCTCACATCTTCACATAATTGCTATAATTGAGCCCATTTTCGAATTATACTTTGTAATTATTTAGTCAACTGGCATTATTGGCCTGGTCTCATTAACTGTTGTAAAAGCATGTAATGGGATGGTTGAATAAGGTCAATGTTAGTGAGAGTTGGACAGTAAAAGTTTTAAATAATGGTATCAGTTGAAATGATACAGAAACAATATTTCTGCTTATATAATACATTAAGATTATCTTTAAATAATCAACTCAGGCTTTATTGGATAATATACACTTTTTGAAGATGAACTCATTTCAGTAATATTTTACAATTTTCACAGGGTGGCATTGAAGTTCTTTTTTCTTAAGTTGAAGTTGATTTTCACTTGAGCTTACCATTATGAATGACCGAAACCAAATTTTGTTATTCGTCTAGGTGAATGTATCTGAAATATTATTTCAAGTATACGAGGTTTCAAATTTCAAAATAAAACCTCGTATACTTGTGCGTACATATGTTTAGAGATATCTTGAATTATAAGCGGGACGTGGACTCTTTTCTTGAGGTTAAATGCTTCAATGTAAAATTAATATTCTTTCGTAACATCAACCTAAACGATTTTTTACACAGTTTTATCTAACGTATTGCCATGAACTCCATGTAAGTTATAATGCTAAATATGGCCATTATTAAAGACTTTTCACTCTACGAATTAAGCCATTTATCCTTAAATATTAATGCATCAAGCTAAAGAAGTGCCCTTTTCTCATTGTATCTTTCGATGTCAATATCGGCATGCAGAATACCGACTTTAGACTGTATCGCCGTAATCATGGAAATAGCAACTTACGACTCTACTCTTAAGATAACCTCGGTCGTAAAGTAATTCTGATTAGCACAATATATAGGCTCTTTATCTTACGCTTGTAAGAATGATCAGTCATTGGAGAGACGATTACAAGAGAATGCAAAATTTAAAACATAAATGTCACTAAGTAGCGTTCATGCGAGTAACGTATTCCGGATAAATACTCTATCAATGAATCCTTTTTGTCTTTTACAATGTCGACATCGTCTTGAGAAATTGTCAATCGTGTGAGCCAACTGGTTCTCAATTTTATTATTCTGAGATAAACTGCTATTTCATTTCGAGTTGTGAATGATTTGTCTAATATCGATGTGGCCGTGAATATACGGGAACTGAGTTTCATATTTTTTGCAATTATCTTTGTCTAAGTGCTCAATTCCATTGTACGATTCAATTCATTCTCTTGCTAGGCTTAAAATAAAAGCTCTAGACTCTTCGTGTGATTTATGTAATACGACAGAATCTCTGATTTAGTGATGAATCCAAGTTAGTCTCCGTAACACAAAGGATGTTGTGTAGACCTTACTATCCATGCATAGTACTCATTTATTTAAAGTTAAGTAATTGGGCTTGAAACAAGAAAAGTACTCTTCCAGTAACTGAATAGAGTTTAAAATGTGTCGTCATCGTCTCTTGATGACGTCGTTCGCTTGAGCCAATTGAATCCATTGTAGAATTCGTATACGTTAATTACATTTGTTCGTATTGGATTTCGCGATTTCAATCAAGGTCCCAGTTTTAGGTTAGCCATTTATACGTATCTTGTCTCTTCATTCTTGAAGGTAGCTTCTTTAGTATTAATATTTTATGTTTCAAAAGACACTCATTTTAAGTTTGCTATTCTGAATGATGTAACGACCGAGCTATTCGTCTGAACAGCAGGAAAAATTCGCCATTGTCATCACTCTGGTGAACCATTGGAAATTTGCAATTCAGAATACAAATATAACTACCGGAAATCACTATTACAATGAATAGGGGGCTTTTTGGTATTCTGAACGGTGGATAGCGTCGGCCAGGGTCGAAATATTTTAGCCCGGCCTTTCATACCTTGCTATTTTTAATAGTGACCTTCTTTCTCATCTACATCTACAAAATACCCTGCAAGCCACCTCATGAGTGTGTGGCAGGGGGTTATTTTTCACCAACATTTATTACACTATACCCTTAAATTTAGTGTAACTACGACTAATTATGCATTAGCTTAAATCGCTAATGCTTGTCACTAGGCGAAGCCTCACAGGCATGCACAACTACACTGTAAACATTATCACAATGGACAGGGAACGTTAATATATATGTATTTGCAACTACACAAATGGACAGAGACTCAAGACTTTCTTACCGATGGTTGAGTGGAAAAACGCACTTTTCCGGCTTGACACGTTACTATTTTGAGAGAAATAGGTTGATTCGCAGAAAGAAAACTTTTTATAAAAACCCATACATAGCATGATAACTGAAATGGATTTCCTGTCAATACTTTAGTTTTTATTGGGTGAAAAAGACGTTAAGTCAGGTGCGACGAAAGTACATGTTAAATGTCGATGATTGAGGTTGTTCGTCAATGATATAGACACTACTATCATAACATTGGTATGGGGAAAGAGGAATCTCAATCACTGAAGTATTGACGTGTTCCACAAACTTATAAATTTGTTGTGTCGCTTTCAAATGCTTAAAATGAATCTATAAAAACTGAAGCATTTTTGTTCAGTGTATAATTCATATAAAATTATAAGCTTCCGCATTAAATGGAGGACATAGTAGAAGTAGGATCAGAATGTCGTTTGGTAAAATAATACTCCCTCCAATTATTAAGAGTAATTGCAGGTATTCCTATTCTTTTATCGAAAGGTATCTTAATAATATAAAAATAACTAATGCCAATTTGTGAAAAAGCATTTAGGCGTCAATGAATTGGAACACAACTTCCTTTCCCAGCTAGGAAAAAAGTCGCTTTAATAATGAAATTAATTGTATTTTAAGTTGCATTATTTTCATGATATCAGGCCTTTCAGCTATTTACATTTTAGGGAACGAATGCCGTATTGAACATGGAATGGAAGTTGAAAATATTTTCTCAAAAGGTAGAGCAACAAAGTATTGATTCCGCTAAATTATTATGATATTGTTGGATGTCTTAGTTCACGAGAAAAGAATGCTCTCTTCCGCAAGCCTTTAATCGAACGTGGACTCGAGACCTACTCCTCGTTCCGCCGATGGTCCGTGATGATGGTTCCGTTCAGGTGGTCGAGTCCATCAGATAAGACGTCCGTCTCAAGCAGAAGAAGGTGGAGAAGACGAAGCGATGACGTCTGTGTGTTCCGCGGAGAGACGGTCGAGAGATATCCACTTGTCCAAAACAAATATTTCCACCGACATGTAATTTCATGATTTATGGCTGTGAATGCGGTTTTTTGTTATAGGTTAAAATCAGAGTAGTACATTTTAGTACATTATTCCTCGTATTTCGGAAATTTTATAAATCACCTGCGTGGATATTATTTCTCAAAAAGAATAAAGTCTTGTATATACACGTTTATAATTTTTGTCGCTGAATGTTACGGGTGTTATGTCCGCACAATATTACTTTCTTAACGATTACCGCTTAAAACCACGAGATATATAATCAACATATTTTACAAGCTAGTGCTAAGTAAGATGAAAATATGAGGGGATTCCAGAGGCGTAGCCAGGATTTCCTCAACGCAGGGGACGAAAATAAGATAATGTTTTTTTTGTTAAAAAATGGTTTTATTTAAACATTTCTAAGCGCTAAAAGCTATAAGATGCAATTCTATTCGAACCTAAATTAATCTAATATCCGCTTTAGCCTACGAGAGTTCTAGCTAAATCTTGACAATATCTCATATTTATGATTAGCATCCAGAATGCTCTTTGTCTATTCTGATATATTTTCTCATTGGAGAACGTTCGTTGTCGTTAAATATATTCAAACCTACGATTTAAAAAAGTAAAGTGGACAATATGGTAGCTCTGCATATTAGTTCTTTTCCAGTTTGGCGATAATAAATCATAAAAATTCCTTCCACAATATTTGCCACAATCATGGCTCTCATTGAATGTATCAAATATTTTATCCGAGCATTGAGTCACTGAGGCTACGACTGTTAGTGCGA
This sequence comes from Pyrrhosoma nymphula, assembly GCA_963573305.1. Taxonomy (NCBI): domain Eukaryota; kingdom Metazoa; phylum Arthropoda; class Insecta; order Odonata; family Coenagrionidae; genus Pyrrhosoma; species Pyrrhosoma nymphula. The sequence goes on along the minus strand of OY754340.1, from coordinate 59,557,212 downwards.
AATCTCGACTTTAAACTACTTTTTAGTATAAACAGTTTGGCTAGAGACTAATTAAAATCATCTTTAAAATATCACGAAATTAAACTGAATCAGTGTTATCTCATTTTGCCAAAAAAAATGATTCGTGTAATACCGTCAAAATATACTTACGAGCATTTCCATCAGCTGCTCATGGCGCTCAGATTGTTGCCACAAATGAATGTGTATACTATTTAAGTCTTAACCATTTTATTATAAAAAAACCCTACACTGGTTATCAATCAAAAGTTTTATTTAAACATATTATGCTTATATCACATGGAAATCCGTATATTCAATTAATTCAACATGTGTACGTTGCGTTTAAACGACATAGGTACACCTATTCCACGCCGTTACAAGGCACAACATAATTTAAAAATTAACCTTGGATAAAAGCGTTTGGCTACTGATTGAAGTGTCCGGGTTTCAAATCCGTTTGAAGCCTTTGGACGCCCACGTACAACAAAAAACCTCGGAGTGCGAGGTGGCCCAAGGAAAGGAACTGGCACCCCTACCCTAAATGTGTGATATTCATATGTCTGTGGCTTGGTCCGGGTTGAGTTCTACCCTCAACTATCCACATCGAACTTCGGGTTGAATCACTGAGTAAGAAGGGATAAAATTTGATCCAAAACTCGCCAAACTAATTGAAATGTTTTCAATTTTGTTTCTTTTTCTTACGCCAGCGTTTTTACGAAATCCAAGAAGTGGTTATTATGTTTCTTTTCAAACGAAAGGAAAAATTCGTTTCCCTCGACTCTTTCAGAGACGCTCTGTTTGAGGAAAGAGTACTGATCAGATTAGATTACACGCCTTCTCCTACGTGGATACCTCCACCTCGATCGAAGAGAAAGACGTTCTTTCACAACTCCTTCCACTTCAGTGATCTCCTGTTCCCCTTCACCTCCCCTCCCACCTTCCCATTATAAACGATGAGCCGACGACGCAACAGTCACGTGGGACGAAAAGATTAGTCGCCATTACGATTTAATGTCTCCAGCAGCAAATGCTTTCTTGTGGGTGGATTTACTCCACGGAGATTAGTGGTGCGTGTCTTGTAACTTTGGATTATTGGAATGTTGGTATCTGTTTTAATATATAACTATACTGTGCATTTTTATTTTCAGAGTCCTGAGTGAACCACTGATCTATATTGAACCACGTACCGTTGGAATCATCCGTCACTTGCTGCCTTCTTCCGTAAGTACTTTTTATCGTTGTATTAACTATAATTATATGCGTCATAATTCAATCTGATTTAATAAATGTAATGATTTTTTAAGAACGTAAATGATTTCAATACTGGGCAAATAATTCAAACAGTTATTTTTATAAAGACTTTTTCACTTCCCCTTCCACTTTGCTGTAAGTTTTTACATTGTACTTTTCTTTTTACAAGTTACTCTTGTTCCCCCACCTCCACTCCCTCCTCACTCCCATGGAAACGATTAATTAACCTAATGAAACGACACGTACGTTTTGTCTCTTATCGCCAGTCAGATTATAAGACGCCATTTTGATTTTATTTCGAAGCAAATAAATTCCTGCACAGTATGTTTAGTTCCGTGCGCTGTAATTTGAATTTGGTTTTGCATTTTATTCTCACTTAATGTACACTCGATGAATCTGAACTGTCTTCTCTAATTGAAATATCCTCTGCATTTCCAGATAGTCGCCGACTAGCTGTATCAACGCTCCAGAGGACATATGGCCGTCTAACATCCTCCGTTGCATTCGCCTTGAGTAAGTACTTGAAACTTGTATTATTTTTTATTTTATTTTTCCATCAAATTTTAACATTTCATAAATATTTTTCTAAAATATATGAGAGAGCGTCAAATAATGGAAATAAATTCTACAAGTCACAGAGTTCTATGTATCGTAAAAGTCTTATTGCAAAAGAATACATTCTTTAATATGTGGATCAATTTTGTCCCATCAAGTTAAAATTCCCTCTGTAATGTTAATTTTTCTTCATATTTTGCTTATGACCATATTAATTGGTATTGAATATATTTCAATTATTGGCCGTGCGCTCTGTGTTTGATTTCGAATTGTATAATAAGGTCATTTATCGGACATTCGAATAATCTGATCCGTTGTATATATAATGGAATAATCTCTGTGATTTCAGGAAGTCCTCGCTTTGCTCCTTCAATCCTACAGAGGACATATTGCCGTCTACCATCCTCCGTTGCATTTTTCTTGAGTAAGTACTTGAATTTTGTTGTATTATTTTTTTATTTTCTGTAAAATTTCATCATTTTATGAATATTTTTCTCAAATATAATGGAGAGCGTCAAGTAATCTAAATAAATTCTGCAAGTGACAGAGTTTTTTGTATCTTAAAAAGGTTATTACAAAGGATTACATTGTATAATATTTGGATCCATTTTATGCCATCAAGGTAAAATTCTCTTCGTAATGTTAATTATTCTTCTTCTTTTGCTTTTTAATAATTGATATTGCATTTTTTGCGGTAACGACTCTTTGAAAAATGGGCCTTTCTGAGAGTTGGAGAAGGTTCAAAATGCAGATTTTAACAATAAATGTGAAATGGGAATGACGTATTTAAAGGAATAAGTCTGGGTGCAGTGATTTTGTCACGTGGTGATTTCAGTGAAAAGTATGGATAAGTGTTTTTTAAGAGTGGATGGAAATTGAGTTTCTGCAGGCAGTAAATTGGTCTTCGCTGCTGTAATTGTAAATATTATCCACGTATTTCAAGACATTTAGGTCCATTAATTACTTAATAAATTTGTTTTTCTTTTGAGATGATTCTCATTTATACATGCGTGCTTCTACAGGGCGATATGGAAACTATATTGTATATGTTATACATTAATTCGATGAGGTTTCAAAATTTGATTAGCAATAACCACTGTAAAAGTTATATGAATACATTACCTAAGAGATTTTTCTAACTTTTGCTAACATCTATGCTTTTTATTTTGTATTTATTAAAATATGTTTTAATATCATATCAAATTATTAAAAATTTCTTTTTAGACAATGTCTGTATCATTTTTTGTTTTATGAACCATTTCTTTAAATATTCTTATGCACAGGTTTTGTTCTAATTATTAAATGTTTGTAAGTTAGAAATTAAAAGTGGTTATTTTGGATTGCATAATCTGCCAGTTCACATAATTTATTTTTGGATTTAATGAATTATATGATTGGATATTCTATTTATAAAATATTGGGATGTTTGACTTACAAACCAATTGTCACATTACATATATTTCATTAAATATACGACTGTTCTATTCAATTCTATAAGATTTTCAGATTAAATATTCGAATATATAAGTTTGTGTTGAGTTTATGGACGAAATGGACTCTATTCTTTTTCATTTTTCATTTACGCATTTTCTATTTGTTCTGTTAGATGTTTAAAACAATACCTGCTCGTTTCTATTTGGTTTTAATTGGTGAGAGTTGTATTGTTGGATTTATGTTTCTGGGTAGATGAATTTATTACTTGAATTCATTTTGGAGTGAACTTCCATTTTGAAGAAATGTTTTTATTGGGAAATATATAAAAATGGATCGTTATTCAATATATTTACCGTAAATAACTTCAAGGCACTAACGTAGTGCCCTGATTTTTAGAGTTAGCGCTGCGTGGACTTCTTGTGTTTAAAAAGGTGGTGGGATTGTCAATTTAAGTACTAATTAATCTCATTGGGTTCCTCGACCAGTCAATGGTTAATGTGTCATCAGAATTTATTTTTGTGATCATGTCCAGAAACAGAAGATTATTGTCAATGTTTCCTTAATCTGTTGTAAATTGTAATTTTAGACGGTTTGACAATAAATGATCCAATATAGTACAATCTCGTACTTTTCATTAGGTGGTTCCTGGGATTGTTTTTATTATTATTAAAACTATTGGTTAAGAATTGTATTAAAGAAATAGAGAAAATGTTCGCAAATATTAATGTAATAAGTTGAACAAACAACGTTAGGGTAACTAAAATAGAATTTATTTTATACTAGTATGTTTCAAAAAATAATTTATTTTCTTGAATATTTTGTAGAATTAGAAACATAGCAAACCATTCATTATTACCCAACTGCTATAATGTTTAATTTAATAAACCTACATTTTACAACTTTCTTTAGAGCTATATTTTGCTCTCTATTAGAAAAAGAACATAAAACTCTTCAATGGCATCCATGTAGTAAACATTAAATGCTGTGTCATCCTCTATGAATGGCTAATTTAGTCACTCCAGGTGATCTTGATACAATGTCTTTCTGAGATTACTCTTAACTGATACAAGTTTAAAAAGTATTACTGAGGACATTTTCAAAGAACATTGACACTTGATGAACAACTTTGGTATGTTGTCAAGGAGCATCCACTCCAACCGATTTTTATAGCATTTCATGTAACAAACAATTAACTCCTAACACGCCACCGCGAACGCACTCCTCAGTTGTTGACTTCTGCGCATGCCTGAGACTATGTACGAAATGCAACACTTGATTCTCACTGCCAGTAAGCCACAGCGAATGTTAAAGCGCTGGTTGTCAAAAAGACAGAGCAAAAAAAAACTCGAGTTTTAGAGTTATTTACAAGTATTAGGTTAATTTCATTCTACGGGAAAATTATAAATATTTATTCTATTATTATCACGAATTAATGCTTTAAACAATTAATTACTTCTCACCATTAGGTGATGTTAATGCACCACTCATGCGAATACCTATGATTGAAGGTTGGTGGTGTAGGAAGTGCTGTATCTAAGTGTTGACTAAAATAGGGAATTGCTAAGATTATTGCCACCGAAGACATAATTGTGAAAACATTTTTAATAAGATATTGACTATTTTTAAGTTGTTAATAAACTTGTTTTACACATCTGTCATAAATTTAAAATAAATCTTTTTTTAGACCTTTTATTTTACTAGAGCTTTTCCAATTGCCTAAAATAATATTGTTTACCGAATCAAAGGGGAAAATTAGTGAAAAGAGATTTAACGCCGATTCATCAGAATGTATCATATCATGGAATTATTTGTAGTTTTCAATGTTTTCTAAAAATTAAAATCTTTAATATTGTCTCTCAGAAATTAATGAGCAACCAAGTTGAAAATAAATTTAACGCATTTGAAAGTAGGGCTATTTACAATTTTAACAACTGGTCTGATAGGATTGTCATAGGCTTGTGACCATAAACCATAAATATTGGACGTAGCGCAATAATTGTGGAATAAGAAAGTTTGTATTTAGTCCTGAATTCAATTTTATTTTCCATAAAATGTTTTTGACATGACTACTTACACTATGAATGATGTGATGTCAGAATGTTTATTTTGGAAGCACTAGATTTGATTTCGTTATAATCGGTTAGTTCATGAATATTTATAACATATTCTTTTTTATTTATAAATGGTAATTTATGTAGATCTGTCAGTTTTGAAGTACAAAAACATCAAGGATACTTTTCAAAAATATTAAATTATTTTTAATTTTCGTGAAAAGGATTGGAAATGAAGTTCGAATATTCATTGTAATTAATAATAATAATAATAATAATAATAATAATTCCCAGGTATTAGACGATTCCTAACGAAATCCTAACGGAAACGTCGGACCTTTGGACGGTAAATTGCGTGGTCTATGCTGCTGCCAAAATTATGGCTCACTGCCAAAAGAACACCTCTTGGGAGGACAAAGCAGCAAAGAGGCTTGAACAGTTGGAGGCCAAGATCACGCAGGCGAGACAACAGGCGTCGAGAATTCAGTGCGTGATCGAGTTTTCGGCTCCGGCTGAAACTAACATGGATGCGAAGGAGGTGGAAAAACGGACGAAATATCAAGACCTGCTTTTCGAACTTCGACAGATGTACCCCGGACACTCTGTGAAACTGGTGGTCCTCATCATAGGTGTGCTCGGTGGAGTTAAGGGCTCGCTGCTAAATAACATCAAGTGTATTCCGTCCTGCGTGGCACAGGCGGAATTACTAGTTGCACGCATGCAGAAGGCCGTCATCCTGGGGTCACTCCGTTTACTGCGGACGCATGACCCTACCGCAGCGTAGCCACACATCCGATGGGCGTCGGACGTGGCTGCGATTACTGCCCAACCCCTCTCGAGTCTTCGGCCATTATGACGGCAATGAAACCTGATGCTTGCCGGGGACTCGGAGGGTCATGTTACAACTGTAACAATTAAAATAATAATAATAATAATAATAATCGAGTCTTCGGCCATTATGACGGCAATGAAACCTGATGCTTGCCGGGGACTCGGAGGGAAGTGTTACAACAGTAACAATTAAATAATAATAAAACGTCTTTATTGGGCGAGATTGGGACTAGAAAGTCCGATCTTCCATCTAACCCCTAATATTGAATTAATAAATATAATATGTATTTAAACTCTTTTAAAACAAAAATAAAGGAAATATTATAACAAATGACACTTTTGGAATAATAATAATTTGATTTCTCACACCATTTATAAATTGAGCACTAATATATTCAAGTGGCAATTAATTAACAATTAGACGTAATATTGGATATCCTCCTCTCTTCTGGTATTTCCAGTTGTTGTAAAATTGATATTTGAGACATCGTTTACATTGAGAGCAATACGATTGAATTGATGATGTTCCTTCTTGTATTACATGCAACCTATACTTAAAAAGCTGTGCGACAAATACGCGAAATGAATTAGAATATATGATATATAGTGGAAAATATGCAGTATTTCTACTTTCTTACCACAGCAAGGTGCCATCTCCACGTTCAACGTAAGATGAAATTGTTTTGTCATTTTGTAGCTCTCAGGCTGCTATTCTGAATCTAAGATTTCTTACTCAACTGGCAGTAATTGCCTGAGAGATATAATTGGCTGTTTTCATAGGTCGTAATAGGATGATTCCATTAAGTAAATATAAGCGAAAAGTGGGCATAAGAAAAAGTCAGTGTCATACTCAGTATCAATTTTAAAGAAACAATTTTAATTCCATTATAATTCCTGAAGACTAGCTATTAGGGTAGAACTTGAGTTTTTTGTAGGTCATGATACATTTATAAATTAATTTCCTCGAGGAAGAACCTATGGACGTAGTGTTTTCTATAATTTTCACGGGGTGACATTGAACTTGTTTCAGTTGATTTTCATTAAGTTTATCATAACGATACACGAAAGTGGTGAGCTTTTTATAATTCAACCCTAGTATACTTGTTCGTACATATGCTTAGTGAATTCTAAGATTATAACCAAGGTTTATGAAGTGTTAGTCTTTGCTTGAAGAAATAAGGGATGGGAAACCAGGGGCGGAATAAGAAGGGGGCAGGGGGGCCGGCCACCCCTGCCCCATTTTTTCATAAAAACAAGTTTTTATTTCACCAGCTCAATGTACAATGTTAAAAGACAATTGGAAACTTTCCAAAATCCACTTGTCTAAACAGACACAGTATCCTCGATGTTTGCAATTGTACTTTTGTAGTCTTCTTGTTGTGAAAGCTTTGGTGCCGTAACAGAATTGTTATAAGGGATTATACTATTTATGCTAACCAATATACACCTATTTACTATGTATGCAGAGAATCGTGCCGCGTGCTTGGGCAGTTGAGCCGTAGTGCGTCTGCGAGAAGGGAATACAGCATAGGAATACAGTCTCCACGCCCTCCTTCAGCTTTGCCTATTATTATGCGACACCCTCCGCTCTCGTGCTTGTCGCGACATGTCAGTTGCCCGGCTTTTGCGAGTGTATTGCTCCAGTTGTTGTGAGTGACAAGTTCAAGAGTTCTTCTAATGTTTAGGACTGTGCGTTCTTTCTTTATTCTGTGATATACCTGACGTGCAGATCAACCTTTCAGCCTGAGATGTTAAGTTCAGTCTGTTAATTACAACGACACAACTTATTTGCGCTTTCTCGCGCTCGCCATAAGTGTCAGACAGCCGGCTTCAACCTCGGGCCCACGTTAGCCTCCATTGCTATTTATCTGCTTTTTGATCAAGGAATTGAACACCCTCCTATTTACTGGACATATATTTTAATTGTGTTATCATAGAAATGCTGTAAGAAGTCCACAAACTTTAGTTTTATCCCCTCTCCTTTTTGGAGGCAGTAAAATTGAGGAATCTCTAAGTAAAGCAAAAATATTTTCAAGTTTTACGCTATAGGGTGAGAAAAATACATGCTTATAATTTGTTTGCAACTCGTCAGAGAAGGTTTACTTTTGTTTACAGGCGTCTTCTTCTAGTAGGCCTGGTACAAAGCGGAAAACTAATAGTTCCTCTGCGGACCTTCGAATCTTTTTCTCTCGCGTCCAACAACAATAGACGCCAGAAGCAGCTGGAGGAAAAAAACAATTTGTTAACAGCATTCCTTCATGCTGCACAACTGGTAATGAGACTCAAGCTTAGTCCATGGTCATTTTACAATCCCCTCCACGTAGCCACGAAACATCGGCTTAAGTTTCAATTTATTCACTTCCTTTGGCTGAAAATTTCAACTGTGACGTAGGTCTCTTCATTGTGCCAGGAATGGAAAAACCTGATGATAGGAAAATATCAGAACTTTTGGAAGGCCATTGGACACCCACAAGTGACTACAAGTATCCCTTTTTCTACTCTTAGGAAGGGAACCGCGGAAGAGCGTCGTTACGTGAGGATAGAACATCTTGAAAAGTACCCTTTGCTTATGGTTTCTCCCTTAATGAATGGACGTTTATGTAGGTATTTCCCTTTTTTCCCAATTATCGGCAGCTTGCGGTACAAATTTGCAGTTAAAATCCCTCGATACAGAGCCGTTAAAGTTTTCAAAACTGCTAGGGAAACTAGGTGATCTGGAAAACCACCAAATTCCACCAGCACACAGTCTATCACAAAGGTGTAGTGCTGTTAGCCCTGAATTTTCTGGAAAATACAAAAACCTAAACATTAATTCACAAGCCAACTGGATGGCTACAGAAGGGAGAAAATCTAGGAAAATAGAGAAAATCTGAAGCTGATACTTAAATATGTGAATTTTCTTGGCATTCAGAACATACCATTCAGAGGTCATCGGGACCAAGCGACGGTGCATTATCGTTTGAAGTGCCCTTGGCGAATGACAATCACGTCCGAGAATTACTGCGTTTTCGTTGCTAGGCATTATTAAAAAATATAAAAATATTAAAGTAAAATAGTATTTTCTAAATATGTACTTATCTCTTTATTTCATTCCAACCAATTTTCATTTTGTACGGCATTAACGAATATTTCTTTCAATGAGTTCAAAATCCTTTTTGTAGATTGCCGCGGGTCGATGGATGGGAAGATGCAGGTCTTTCACGTTTTGCACCGCGTTGCTCTATGTTTCCTTGGACGACAGTTTCGTCGGCGTTGTAGTCGGCTTCTTCAGTTCGGTGAGGTGAAGGTGCAGCCATTCGTCATCTTATATATATCAAGCGTTAGACCTGACTCCAACGGGTGCGATATATAAGAAGACAAATGGCTGCACCTTCACTTCACCGACCTGAACAAGCCGACTGTAACGCCGCCGAAACTGTCGTCCGAGGAAGCATAGAGCAACGCGGTGTAAAACCCGGATAACACTTCACTTCTTCACAACAATGGCATTCATTACATCTTTTTTTACGTTTTACAAATGTGATTACATAGCTTTACTCAATAATTAATCACACCTCCTATATCAAATATAGCCACACCAAAACTACGTTCCAAGCGCTTCATTTCTTTTAATTTTCCGTGGGAAGTCCAACCAGACCTCCATTTAGTTCAGAGGTGTTGCATACCCCCAGGCGTCGCGGGAAGTGAACCGCCCCCGCAAAACAACGACCTTAATCCGCCCCTGTGAAAAACATGCCCTAGTGCTAAGAAATTTCATCACGGAGTACGAAATTACTCAATCATGTACATTAATGTTATCCAGTGGTCAGTAAAAATTATATATTATATTCAATTCATTATGGGAAATTATTCGTAACTGAATGGCAGATAGGCAATAGTTCTCACATCTTAACATAATTGCTATAATTAAGCCCATTTAAGTAATACATTTAGTAATTATTTAGTCAACTGGCAGTATTGGCCTGGGAACTCTCATTAACTATTGTTAAAGTATGGCATCGGATGGATTTATAAGATCAATGTTGGCGAGAATTGGACATAAACATTTTTAAATTATGATATCAGTTGAAATTATACAGAAACAATATTTTTGCCTCTATAATACATGATGGTTAACTATTAGGTAATTAACTCATTCCTTGGTGGGAAATATTCTCTAGCTTACGATGAACTCATTTAAGTAATATTTTACAATTTTCACGGGGTGGCAAGGAAGTTGTTTTTTCTTAAGTTGAAATTGATTTTCACTTGAGCTTACCATTACGAATAACCGAAACCAAATCATGTTTACCATCGAAGCGATTGAATCTGAAATATTATTTCATGTATACGAGGCTTCAATTTTTAATTTGAAACATCGTATACTTGTGCATACATATGTTTAGAGATATCTTAAATTATACCAGGGACTTGGTCTCTTCTCTCGAGGTTAAATGTCCGCTTTAGTCACATCAACCCAAGTGACTTTTTCACCCAGTTTTATCAAACGTATTAACATGAACTCCATGTCAGTTATAATGCTAAATATGCGCCTTATTAAAAACTTTCAGTCAATGAAATAAGCCATTTATCTGGAAATAGTAACGCGTAAAGCTGTTTAAAGTATAATTATATTTATCGTCTAAGCGAATGAATCTGAAATATTTTTTCAAGTATACGAGGTTTCAATTTTTATTAAATTCGTCACATTAACCCAAACGACGTTTTCACCCAGTTTTAACAAACGTATTGCCATAAACTCCATGTCAAACGTCATGCTACATATGCTTATTTTAAAGACTTTTCACTCTGCGAATTAACTCATTTATCTGAAAATAGTAATGCGTCAAGCTAAAGAAGTGCGCTTTTCTCATTTCAACTTTCGAGGTAAATTTCGGCATGCAGAGTACCGAATTTAGACTGTATCGCCGTAATCATGCAAAAAGCAACTTTCGACGCTACTCTTAAGAATTCCTCGGTCATAATGTAAGTCAGAACAGCACAATATACATGCTCTTTACCTTAAACTGGTAATAATGATTAGTCATTGGAGTGACTCTTACAATGATATGCATAATTTAAAACATAAATGTCAGTAAGGAGTGTTCATCCAAGTAACGTATTCCGGATAATTACTCTCTCAATGAATCATTTTTGGCTTCTAAGACGACATCGTCTTGTGAAATTGACTATCGTGTGAACCAATTGGTTCTCATTTTTATAATTCTGAGATATCGATAAACTGCTATGGAGTTTCGCGTTGTGAATGATTTTTTCGGTTTCGATGTGTCCGAGAATATTTGGGAACTGTGTTTCATATTTTTTGCAGCTATCTTCGTCTTAGTAGTATTTAGTATTTTGGAGGCGAATGGGTTTAGTCGTAAGGACATCAGATGCGGGATATCGCTAGCTAAAGAAGCATTTTCGAAGAGAAGGGAATTGATGAGGGGGGTCTGATAAGAGACGTATAGAAGAGGCTGGTGAAAACTTTAATATGCAACGTGGCGCTATATTAGTCGGAAACTTGGTCATTGCGAAGGGATGATGTGCGTAGACTTGAAGTGTTTGAGATGTGGGTTTGGAGAAGGATGGAGAAGGTTAGCTGAATGGCGAGAAAGACGAACGAGGAGGTAATGGATATGGTCGGAGAGGAGAGGAAGCTTGTGGCAGAGGTTTGGAGAAGGCAGAAGAGATGGATGGAGGAGGTTTTGAGAGGAGAGGGCATGTTGAAGAGGGTGATAGAGGGGAGAACACTGGGGAAGCGTGGGAGAGGAAGTAAGAGGTATTGGATATGGTCGGAGAGGAGAGAAAGCTTGAGGCAGAGGTGAGTAGAAGGCAGAAGAGATGGATGGAGGAGGTATTGAAAGGAGAGGGCATGTTGAAAAGAGTGATAGAGTGGAGAACACTGGGGAAGCGTGGGAGAGGGAGGAGGAGGATAGGAATCCTGGACGAAATAAGAGGAGGTAGAAGATATGAAGAATTGAAGAGGGATCTAATAACGGGCCATCCTTAGGAGGGAAAGCGAGACAATTTCTATGAGATTGGTATACAGAATGGGGACTGTCCAAGAACCTACCAATCAGCTGTTAGAATACTTGAATGAATCTTCGTCTAAGTGCTGAATTATATTGTACGTTTCAATTCATTCTTTTTCTATGCTTGAAACAATTGCTCTTGACTCTTTGTGTGATTTATGTGATACGCTGAAATTCTTTCAGAATGTTTAATGACAGAAATTTTAAAGCTAGAGAGAATCTATGATTTAGTGATGAATCCATGTGTGTTTCCGAAACACAAAAGATGTTGTGTAGACCTTACTTAATTATAATACGCAGTTATTCAAAGTGTAGGTTAATTGGTCTTGAAACAAGAAAAGTACTCTTCAAGTGACTGAATAGAGTTTATGATGTGTCGTCATCGTCTCTTGATGATGTCGTATGGTTGAACCAATTAAATCCATTGTAGAATTCGTATACGTTAATTATATTTGTTAGCAATGGATTTCGCGATTTCAATCAGGGTCCCAGTTTTAGGTTAGCTCTATTTACGTATCTTGTTTCTTCATTATTGAAGGCAGTTTCGTTAGTGTTTCATACATTATGTTTCAAAACACACTCATGCTAAGATTGCTATTATGAATCATATAACAACCGAGCTATTCGTCTGAACAGCGGGATAATTCGCCAATTTCATCATTCTGGTGAACCAGTGGAAATTTGCAATTCAGAATACAGATATAGCCAACGGAAATCGCTAATGCAACGAATAATACGTTTTTTGGCATTCTGAACGGTAGACAGCGTCGGCCAGTGTGGAAATATTTTAGCCCGGCCTTTTCATGTCTTGCTATTTTCAATAGTGACCTTCTTTATCATCAACATCCACAAAATATCCTAAAGCCACCTCAGGGGTGTGTGGCAGGGGGTGAGTATTCACCAAAATTTATTACACTATAGCATAAAGTTACTGTAACTGCGACTTATTATGCATTAGCATAAATCAATAAGCTTGTCATGAGGCGAAGCCTCACTACTAAACTACAAATATTATCACAATAGACAGGGAACGTTAATATATATGTATTTTGCAACTATAATGGACAGAGACTCAAGACTTTCTCACCGATAGTGGATAGGAAAAACGCACTTCTCCGCCTTGACACAAGACTATTTCGGGAGAAATTGATTGATTCGCAGATTGAAAACGTTTTTATAAAAGCGGATACTTAGCATGATAAATGACATGGAATTCCTGGCAATACTTCAGTTAATAAAAGGGTGAAAAAGACGTTAAGTAAGGTGCGACGAAAGCAGACATTAAACATCGATGATTTAGGCTGTGCGTCAATGATTTAGACACTACTATCATAATATTGGTACGGGGAAAGAGAAAACTCAATCACTGAAGTATTGACGTGTACCACAAACTTATAAATTTGTTGTGTGGCTTTGAAATGTATAAAATGAATCTCTTAAAAGTTAAGCATTTGTTTAAATGGACCTGTTTCAATTGGAAATCGTGAATATAGTTTTTCAAATAGATTTAAGTCTTGCATGTGCATGCAATAGTTTTTGTTTGTGAATTTGAACTGTCAACTGGACCTACTCCGGTAAATATTTCTTCCTTGAAACGCAGCTGATTCTGGACTGAAACTCCACTAAATGGGTGAAACCAGGCTTGAAAATACCTTGCAACTGGATTGCACAGTCTTTGACTCAATAACAAAACTGCGGTCAACTGAAACTCCACTGCTACACTCCCTTGCTACTCCATTGAAATAGAAATGCTTCTCTCTTGCTGTATGAGTGCTCCAATGCCACGGAACTGGACAGTTGGACCAGGCTAGGTCACTTTTAAGATGAAGTCCACTGCTTCTCCCTTGGTTCAACATTACATTGTCTAGACACTCGGCTTCTCTAGTATTTAAGTATCCCCACTCATTCACATATTCTATTTGTTTCTCCCTTGTCTCCTTCCCTAATTGGTATAGAAAACAATGTGTAATGAAGGGGACAATTGGGGGAGGGAATCAGAACTCAAGGACGAAATTAGGTTGTAACATTCCCCCCATAACTAATAAGAACATCTCTAGTTCCTCTAGTTAACTTTGGTATTTATTGCTCACCGTTCCACTTTTCGTAATCTCTGGATCCCTGGCGTCTGCGTGTATAAAGCTATCGTTTCTCCGTCCCTCCTCTGTCTTCTTGGGTCGTTCGTCGTCCTCACGCTACCATAAATATATCTGCATCTACTACCGTGGTCTTTCTAATATATTTTGATGAATACCCCTTCTTTTGCGAATACTTTTTTATTGCAATCTGTCCACCGCCGCTTTCTCTGCAAATATCTTAACTTCGCCCCTTCCGCGTCCTTCTCCTACGATCGACTGTCTCCCTCTCATACAGATTTCGCATTTCGGATTGCATTCATGGACTTTAAAAGAGAAACATTAGTAGAACAGTTACAGGAGAGCCCAATAGCATTTTGCTCATACGTAAGGGAAGTTCAAGGCAAAAGATCAACAGTTGTTCCGCTACGAAACGAAAAGGGCGAATTATTGACAAGCAGTTCGGAGAAAGCCAACGTATTAAATTCCTACTTTCAAAGTGTGTTCACCAAGTCATCACAGATTACATCCGTCAAAGTAAATGATCACTTCCAGCAAAAGATGCCACCTATCGATATTTGCACTCACGGAATAGAAAACTTGTTAAATGCCTATGGTTCAAATAAAACCCCAGGTCCTGATAAAAATGGATTACAGGCCCGTGTGACAGGCCCGTGTGTATAGAGAATTTGACAGGCCCCTGACAGGCCCGTGTGTATAGAGAATTTGATTGTGAAAAAGCACCCAACTTGCAGAATATATTTAGTAAATCCATCAACGAGCACAAAGTACCCATGGACTGGAAAATTGCTAATGTCACGCCCATATTTGAAAGCGGTGATAATGAACAGCCATCGAACTACAGACCGATATCTCTCACAACTTACTTTTGCAATGTCCTTGAACATATAATTATAAAGTTCAGTTATGTGAAACTTCGATATGCAGAACGATATATGTTGTAGCGTATTTTTACAAAAACCCCTGAGTGAGTTTGTTATGGGAGAGTGTTGTAGTCGTAGTCTCGTAAATGTTGGAAAGTTTATATTTTTAAGAAAAAAATACCCAAGTGGTTTAGGAATTAGAGGGTGTGTAGTTGTGGCTTAGTAAATATTGTAGCCTATTGAAAAAATCGCCTGAGTGGGTTATTGATTCAAAGAGGGTTTACTTGTAGTCTCGTAAATGTTGTAGCGTTTTTTTTTAATCCTAAATTTGTTAAAATCCTCCGATTGGGTTAGTGATTGGAAGGGGTATAGTTGTAGCGTCATAAATATTGTAGAGTATTTGTTAAAATAAAAAAATCCCCTGCGTGGGTTGATGATTGGAGGGGGGTGTAATTTTAGTCTCGTTATTCTTTTATCGTATTTTTTTAAGAAAAAAACCCACCAAGTTTGTTTGTGGAATAAAGGGTGGTGTAGGTGTGGTCTGGTAAATGTTAAAGCATACGTTTTAAAAAAAGTCTCCCGAGGTAGGTCGGTAATTGGATATGGTAGAAGTTGTAGTCTCGTGAATGTTGTAGCGTATCATTTTAAAGAAAAACACCTCATGATTTGGTTGGTGATTGAAGGTTGGTGTAGTTTCAATGTGGTGAATATTGTAGAGCATTTATAAAGAAAAAAAACCCCGAGTGGGTAGGTGATTGTAGGTGAGTGTAGTTATGGTCTCGTCAATGCTGCAGCGAAACATTTCTAAAGAAAGAAAACCCGAGAGTTTTGGTGATTGGACGGTGATGTCGTTGCGGTGTAGTTAATGTTTTCTCGTATTTATTTCAAGAAAAAGATCCCCCGAGAGCATTAGTGATTGGAAAGTGGAGTAGTTTATACGTTGTAAAAATTGTAGAGTATTTTTTAAAGAAAAAAATTCCGCTAGTAGTTTGTTGATTGGATAGGAGTGTAGTTGTAGTCTCGTAAAAGTTTGAGCGAATTTTTTTAGAGAAAATCCCTTGATTGGGTTGGTAATTGGCAGATGGTTTAGTTTCAGTGTAGTTAAAGTTGTAGAATATTAAAAAAAAATTCCCCCTAAAGGGTTCGTGATTTGAGAGTGGTGTAGTTGTAGTTCCGTAAATGTTGTAGCGCATTTTTAAAAGAATATAATCGTCCGTGTGGGTTGATGATTGTAGGGTGGTGTAGTTATAGTCTCATCAATGTAATAGCGTATTTTTTAAAGAAAAATATCCCCCGAGTGGTTTAATGGATGAAGGTTCGTGTAGATGTGGTGTGGTAAATGTTGTAGCATATTTCATAAAGCAAAAAACCCCGAGTGGGTTAATGGTTAGAGGGGGGGGTAGAATTGTAGAATAGTTGTAGAATTTTCAATGTTTTACCGTGTTTTTAGAGTAAAAAATCCATCTAGTGTTTTGGTGATTGGAGAGAGGTGTAGTTTTAGTCCCATCAATGTTGTAGCGTATACTTCTTTTAGAAAAAAATTACAGCTTTGGTGATTAAAGGGAAGTGTAGTTGTTGTCTCGTAAATGTTATAGCGTATTTTTTTTAAAGAAAAAATTCCTTCGAGTGGGTTGGTTGGAGTCGAAGGGTGTTGTAGTTTTGGCTTGGTAATATTGTCGCGTTGTATTTGAAGAAAGATATCCCCCAGTTTGTTAGTGATTACAAGGGGGTGTAGTTATTGTCTCGCAAATGTCGTAGAGTATTTTTCTTAATTCCTCGAGTGAGTTTGAAATTGTATCTTTGTGAAATTTCTGTGTCTTTAAAGTAGTACGATATGTTTTATAGAAAAAAACTTCCGAGTTCGTTGTTAATTGGAAGGGGGTGTAGTTGTAGTCTCTTAAATGTTGTAGAACAGTTTTTAAAGAAAATTACCTCAAAGTGTCTTGGTGTTTGGAGAGGGGTGTATTTGTAGTCTATTTAATGCTATGGCGTCTTTCATTAATGAAAAAACACCCCGAGTATGTTGATGGTTGTACGGTGGTGTGGTTGTATTGTGGTAAATTTTGTATAGCGTAATTTAATAAAGAAATAAATTCCCCGAATGGATTATCAATGGGATGGGAGTGTTGTTGTAGTCTCGTAAATATTGTAGAGTATTTGTTGAAGACAAAAAACGCACGAGTGAGTTATTGATTGGAGGGTGGTGTAGTTGCAGTTTTGTGAAAGATGTAGCGTATTGAAAAAAATCCCCCGATAGGGTTGTTAATTGGAGGGGAGTGCAGTTGTAGTGAAAGGTTAGTATAATTGCACATACATAGCATTGCAAACATATGCAATGTAAGTGGTTGAAGGTGAGCGGTAGATACGTGAATTAGTGGAATTCGAACACTGTACGCTTCGATACCAATGCCGAGGACTTTCTTGCACTTTTGCTCCATTCAGTAACATGAAAATAAGAAAACATTCCCACCTAGAAAAACTCGGGTTTATCCGACCTGTTTATGGCGGTCCGATATATTGTCTTGATAACTTACTTATCGGGCGATACGCTCCAAAGCGATAAATATTACCTGGACGCTTAGTCAGTAGTGATTCTCAACCTGTACTGGTATACCAGCCGGAATATTGGCTGCGATACTCGATATTTTGAGGTTTTGTCGTGAAAAAACTTTCACATATCGTGAAACATATTATGCGGAAAATGTATCTAGTGGAGATCTGGCTTCAGAATAGGCTAAAGAGAATTGTGGTTGAAACAAAGAGAATACCCGATTGTGAACACTGGCTCATTTCGTGCAAAACCCATAAAAATCTAGAGTAATCCACGATATCAATGACCAATTACACGACGTTAAAAATTAACTTGAGAGTATCGATTACAAAAATGTGTCGATTTCTCCTGTATTAAATAATGAGTAAAATTAACATGAGAAAGAAAGTAGCGATTAGTAACAAAAGTTCGTCAATTGTTAGTAATCGTTACCGGTAATATGATTACTTGTATTCAATTACTTCCCATCACTGTCCATTATCGTGTAGCTGTGGTTGAATTTTACAGGGAAATAAAATCAGCCTTCACAACTACTAGACTACTTCTGGTTAGTATAAAGGAAATCATTCTCTATTTGTGCTTCATCAACAAGCTCCATTATAAATTGCAAAAGTTTTTTAACAAGCTTTTACCCGGAATGGCCCGTGGTTCATCTTTTGCCCGAAAGTTTGGCAAATATTGTAAGTTTGCATACATTTCAAAAAGACTTTAGTTCAGCCAGTTATCTCTTCACATAGTGTTTGCTAAATTATTTTCCGTAAAATTATATTATTTCTATGTGATTATTGGTTCATTCAGCGATTTTATGCTTGCAGCATTTCCGCAAGTTAGTTATGTCTTGATTTAAATGTGAACAAAGGTATAAGAAATGGAAAAAAATCTATTTTACTCTAGGTAATAATGCATTTGTATTCATACTATATTGCAATATAGATCTCAATTTTTTACTAAAAAATATCAGTTATCATGATTCGAAGCTCTTTTCTGTAACTATCACCAAATTGTCATTTAAAAATTAGTTCTCGAAGTTACATTAACCCACGGAAGTGGCCCGCTATATAAAACTTTATTACGTCTATACGTTTAGGGCGCGGGAAATTTGCGCGTAGAGGCGTAGGGTAGTTGAACATGCGAGATAGATACATTTTAATCCGGTAGATACAAGATAGAGTAATTTAAAATACTATAGCATGCCATCGCGCAATAATATCATTCATAGTATTTAAAATTTTCATTTTTTATTTAGAGAGGGCAGGGAAGAGACAGTGGAGAGGGCAAGGGATTGCCAGCTCATTAGATATATTTACAAGGGTCCGTGCAGTTACAAGGCCATTTATTGCACTCTGCTGCTACCCCACTTCCAAACTCCCTTTGTTTTGTATCAATTTCAAGGCAGTTTAAGCAAATGAGCAAGGCAGTGTGATTCAAGTTTGTTTCAAGGGAAAAATTTTCACCCGAGTCTTCAGGAAATCGGGAACACCGTGATTGTTCTGCATTGTTTACCAACATTTTAAAGACGAATATTTGCCATAAGGCTTCATCTCCGAAACTGCATGGATTTTATCAGTCAGATAATTAATATCATTTGTACTTTCCGTTAAACTTCATCCTTTTTGAAACCATAACGACAGCACATATAATTGAAAGAGATAGTATCACACCAGCTGGGCAAACTGTGTTGGAATTGCATTTGTTTAAACACTAGTGAAACACGGATATTAAACTGAATAGTGATCTAATTAATAATTGAATTAATGAATACCTTTATGAAGTGCGCTACTTAATTCATCAATGGATGGTTAACACTGATTGAAAACAGAGTAATAGCCGTCAGTTGCACAAGGTGTCTCTTACATTCATCAGCTTAACAACACACCTCAATTTTGCAAGGTATTTTAAAATTAGGAGGCATCTAAAGTTCGAATAAACGCCAAACATGCCATAATATTTATAAAATATCCTGTGCCTAGACACAGTTACAATGATATTATGTAAAACATACCGCTTTTCAAAAAGGGAAGTTATCGATGTTTTCCACTTATATTTTCAGGGTTAAATATATCACACTAGTATCACTCCGTGGGTAAAACTATTCTCATAATATGAAACGCCAAGTTCCTCAATTGGAGTGTCTTTGCGAATTCATAAGTAGTTGCCACTTTTAAATGAAAGGTGGAAGTTTTGGAGTCTCCGCATCTCATAGTAGCAGTTTAACATGATTTATATTTCTTAATAATGATTAATGTGGTTAAGGAGGTAGTGTGCTCTTATTATTCATTCCATAACATACTTTATTCGTGTGCAAGTTGGATAGACTGTTTTCCAAGCAGAAGTAAGTCAACGCTAAAACATAAATACCTTTTGTTGAAGCGTGGAATCACTGTAGAAATGCTTACTTTCCTTCTAGGGAGAATACTTCCGTCGGGCGCTTCGGCGGGTTGCAGACATGGGTCGGGTGACTCGCACCAGGAGGGTGTAAAAAGCTCGGAAGAAGAGGTAAGTGACACCAGCGCCTATGTTTATATTAGTGGCGGACTCACGCACTATTCACTCTGGGTGTGACGTAAGCGACGTTGTTGACATAAACAAACTCGGGCGCTAGATTTCATTGAAAATGGCCGGGCATAGAGGAGTTGGCAAATTTTGCCTCAAGGGACTATGGTTTGATGTATAACGCGATGCATTTACTAGCGATTGAAGCAGGCAGAGAAAGAAGGAATGTTCTCGCTGTGAGACACTCGACGGTTTTCTTTGGATTCCTCATTTTAGAATCTAAAATATCTTCTGTCACCTTACTGTGATCCCTTGCTTGGAATACTTTCTCTTTTTCCCCATTTAAGCATTTTCTTCTTTAATTCAGGATTTCTCAATGTAGTTCACCTCTTGATGCGCTCATTTAGGAGTAATTTATTGAGAGAGACATTAGACGAAAACATATTTTCTCCCTCAGCTGTTACTTTAATCTATGTTACCATTTATATACGTTCTGACTCAGCATTTCAATGAGCACATCGCAGCTGAGTAGTGGCATAAGCAGGGTCTTAATTAAGAATGCTTTCAAAAACACTATGAGCCTTTGCATTATATCAACCAATTATCTTTACATACGTGGTTTAATTGAAGAAGTTTATCTGAGTTCACATGAAAACATATTCTGTAAAATATTCATCATCTGTGAAAAAGGAAAGTTCTTGTTAATACTACTAATTGATTCATAGAATGGTTTAAAATGATAGAAACCCTATATGTTTATTTCTGGTCATCAACTAGTATTATGCCCAACTATTGTGAATGGGTATTCAGTTGAGTTCTTTATTCATTTCACACATTTCAAACGCCCAATGTCCTCCGGCTTTCATAAAAGTATTTGACAATTACAATGTGTCAAATTTTTATGACAATTTCATACAGATTCAATTGAGATTAATTGGGAGAAAATAATTTCGGAGCTCGGCTTTACGCTTAAAGTCACGTACCGAAATATGTTTTCTCAGGATGATATTATCATTAAAATATTATTATTTACACCAGGATAAACACACATGTATGCATATATAAATAAACTCCATAGCCTTTTATTTTATGATTTAGATATATTATTCCCTATCACTTGATTCTGTGAATTAAATCCTGCGAAGATGTATCCACCGTTTTAGAATCACAATTTTGGTTGATTAGCTAATTTGAATTTATCCGAAAAATGTCCATCCTCTTATCCTTGCCTAATATGAAGAATCAATACATAGTCCAGTCAATGGAGATTTTACTGTAAATACCGGACACCGGAAATTTTGTACCGCAACCTCCCCAAATAGTATTAAATGCCGGTATTTTTAATATCAAAAAATGTACACTTTCGGTTTTCATGACCCATCTTTTATACTATGGGTCGTAGCTCAAATTTGAAAACTTTTTCTAATGTAAATTAACGAACATTTAAAAAGGGAGACCACATCAGGACTGACTAACATGTCTTCGTTAGCTTTGGACCATGTAGATGCATGTGCAGGAGAGAATTTGTTAAAATAATGCCCTAGTATAAAAAAAAGGCAATAATGGTGGACAACCAACTTCCACTTGAAGACGCGGGCATATTTTTGCATACGTCTCTAGTCATTTTATCGTGTTGAATATTCATTACCCTACCCTATGTCTTTGTTCCTACATATTCGTCTATGAGCAATTAACGGTATTATTTTTAATATTCTGACATACTTTCGACCAAAGCCTTAACTGCCATAAAATGATGTATTCTTGTATTTTCTCCATTCATGAAATGTTATCGTGTTCATCTTTCATGTTTTCCTTTCTTTGTTCCCTTCAGGAGAAAACTGTGCAATTCTACTCTTAGATCGGAAGGCATTGAACCTCAACGGATGAACATGGCTTCTGATAATGAAGAGAAAGGTAAAGAGGAAATGTGTGAGCGAGACTTGTCTAAACTTCTCATTCCTCTTAAAGGTTGCCATTTGATGAAACTCTTGTCCAAATCTGATATTCTAAATGGGGATGGTACTGAGTTGGAAATTGTTAAACAGTATTTCGACTACTTAAATGAAATCGAGACAACAAAAACATTGATGGAGGTGCTGCAAGACGTTGAAGGATTGCAGATAGCCTTTGATTTGGAAAGTACGAACATTGTGAAGCTACTATCGTGTAGTTCAGATGGAGAAAGAGGCTCCACAGACGTAAAACTTCCAAAGATATGTGCTGCAGCAAAAAGAGATAAGGATCACGGCATACCGGAGATATCCAGCAACTTAGCTCATGAGATGTGTCATTTAGCAATGGAGGTGGTTTACAAAAATAATGGCCTTCCGTATAATAAAGGTGATATGGAGAGAGAAAAGGAATATAAAGGGATTATAAAAAACCTCCAAGAGTGTCCTGGGTGTCAAGAAATAATCTCTAAAATTTGGAAAAACTACAACTCACGTGTCTATGGACAAGAATTGATAGTTCGGGTACCGGAAATGATGGCCCTTTACAAAGATAAAAAACCAGAATTTTTTAGCCTTTTAAACGACCAGGAGAAGGCATTGGTGTCCTTTTATAAAAAGAATGTAGAGCCTGATTTAAGGAAATATATTGATGGTAATCATACAAGTGGCAGGATGTTTTGTAGAAGTCTGATAAACTACCAGAAACGTTTCTCTTCGGTAGAGAGAATTCAGGTAACAGAAGGCATCAAAAGAGACCCAGTTATTGGAAATCACAATTGCCTTAAAGTAATAAAAGCGTCCAACGTGAAGCTGGCACAAAGCCACTTGAAATCGTTCCAAAAAAATCCAGTCTTTTTTGACTGGTCATTTTACAAACAAATCTTAAGCAACAAAAATGAGGACCCATCATCCCCAGATTGTATCAAAGAATGGCTAAATACAGGGGAGATAAAGACACTTGTCATGACCTGGGACATTGATGAGAAACCAGAATTCTGCACACAAAGAGAATGTACTGGTATATGCTCAAGTTTTTACTTCAGTGACTATACAGATTGCGTTTACCTATTGATCAGTACAAAGTGGAATGTTCTGGAAAATATAGAGTGTAACAACTACACCTGGGATGACCTCTCTCTGCGCACTAAGAAAATGATCCAGGAGAGGGAGGTTAAATTTTGTGGTAAGAATGTCGTGCTTAAGACTTTAATTTCTTGTCTAGAAGGAGAGGATCATTTTAATAAATTTATGAGGGAGTGTTTGGTTTCCGAGGATATTAATTTGCTCCTAGGAAAGAAAGACATTGAGGTGGGTAAAACGAATTCTTTAATGGATGGAAGGACTAAACACATGGCCTTGAAACAACCAGAATTATTCATTGACCGAAAAATTATCCAAAATGTCGTAAACCTCGATAAGGATATGCTCAAGAGATTCGGCAAGGATGTGTTTTTTGTGAGTAATGTACATATGAATGATCTTTGCAAACGCGGAATAAGTAAAAGTGACATTAGGCAATGGGATGATAGCACTAGTAATGATCCAGCACGATGCTATATATTGCCTCCATCGCTAGATGTTAACGAAGATTTGGCTTTCAAGCAGGTTTTGGAGCATCTCCGTAGTAAGCATAAAGGACAGGTGAAAACATTACATCACTTGAAATTGAGAAAAGACCTCTTTGCACACATAAAATCTGTGAATATTCAAAGTGAAACTGATTTGAATAAGATAGACTGTTTAAAATCTTGTACAGTCCAAAGATTGCTTGAAACACCAGACTTCGAAAGCTCAGATCCATTCTTGCTAGCTGATGAACCAGGGACTGGGAAAACCTACTTCCTCCACTCCATGGCTGTGAAGATCAAAGAGAATCATCCTCAAAAATGGGTTTCAATTGTAGATCTCAGTCTACCAACAGTACAAAACATTTTGGAGACAATGGAAAAAAATACAAGTTCTTCAGAAAAAGACTCCTTTGACTCTTTTTTCTCGATGGTTGGAAGTGGGAAGAAGGAGTCACTGGAGAGGAAGATTTTTGATGTATTCTGCAAGGCAAAAAATAACATCAATGTCTTTTTTGACGGATTTGACGAGATCTGTCCATCCCACAAAGAAGTTGCCACCTTATTTATTGAGTCTCTTATTAAAATCAACATCAAGCTGGCTGTCTCCACTCGTCCTCAGGAGAAATTTCATCTGGAGGAGAAATTGGATGTAATATCTTATCAGCTGGAGCCATTCAGGAAGGTTGACCAAACATCCTTCCTGAATAGGTATTGGGGACAGCTCTTTAGTAGGTTGGCGCTTCCTCCGTGGAAGAAGAAAATGGAGTGTTCCATTGAAAATATCGAAAATTTATTCAAAGAAAAGCATGATGATGGCATCAAGATATTGATATCTAAGATGAAAGAATTGCTGGTGAAAGAGAAATCAAGGAAAAGGAATGAAAAGAAAATCAATTTCACAGCAGTGGCTGAAATAATTCTTTCGGTCTGGGAGCAATCGGAAAAAGGCCTGGACAAGTTCACGGAGACTCCACTCCACCTCCACATGCTTGGCGCTCTTGTTTTTGAGGATTCATTTAAGATGAGTCAAATACTGAACAGTGGACAACTTTATCAGAGATTTTTTGACCTAAAGATAAAAATATACAACCAGGAGAAGGCTCATAGTTCCAGAAACGTCCAGTCACACGAAATGAGCAGGGGTTTCCAAGAGTTATTCTCCGAAAAACTGGAAAAATTATCGGTTAGCATTTTAGAGGGAAAAAAATCTTGTGAAATAACAGATAAGGAAATGAAGTGGGCCTGTGGCATTGGCTTGGTAGTCCAAAATGGAGAAGACTGCCAGTTCATCCACAGGACCTTTGCTGAGTTCTTCTTTGCCAGGAGGATGCTGAGAAAGGCAGGAAAGAAGAAGGTGACAAAGCTGTGGCTAGAGAAACTTTTCGTTGATGACCAGTATGCAAGGGTGAGGAAATTCATCGAAGATATTTTATATCTGTTCTCAGAAGAGTCAAAAACAGCAGAAGATTTTTTGATGCTGAAGAAGGCTACCTTGAATAATTCTGTCTTAGATGATAATTCATATCTGTTAAATTCTATGGGTCGCATTGTTTATGAATGCCGTGTCCATACTCTGCAGTATTTTTCGGACTCGTTTGGAGAAAGTGTAGCAAGAGTGTTAATTCAGGAGTTCGATATTAATGACTGCAATGATTCCCTTAAAGACATTTATAGGGAAATTGAATATTTTGTAATACGGTATGGTAAAATGGGCAACTTATTTAGGTTCTGCTTTTATCAATGGAGAAAATCCACTAATTATGCAGCATTAGTGAAAAAATGTTTGGATTTGGTGAAGAAGTACGACATGTGTGATGACATTAAAGAGAATTTACTGACCACTGAGGCAAAATGGCTACTTCCTGTGCCATATAATTATAGGATACTTGGTGATTGTTATTTAAAGCATACTGAAGAAGTTTTGAACATATTGTTGGAATACAAAGATATATTTGGTGATATTATGAGGGAATGGATGACCTTGGAATGTGATTGGAGTTCAAAGTATCGCTTATACATTATCTTCACCTCACGCATTGACTTATTTCCTAAAGTGATGGAAAGCCTTTACAATGAAACACAGCTGAAGAATATGATTAAGGAAGAGGGAATAGTTTCAAGGATATGGATTAGTGCTATTGGGAAATTTGGACGTTCAGAGGCAGAGCAGGTTTGGAACTTCATCAAGAAGGGTTTGGAATCGGATGTAACTCATCTAAGAAATTATCTTGTGTGGAAAGATGATAATGGGTGTAATGCTTTGTTCCACTCCGCATGCAATGACGACCCTGAAGTGATCGAGTTCATCTGGGAATTAGCCGGTAAAATGATGGATGTTCAAGATAAGAAACAGTGGCTATTTGATAGTTTCGATTTGAGAGATAGTTTGAAACCTCGCAGAATGTGGTTAGGTTGGAGTTTCCATAAGTTTCTGGCGAGACGGTTGAATTGTGGTTTCCTGTCCGGAGATGAGATATTCCGCTTGCTGAAGTCTAAAGATAAAAAGGGAAACTGTTATATCCTAAATGAATATCCTTATGGTTTATTCTCTCACGTATTACCCATCGAACACACCATAACCTATGAGTCTTTCGTGAAAGAGATGTGTAATGTGGAATACTTTTATAATTTAAAAACTTGGTTGTACTACAGGCAATCCCATGCATTGAATGAAGATCTGAAGTATGAGGTTGACAAAATATTCGAGGAAGTGATATCTCGTGACACGTACGGGTTGGCTGACCAAATGGAAGTGGATGAGAGGGGGCTTATAGTTGACAAACAGTCAGACAGTACATATATCCTTCAGGACAGATTCAAGTTCTTTGTCGCGGCTTTCTACAAACAGGTCGAGTTGTACAGGGACCATTTCCAAATAGATGGACTCGTCAAGTGCTTGAAGGGGAAATATAAATTTTCGTGGTTGGTACCTAATCTGTTACATTATGTTGTTGAAGATTTCCCGCCACTGACCCTGGGTTATGTTTTCAGCATATTGATTAAGTCTCTTCCCCGAGATGATTTCCTTGCACTCCTGTTTGAACCAGATAAATATGGAGGGACAGTGTTTCATAAATCGGCTACGTACCCTAATGCAGGTGAATTAATCAAGCATAAATTTCCTCGTTGGAGTAAATTGAACGATGTGGTCTGTGCTCTTCTTGGTGAAGATGCTAAATCCAATATAAATGAACGATTCTTTGAGCAACAAGATCCTAAATGGTATGAGGTTTTTTTGGAGGAATTGGTCAGATTGAGGAGGATTTGGAGAAGTTATAGGATAGAGGAGGGCCAATCGGAGATAACAATCCGGAAGGATGAGGAGGAGTTTGAAGAAATGATACGAAGTGCAAAGAGGAGGATTGAGATGAAAAATGAACCAATAGAAGATGAGGACCGATAGACGGAGAGTGATGAAGATGGAGGAGAACCAATAGAAGATGTAAAACGAAATGAAAGAAGAGAAGAAAGGATTAAGGAGGCTTTGGATCAATTGAGAATATATATAAAGAGAGAAAGGAGAGAGAGAGAAGAAGAATTTTTTCGCGAGGATTTGGATGAGATTGAAGAGGATGTGTACAAGCCAGACAAAGGAGGAGCAATCGGAGATAACACTGCGTCAGATATTTGATGTAGATGGATGAAGATCGTGAAGGATTTAGAGGAGATTTCGGACGTGTTTAAGAGGATGTGTATAAGCCAGACAAAGGAGGTGTAATCAGAGATAACTATCCAGAAACTGATGAAGAGGAGAGTGATGAAGATGGAGAATAAGAAGAGATTGATGAAAAGAAACGAGAGGAGCAAAGAGGAGGAATTAGAGGAACGGGAAATAAGTCATGAATTGGGATTAGTCAAATGGAGAGCGTCGGCCATTATTATGTCAAACCTCAAATAGAACACACGTTGTTCACCATTTTTATCCAAGTATTATAAAACGTGTGTTTTAGGTTTTATAGAAAGGTTGTATACATTTTTTTACACTGGTAGTGTACAATTTGTATTCAACTATAGTTCAACCCCAACTGTGTGAGCATTGTCAATATACCATATAAGTACATGTACTCCTATTCAATCACATAAAACATATATATATTTACAGAGTACCATTGTAAGAAAGTTCAACCCAAACTGTGTGAGTAATGTCAATATACCATATAAGTACATATACCCCAATTCAATCACATACTACATATATATTTACTGAGTACCATTGTAACAAAATGTACTTATGTAATATAATTGGGACTGAGCCGGAGTTAACACACTGGATATTCCTTGTGTAAATTGTATTAGAAATGAACATTGTGTATCCCATCTATGATGTGTACTAATAAGCTGCTGTTTTTTGCAAATTAAATAATGCCACTAAATCAATACCAAAAATGTGTGTCCATTTCAATGCATGTAAAGTCATGTGAAGTGTGTTCTGTATTTCAATTGTTTATTGTACTATATATTTTAATCGGGTCCTGCTTCCAATTGTACCCATGTTATTTATTGCACTATTGTCTTTATAAACATATTGTTGAAAGATCTCAAGATCAAATAATATAAAATAAAGGGAAAGGTGTAGTTGTTT
Organism: Pyrrhosoma nymphula; assembly: GCA_963573305.1. NCBI lineage: Eukaryota > Metazoa > Arthropoda > Insecta > Odonata > Coenagrionidae > Pyrrhosoma > Pyrrhosoma nymphula. The sequence goes on along the minus strand of OY754340.1, from coordinate 59,528,974 downwards.
ATTTCGTTTGATTTGGAAAATAAATAATTCGTATTATTAAATGTCATTTTACTCCAGAATAATAATGAATTACTCGCATTGTTTATTTACTGGTTTCCCTAGAGATGATGAGAAGCTTTGAAAAATTCCCTTTCTAAAAACAAAATGAAATATCACCTACTCTAAACCTTTGAAATTCTTCTAAATTGTCCTTGATCCATTCCCTTTCTCCCTGACCTGTATTTCAGGACTTTAACCTTGTATGTAAGTAAGAAATGAACAAGATGGGAAATGAACCTATTTAACAGAAGAGGAAAAGACCATATGGAATCCAATCACTGCATGTCCCCGAGTTACGTAGGCCTCGACTTACGTTGACATCGACTTACGTTAACCCTGACTTACGTTGACCTCGACTAATGTAAGCCTAAACATTCGTAAAATGATCTCTTAATAAAAAACAAGAGAAGTATGAAATTTCAAGGACGTTTTCCTGCATTATAAGGAGCGCATGTGCTTGAATGTAAGTGAAAGGTGGCCAATCTGAGAAGGAATGAAGAACGGAAATTTTCCTGGTCAGCAGTTGGTAAGTCGCAATATGACACTGTTATTTCCAAACACGGGTGTCAACTGTCTGTGCTGTACTCCCTAGATAGGAAAAATCATTCGCCTATTTCCGGCGTTCGAACCCGGATCCCTCGATTTCGCGCCAAGTGCTTTAAAGGAACAAGTTGTACTGGACTGCCACAGACATTGCAACATGCATTGAAAGAAATGTTTCGCTTTAAATATGTACTCATCAATCCTCAAATTTTGACAAATTTTTAATTCGCAGCTATGGTATTAAGTATTTTCATAAGGAATTCACGAGGGGCAACTTATGGGAAACTTAACCATTTCAATAACAAATAACTATCGCAATCAGAGTTTTTTATTTCGCATCGTTAACGTCATGATATTAAATATTTTTAAAAGAAAATCATGAGGGGCCACTTAAGGGCGACTAAACATTTTTAATAACAAACAACTAACGGATTAAAAGTTTCGGAAATGCATCTATTACGTAACTCGGGGACTGTCTGCAAAAGAGATGAAGATAGAAGGGGTTTGATTGGGCACACTGTCTGAGGCTCAATGGGTTCGGGATAAATATTCAATTTTAAGGAAAGATGGAGGAAAAAGTCCAAAGAGGAAGGCCAAGGATTAATACGAAGACTAAATGAATAGGAAATTTCATTCGAAGAACTATTTGAAAGGGGTAAGGCAATAGGAGGGTAATTGAGACTATACGGTAAACCAATCTTAAGACGTAATGATGAAGGATGTAAGGGTGTTAAATGTATGTATTTAGAATTACCAAGTTCATGTAGAGACTACTTGGTTCATTGTGTTGCTTGGCGGAGTTAAACACTAGGAAATACAATTACTTCACTGTCAGCCGTCGAGTTACGTCAGCCTCGACTTAAGTAGTCCTCAACTTACGTAAATCTTTACTTACGCAACCGGGAACCTAACCCAAAAATACCAGAATTAGGAAAATTACGGATTGGAAACGAATGTTGCTTACTTTCAAGGAGGTTGTGTGTGTTGTCACTAACATCTGGCCAATCTGAAATGGGTAACATGAACTGGCAAGCAGTCGTAAAGATGCAGTGAGATCCCGTGCTTTCGAGAAGTTTTGGAGTTGTTCAATTCGTAGTTACGTCAGTATGAATTTTAATAAGAAATATATAAGGTGCAGCTTTCAAGTCTTTAAAAAAAAATGGTAATTTACGTAATGCGGAAACGTGTAAACGTTAATATTTATTATCAGTAATTTGATATAAAATAAATGCATAGAGGAAGTTCGTGATGTGAAATCATTCATAATAAAATCATAAAGGGAAGCCGTAAATAAGTCTCAACTTGGAACATTGCAATTTCACACAACAAAGGCTTATTAGTGATATATGGATACTAAACAGATACATCAAGGGAACTTCATAAACAAGAGTAACTAACCAGCGAATGTTTATTACCACAACCTTTGAATTTCTTATTAAAGTTAAACAGAAACACAGGGTTCTCTAATTGTTTTAGTGAACTGATAGAATATGGCCGGAAAATATTCCGCGCATTAGACCGTAATATCGAGAGCACGGGCATAGCTACGGAGTAATTTTCGACTTACGCGACATTTGACTTGCGTTAATTTTGGACTTACGTAAATTTCGTCTCCCACAGCGAGTGTCGGAACGCATCAGATGTGTAACTCGGATAATGTCTGAATTTCTTACTTCCTCTACTTAAAGCGGATAAAAGGGCGAATAACTTAATTTGCCTTCGTTCAAGGGGCTACTATGTGATATAATTCGCGTTGGATCATTTAAAAATTCACTGGTGCAGTGCTGGTCACAAACTATGCTTACTCTAACTGGGATCGTATTTCAAGTTATGAACTTCGGATGTATAGAAAAAGAAGTTGTCTTGTGTGATGCGGGTCACGCACTCAATCTATGTTCAAGAGGATCGTATTTCAAGTTATGTCCTACATCGGATTTACATAAAAACATATTAACTTGTGTAATGCGGGTCATAACCTTGCCCCCATTCAAGGACTTCCATGAGACATTTATCAAGGTTTGCAGATAGGTAGTGTAGCTCTAAGTTGCAGCAGTTGTTCTCCTTAACACTTGAATCCTTATCTGTTACCTAGTACCAACAGCACGCCGTGCATGTTTTCTAGATAGGTCTCGAGTCTCTGTTTTTTTGAGTAGTTGCAAAATACATAAATATTTATGTTCCCTCCCCATTGTGAAATTATATGTGGTGTAACATCAAAACCGGTCTATTTACTGACGTCGTTGATAATATTTTACGAAATCCGACGCATTACGGTAGATCAGGTCATGAGAATAAAATATGGGAAATATAGATTTTACAGCGGACGGATTTAAAATGACATTTTTCCTGAATGTCATTTTAAATCCGTTAATCGTGAATTTTAAATGTCAAATGAAAGAAAGAGATGAAATAAGAACAAATTTCCGGAAAAGTAAATCTGAAGTTACTTACTCTACCTACAAATTAATAAGAAATAATATACGAACTCGCATTCGTGATTGTAAAATATTACCATGAGGCATTTCAAGATATAAATGACTCACGATCAGTTTGGCGTGAGATTAAAAGACTGGGTCTCGGGAAACCTAGGAAGGAACCAGTATCTATAACATTTCCTCCTGATGATCTAAACAATTATTTTGCCAGCACTCATGATACAAACACTCAAACTCAAACCGAGGCACAAAATTCCGCATTTGATGATAAAAAATTCTTTTTCCCTCACATCGCACCCGCTTTGTTACTTAAAACTGTGAACAGTTGCAAATCCAATGCCATAGGAGTTGATGGCATAAACATGGATCTGATAAAAAAATACTTACAATGCATATCTCATCAATTGTTACATATTTACAATATCTCTCTCCAAACATCGCATTTCCCTTCTCTGTGGAAATCTGCCATAGTTCATCCAATCGCCAAAACGAAACAGCCAAAGTTAATGAGTGACTTTCGACCCATATCAATTCTTTGCTCTCTTTCTAAACCACTAGAAAGACTAGTGCACACATTTATTACTGATTATTTAACCCAAAATAATCTTTACGATCCGTTCCAATCTGGTTTCAGGTTGAGACATAGCACCCACACTGCCCTTATTAAAGTTACAGATGACATCAGAAGTGCCATTGACAGAAAAATGGTCACAATATTAGTACTATTTGACTTGAGCAAAGCCTTTGACAGGGTTAACCATTCTATTTTACTCAAAAGACTTGCTGACCTCAACTTTTCAAACTCAGCCCTTGGCTGGTTTAATGCTTATCTCAAGGACCGAACTCAAGCAGTGAATCTGCCTGATGGGTCTGTCTCCAATAGCGTAAATATCACATCCGGTGTCCCTCAGGGCTCCATACTTGGCCCACTCCTTTTCTCTATTTATATCATGAACCTTCCACGTCAACTAAAGCACTGCCGTTACCACATATACGCCGATGATTTTCAAATCTACTCTCACTGCTCAGTTACGGAAATCCATGACTATGTTGCAAGAGTTAATGAAGACATAAAGTAAATCTGTAACTGGGTAAAAAATAGTTCTTTAGTTATAAATAGTTTAAAAACAAATTGCATTATCATCGGTAGCAAAAAACTAATCAATAAAATTGACTTTGATCAACTTCCTAAAATTAGGGTATCTGACAGTGAAATTGAATATGCCCAAACAGTAAAAAGCCTTGGACTCTTGATCAGTCGCACCTTATCTTGGTATGACTATGTCACGCAATTAAGAGCTAAAATATTTGGCACTCTGGCCCAAGTAAAGCGTTGTCGAATCCTTCTCCCAATGTCAATACGTAAAAAGATTGTGACCACTTTGATTTTATCTCAGATTGATTACTGCTCATTAGTAAATGGTGATTTAACAAAAGAACTGGATGCAAAACTTCAAAGAGCATTAAATGCCTGTATTAGATTTATTTGTGATTCAAGAAAGTACGATCACATCACACCTTGCATAAATAAACTACGGTGGCTTACAGTTAAAAATCGAAGAAGCTATTTCCTGGGTAGTCTTTTATACGATATTTTCAACAGTAGGGAACCAGTTTACTCATACTCTGGATTTCTATTCAAGGAGAGTTTTCAAGAACGGGTTACCAGAGGGCGAAACAATAAACTAAAAATTCCCATCCACCGGACTTGTGCCTTCAATAGGTCCTTCGTAGTAAATGGTAGCAAATTATGGAATTCCTTTCCTAGTGAAATACGTAGTTCCAAAAATAGCCGAACATTTAGGCAAAGACTGTTTAACTACCTGTTTCTAAAGCAAATTTCACGCTTTGATCTGGCCTTAACATAATACATGTAATTTAATGTAATGTTCAAATGGCATATTTGTACAAAATTTTGTTTCTGTATTTGTTTATTCATTGTATTTTAAAGTTGCCGATATCACTTTATTTTTTCTTGTTATGTTTGTAATACTTAAGGTCCGCTAAATACTGGAATACTTGCACGATACGGACGACTATTCTATTGTAAATGTATAGAATGCTCATATGAGGCTGAGTAGCCTCCGAGTATATTTCAAATTTTTGTTAAAAAATCCTGTACTTATTGTGATTACAAAATAAAATATTCTCTCTCTCTTCTCTCTCTTCTCTCTCTTCCTATGTTTTCTGTGGTTTTACAATCAATGGCCCCAATCACTAGTTCTCTGGTTGATCTTTGGGTCTTTAAGGAATGGTATTTCTTCATTTTTAATTAATGTCTTCGGCTTACAAATGCACTTGGCCAATTTCGGAAGACACTTACATTGAGCAACATCAAACAGCCTTTTATCATCTTCCTTAAATTTTTTCAAGTCTAGATGGACAACAGATGAATTTTTCTTCTTCGTGCTCTTCATAATTTTTTTACATTTCGTATGGTATCTCAAAACTGCCATGAGGATGCCGCGGTTTGAGATGACAGGTACAGACGCGTCGTTCCACACTTGCTCCACTCTATCGGCGACAACAAGGGCAATCTCCTGGACCGATAGATCAAATCCTCTTCTCTCTTGCTTCTTTTTCATCTACACTCACTTGTAATACTTCATAATATCTTCAAACGTGGGAAGATTTCTCCCAGACAACTGTCGAGGAGTGCCAAAGAGATTACTCTCAACTGAAGAGCGTGTCAACACATTCATTGTAGTTTTTAATTGCTTCTCCACTAAAAAAAATCACTTCGGCACGCAATCCTTGCCTCACCAAACCTATCGAAAGGCCATCCGCATGTACAAGACAATTGTTCAATAGCGTACAGGGAATATATATATAGTAAGGGAGAATAGAGGGGAAAGGGAGAAAGAGGAGAGGATACCGGAAATTGTTACTTTGTTTTAATTTGTATTTACATGGTCTTCAGCAGCTCACCTCCTTCCACTCTGTTTACTTACCATTCCTCTCCACCAATTTTGGATCCAAAAACGATTACGTCTTAACTGGAAAGTCATAAGACCTGTTGTTCTATGTAAGTGGAAGGGTCCTATTAGTGCGATCATGCCCATACGAGTAGAGCAAATTAAAATATATGCCATTAGTTAAGAAATTTTCAAAGTTTTTTACGTTTCTTTGAATTTTAAGACCGGTTTTTATATAAAAAACGTGACTATTCGATCTTTGTGGCTTACCTCGACTATTTCAGACATGAATGGTGCAGAATCGACTGAAAAAACTATTTAAATCACGGCATTAACAGCCGAATCAGCGTAAAAAGAGGGGTGTGTGTTGCGGGTTGCCTACGCTCAACATAAATGACCTTGGCGCCACCACAGGATGTCAACGTACGGGAACACATTTTTTTCCCTGTTAATTTGGTACCTCGGGCTACATTTTGACGTATGTCGAACTTTGAATTTCGAAAAAAGTTGTTTGATGACTACTGTGTAATAATGTCATTAAATATACTATATATTCTCTTCTATTCAAGGAGAATCGCCTTTTATATTATTCAACTGTTTTCTAATAAATATCAGGGCCTCACTACGATTCGAAATAAATGTGTGCAATGATTTTAACGTTATGGTAGGTGAAGTAACTTTGTGGAATGGTCACCTAGTCGCAGAATAAAACACGTAATTTTGGATATATTTTAGATCAACTGGCCTGTATCCCGTGACGTGATGTAACTAAGCAAAAGTAAACGAATTACTTGTAACGATTACATCCTTTGTAATTGTTTCTTGTAATTGACACATTTTTCAAAAAGTAATTTTTACTGGCAATATGCTTCAAAGCACGTTTGAGTAATCGTCACATATGAGTAGTCGTTACTTTTGAGTAATCGCTACATTGGAGTAATCATAAGTGAAAATTTGAAGACCTCGTACAATGAATGCATCGAAAGGTCTAACTATGTACATTGTGAACCCTGAGCTGAGTTCTCTCTTTGACAGAAGGGTGACTCCTCTTCTAGGAGTGGAGTGGCTTCCAAGAACTTGAGAATGACCAGACGATACGTGAAAATGGGTAATATGTAAATGGTAAATATATCCGGCATTTACGTGAATCTTTTCTCATGTCATCGGCGGACGTAGTGATGGGAAGAAGACTCGCTAGTGATCCGTACGAAGAGAAGAATCTAATCTAGAGGTATATGGAAACCATTGTGACAGAAAGGCCTTTTCCCTATCCCATACCTGCAGAGATATTTTGAAAGATCGGCAATTTCAAGGCAAAGACAATATGTCTGCAAAGTGCAAGATATGATTTGGCTACAAAATATTGGAGTATGCATTGAACACATCCTCTAATTTTAGATATCATATCAAGGTAAGCATTATTCATTTCATTCAATGTATATTTTGTACTTCCTGACGTATTTAAAAAATACTGTGGCTATTAAAGGAACACATTGAAGATTTATTTACAGGAGCAAAATGAAAAGTTGTTGTACTTGTAATCATTCTGATTATTTTTTCAAAGAGTATTGTGTAATTGTACTTAGTTAAAATTTCCCAATGGATTTATAATTAATCCTAATTACCTTTCTTCAGTACTTTTACCATCACTGTCTTCATCGAAGTTACAACATGATCATCATAGTTTGACTACCATCATGTTTAAAAGCGGTTGGCGTCTTATAGAGATTTCAAGAGAAAAACTATTAACTTCCAATAATCAATCTCCTGCTGATATGCGTCTTCTATTACTTTAGATATGTTGGAGATGTCATTTGCCTCTGGATAGGTACCGATAGACAACTGGATCTATTTCAGGTACTGTTAAATTCTCTCCATTCTTTTATTTCCTTTTCGGTCTTTAGAGGCGGTATGAGTATTATTTTTTACATTTGAAGATGAACAGATCGGAGCATAACAATCTATACTTATTACTTTGCAAACCTACCTTCACTGACGTCATATTCCCCAACGTTTTGAATGGAAAAATTGTGAAGCCCTTAAAAAGTTCAAACATATAAATGTTTATAAACCAACATTATTAAGGAAATAGGCATTTTATTATGTATTTTCAGGTACATGTTTTGTTTATTATGGTGCATAGATTGGAAACAAACCACCAAATGTCTTTTTACCTAAATTATTCTCCGTGATTTATGACTGCGAAAATTGCGTGAAATTGAAAACAGCCATTTTCATAAATATTAATTAACGTAACGGTGTTTTATTTCATTTTCTTAAAACGATCGAAATCATATAGTGTACTATTTTGAAAGGTTATTGCTTTCACTAAATTTCGTCAAAATCTGATCATGTCCGAAGGGGCGTGGAATGACCTTGATGTTATATTACAGCAATAAAGCTACCTAATGTATTTGTACACGAATGACTTTTCCTTCATTACAATTTTTGAATGTACTCTATTACGTTGGTAAAAGATTTAGGTTCTCAATACGTTACTGGTCAAATTTATTAACTTAAAATGAGTTTTTATATTTCAATTCACTGAAAGATTATCAGTTGAGGGACGCGAACTTTCATGCCTCGTAAATAATTTTAAAATGTTAGTCATCAATGAGTAAACAGAAAGGCAACTTTCTATCTGAATACCTTCACAACAGAGAATCACCTCTTCCTTTTGCGGTTTCGGAATACGAAAGTGGCAAAAATGATTCTTTTTCTATTTTTAGTGGCAATTTTTATACATTTGGTGTTACAAACATTGTATTCGCAAGCCCTTACAGGCAAGAGAGTCATTCAGAACACTTAGGTTTAAATGAAGTCTCTCTTGAGATTAACTCAGTTTTATTTTCTGCAGTATATAAGATTAGAAAATACGCCCAAAATTATAATCCTTCTCGTGAAGACCTCAAGTACATATTGGATGGATTGCAACCCTTTTTACCTGAACATCAAGGGATTCAAGAACACTCTTTGAAACATGTAGGACAGATGTGGTTGCGGAATTAGAGCAAACTTACTCAATATAATTTTATTTTGGTTTGGGAGAGGAAAATAAACGGAGCTTGCAGTATTATAAAATATCAACTGATTCAGTGATATTATTAAACTTCAGCATTGATCTGATAACACTTTGTGAAAGTAAAAATCTGAATCTCATTCCAATGCTGTGCACTGACTCGGATGACTCAGTTGAATTCATGTAGCCACTTGGACTTCCGATGAGGACCGTGTGTTTCACATTCAAGAGAAAAAGAGATAAAGGATTTATTTTCCCATTCGTATATCCGACGGACAGAGCTGGAGAGGTAAGGAGAGACGGAAATAAAGACGCAACTGTCTCGAGGAGTCTCTTCGTCACGTTATCAATTGCCAAGTGTAAACAGCAAGTGAATCCGGTTATATGTCTCTCTTTGCAATTGCTCCTCGCCTTGCGTCATGTTCCTAGAGCATTTCATGAAAAAAGCAAAAGGTCTGTCCTAATATAGTTGGAGCAACTTGTACACGAATAACTTTTCCTTCATTACAATTTTTGAATGTACTCTATTACGTTGGTAACAGATTTGGGTTCTCAATACGTTACAGGTCAAATTTTTTAACTTAAAATGAGTTTTTATATTTAACTTTAATACCTCAAATCCCTTAACTACCAGACCCCCGAAATTCAAATGTCCTTGATACATGTTGGTCTTAATAAGTGTCTCGCTGGATACCTACGACTTAAACTTAGTTTCGATCCAATCTTTCCTTCTTGAGACATACCGATTGAAGAATAATATCATTTAAGGAAAATTGAGTTCATTCCAAATCATTCATTCCAAGATTCATTATCGAGATACTGGAAATATTTTTAAGTAACCTAAATCGGGATTGTTGATTGTAGTAATTCTATTCAATTTTTGTAAACTCGCAGTTTGTAAAAATGTAAATAGACAGTAAGCATTGTCAGATAGGGGAAATTATTATTTTTATTAGTTACAATAAAATTTTCTTTCATTCTTAATTTCCTAATTGATGGTGTGTATAAACCTTCGCCATTTCCGTCACAAGACATCGCATGTCATCCATCTCATACTCGCTCATCATTTTCAACCTAGGGATAGTATACGTTCAGAAGGATTTCTTTCCTCTCCACGCGTCTTTTGATGTCTCGCGAACCAGGATTTTACACCCGAAGCGTAACTCGCTCGAAAATGTCTACTGGCCGCAGGATAACAGAAATATATATATAAGATAGAATAATGTCATAATCTGAGATGCAATATTTCAGACCAAAGACATGTTTCCAATCGCTTCTTTATTTCGCAGGGAAGAGGAACACTTCATAAATATTCGTTATAATCTTTGAATTCCCCAAACATATATATCGCACAAGTATACGAGATTTAAATTTAAAAGAGCACGCCAAATTTATTACAACCTCATTCGCTTTGACGCATCGTAATGGTAAAGTGAAGTATAAATGAACTAAAAGAGCAAAATATCACCCCGTGAAAGTTATAAAACATCACGTGAATGAGTCATTCTTCGGAGAAAAATAATTAAAAATGTAGCCATTACCCAATAAAACCTAATATATTTACTCAATAGCTTAGCAATCTTCAACAATTATAAAGGCAGTGAAGTTGTATCGGTATCATTTTAACTGAAGCCGTTGCCACAACGAAGTTTAACAAACAGTCAATAAAAGGTACCAGCCTATTTCTTCCAGTTAAATAAGAAATCGCAGAGTAGAATAGCGTGAATTACATTAACAATAGATCTCGACTGAAGGACTACTTGTGGTAATTGCATGTGAAACAGTCGGTCACCAATGTACATGTGAGATACGTGAGATATACGACTCGCCGATAGCTAATATGGTTCACTACTATCACAAAATTGGTATACGAAAAGCCGAAATTGATTCACTTGCTTTATGGATGTTTCCGGGCTTTATAATGCGTTCAATGAATCTGTAAAATGTAAAGCAAATGTGCAGCGTGTATCTTTCAAATCAAATATTAGGCTATAGTATTAAATGGTGCAATTGGTAGAAGTAGGATCAGTAACTCATATGGTGACATATAATTCCGTCGAATCACTAGAAGTATTTGCAGGACTATTCTATTATCGATTGCTTTCTTATTAAAAAGAGAAAGAACTAAGGTCATCTTCACAAAACTGGTGTAGGAAAAGAGGAAACTGACTTACTGATGAATTCATGTGTACCACAAGCATATTAATATGTGGATTGGCTTTGAAATGTGTTAAATTAACCTGTTTATAGTAAATCACTTGTGTACAGTGTGCCTTGGAAATCAAATATTAATATTCAATACTAAATGGGGCATTTGATAGAAGTACGACGAGAAAGGCATTTGCTGAAATATTATCCTCTCGAGTTCCTTGGAGTTAAAAAGGTTTTCCTATTCTTTTATCGATTGTTTTCTTATAAGTAATAGAAAAAACTAAGGTCAACTTTTGAAAAGGCATCAGGGCGTAAATAAATTGGAACACAAATTCCTTTCCGGCAAGGAAAAACGTCACATTTCGATTTCATTTCCTTGGATAATGATCAGCTCGTGATATAAAACGTTTCACCTATGCCTATTATTCTAAAATTATATAGATTTAAGTTGACGAATGCCGTATTGCAAATGGAATGAAATTAAAAAACGTTTCCAAAAATGGTAAAGATGTAAAGTTTTATTTAATTAAACTAAAATTTTACTGGATTTCTTAGTTCACGTGAAAAGAATGCTCTCTTCCGCAAGCCTTTCATCGAACGTGGACTCGAGACCATGTCCTCGCTCCGCCGATGGTCCGTGATGATGGTTCCGTTCAGGTGGTCGAGTCCATCAGATAAGACATCCGTCTCAAGCAGAAGAAGGTGGAGAAGACGAAGCGATGACATCTGTGTGTTCCGCGGAGAGACGGTCGAGAGATATTTAATTGTTCAAAACAAATATTTCCACCGAAACGTAATTTCAAGATTTATGGCAATGTATCTGATTCTGCGTTATATGTTTAAATCGAAGGAGCAGTACATTTTTAATAATTTATTTCTAGTGCATGGGAAATGTTTTAAAATCTCACGCGTAGATATTATTTCTCAAATAGAATGAAGTCTTATATATGCACGTTTATAATTTTTGTCGCTGAATGTTATGGGTGCTATTACCGTACAATATTACCCTCTTAACGGTCACCGCTTAAATCCACGAGTTATATAATCCATACGTTTTAAAATCTAGCCCTAATTTAGAGGAAAATAGAAGGGGATTCCAGAGACGCAGCCAGGATTTCCTCAAGGGAGGGGACGAAAATATAATGTTTTTTGTTAAAAAATGGATTTATTTGAATATTTCAAAACGCTAAAAGTTATTAGTTGCAATTCTATTAGAGCCAAAAGACATCTTATATCAGCTCTAGCCTACGAGAGTTCTACCTAAATCTTGACATCATTTCTGTCTCATATTTGTGTTTAGCATCCAGAATGCTCATAGTTTATTTTGACATATTTTATCATTGGAGAACGTCTATTGTCGTTAATTACATTCAAAACTGCGATGAGAAAAAGTATAGTGAACAATATGGTAGCCCTGCATATTAGTTCTTTTCCTGTCTGGCGATAATAAATCATAAAAATTCTTTCCACCAAAATATTACCACTTCATGGCTCTCATTGAGTGTAACGAATATTGTATCCGAGCATTGTGTCACTGAGGCTATGAGTTTTTGTGCAGAATATCGAATTTTGACAAATTTTAAGTACAAACAGTTTATTGAAAGACTGTTAAATTTTATCTTTAAAATATCGCGGAGTTAAGTTGAATCAGTATTCTCTCGTTTTGCAACAAAAAATGATCCGTGTAATACGTTCAAAACATATTTACGAACATTTCTTTCCGCTGCTCATGGCGCTCAGAATGATACTACCAAGGAATTTGTATTCATCAATGGTTTTAACCAGTTTATCAAAAAAATACCCCTACATTTGTCATAAAGCAGACGTATAATTGTTAAACATGTTATGCATATATCGCTTGGAAATTCGTATATTCTATTAATTCAACATGTGTGCGTTGCGTTTAAATAATATAGGTGCACTTATTCCACGCCGTTACAAGCCACAAAATAATTTCAAAATTAGCATTGAATAAAAGCGCTTGGCTACTGATTGAAGGGTCTTGGGTTCAAATCCGGGTGGAGCCTTTTGACGCCCTCGAACAGAAAATCCTCCGATTGCGAGGTGGCCCAAGGAAAGGAACTGGACCTGATACCCTGAATGTGTGAAGTTCACAAGAATGTGGCTTAGTCCGGGTTGATCTCTACCCTCGGCTATCCATTCCAACCTTCGGGTTGAATCACTGAGTAACAGTCGATAAAATTTGAACCAAAACTCGGCAAACTAATTTAAATGTTTTCATTGCTGTTTCTTTTTACTTTAGCGTTTTTACGAAATCCAAGAAGTGGTTATTATTTTTCTTTTCAAACGAAAGGAAAAATTCGTTTTCCTCGACTCTTTCAGAGACGCTCTATTTGAGGAAGGAGTACTGATCAGATAAGATTACACGCCTACGTGGATACCTCCACCTCGATCGAAGAGAAAGACGTTCTTTCACAACTCCTCCCACTTCAGTGATCTCCTGATCCCCTTCACCTCCCCTCCCACCTTCCCATGGAAACGATGAGCCGACGACGCAACTGTCACGTGGGACGAAAAGATTAGAAGCCATTACGATTTACTGTCTCCAGCAGCAAATGCTTTCTTTTGGGTGGAATTACTCCACGGAGATGGTGGTGCGTGTCTTGTAACTTTGGATTATAGGATTTTTGGTATTTGTTATAATATATAACTATACTGTGCATTTTTATTTTCAGAGTCGTGAACTGAACCACTGATCTGTATTGAACCACCTACCGTGGGAATCAGCCGTCACTTGCTGCCATTTTATGTAAGTACTTTTTTATGGTTGTATGAATTATAATTATATGCGTCATAATTCACTCAGATTCAATAAATGACATGATTTTATGAGAACGGAAATGATTTCAATACTGGACTCATAATTCAAACACACATTACTGAAGTTGGAGGTGAGTTATTATTACAAACACTTTTTCACTTCCCCTTCCACTTTGCTGTAAGTTTTTACATTGTACTTTTCTTTTACAAGTTGCTCTTGTTCCCCCACCTCCACTCCCTCCTCATTCCCATGGAAACGATTAATTAACCTAATGAATCGACTCGTACGTTTTGTCTCTTATCGCCAGTTAGATTATATGACGCCATTTTGATTTTATGTCAAAGAAAATATATTCCTGCACAATATATTTATTTTCTTGCGCTGTAAGTTGAATTTGTATTTTATTCTCACTTAATGTACACTCGATGAATCTGATTCACCTTATCTAATTGAAATATCATATGCATTTTCAGAAAGTCGTCGACTAGCAGTGTCAACGCTCCAGAGGACATATGGCCTTCTACTATCCTCCGTTGCATTCGCCTTGAGTAAGTACTTGAAACTTGTTTTATTTATTGTTAATTTTCTGTCAAATTTCCATATTTCATTAATTTTGTTCTGAAATATATGAGATTGTCATATAATGGAAATTAATTCTAAAAGTCTCAGAGTTCTATGTATCATAAAGGGGTTATAGCAAAAGAATATATACTTTAATATGTGGTATTTGTGGTAATTGGTGTTGATTTTCATTCAATTTATTCTTTGAAAATGCCATTCCTGAAAAGTTACTCATGAAAATTATCGCATTGTTTATTTTGTAGAACTTTTAGATTTTATAAGTTTTGTTGGAGTATTAATGGTAAGGGTGAGTTTTCGTCTCGCAAGTGAAAATATTTTTTTGCAAAACATTCATGATAAACAGGGATGTTGATTACTTTACCGAGGGTAAAAATTTCGCAGTTGTGAAATGTTAGAAACATTCAAGTTGTAATAGCAGTTATGAAGAAATAATTGGTTGAAAATGACTAATTTCGAGATTATTTCGTAAGATTTCGACATCATTTTTTGGAAGATTTTACGAACAACCGGCATAGGGATAGTGTCTAGTTTCACGTCTATAAATATTCCCTTACCCCATTTCTCACCCCTCCCAACAAGGTTGTGGGCCTGTGAAGTGAGACAAGGGTGCTGGGGAGAGGGACGGGACGCGGCTCCGAATTACGGTATTTGAGAAAATGGCATTTATGTGAAAAATACAAAAAAAGTGGAAAGGAATTTTATTGCGGAAATTATGAATTGAAAAATGGGCATTTCTGAGAGTGGATGAAGGTTCAAAATGCAGATTTTAAAAATAAATTTGAAATGAGAACGACGTTATTAAAGGAAGAATTCTGGGTGCAGTGTTTTAGTCATGTGGCGATTTCAGTGAAAAGCATGGATGAGTGTGTTGAATGTGGATGAAAATTGCATTTCTGCAGGCTGAAATATATTTTCGCTGCTGCAATTGTAAATGTTTATCCATTTATTTCAAGACATTTAGGTCCATGAATTGCAAAATTATTTTATTTATTTTTGGGGACGCTTCTTATTTATATGTGCATGCATCTAATTGGTACTATGTTGCATATAATTTACATAAATTCGATGAGGATTCTAAATTTGATGCATAAACATTATTGTAAAAAGTATATTAATGCATTGCCTAAAAGATTTGTCTATTTTTGGCTAACTTTTTTGCTGTTTATTGATTATTTATTAAATAATAATTTAATATTGTATCAAATTATTAAAATATTCTTTTTAGGCAAAGTCTGTATATTTATTGTAGGATGTTTTGTTGTTTTGTCAAGAACCGTTTCTTAAATAATCATTGACAAAGGTAAGGCTATAGTTATTTAATTTTTGTAAGTTAGAAATTAAATGTGTGGTTATTATGGATTGCATGATTTGCCAGTTCACATAATTTATTTTTTGGAAGAAATGAAGTTTTATTCTTAAAGATTCTATTTTTCAAATATTGGGATGTTTGACCTACATACTAATTGTCACAGTTTTACGTGTTATTGAATTATTCGACTTTTCTATTCAGTTCCTTAGGATTTTCAGGTTGTATACTCGAATAAATATGAGTTCGTGTTGAGTTTTATGGACCAAATGGGCTATTTTCATATTCAATTTTCATTCACGCTTTTGCTATTTGTTCTGATGGACCTTTTAAATTAAAAATAGCTCGATAGTTATTGAATTTATTTGGTGAGTGGTTTGGATTCTTGTTTCTGGGAACATTAATTTTTATTTGAATAGATTTTGGAGTGAACTACTACTTTGAGGAAGCATTTTTCTTGTATAATATCCCCGATCCTTTTTCAATATTTACTGTGAATAACTTTATCACTGAAACGTATTGCTCTGAGTTTTAGAGTTAGCGCTGCGTGGACTTCTTGTGTTTTTAATAGGGTGGTGGGATTGGCAATTTAAGTTCTAATTGACCTCATGTGGTTTCCTCAACCAGTAAATGTTTAATGTGGCATCAGGTTTTGTTTTTGTGATCATGACTAAAAAAAGAAGTTTGTCGATGTTTCCTTATTCAGTTGTAAATTGTAATTTTAGATGTATTGGCATTAAAATGATCCAATATAGTACAATATCGTACTTTTTCTGGTAGAGCCAAGCATACGTTATCTAAGAATTTCTAAATGAAAGTTATATTGGAGGCATAGGAGTGTGCAGATTTTTCAATTGGTGGTGCCTGGGATTGATTCGATTTTCATTATTAGCGGTTAAAAATGGTATTAAATAAATTAAGAACCTGTTTGCAAATATTTATTGTAAAAGTTGAAAAAAAAAATTCATGGAAACAAAAATAAGAAATTTTTTATGCACGTATTTTTCGCAAAGTAATTTATTGTCTTGAACTTTTTGTAGAATATGATACAAAGCAAACCATCAATCTTTTCCTGACTGCTATAAAGTTAAACTTATATTAAAAGTTCCTTTAGAGCAACATTCACCTCTCACCTGGATAAAGAACATTAATCTCTTCAATGGCATCCATAGAGTTTAAATTTATTGCTGTGTCTTCCTCTATGAATGGTAATTTTATTCTCTTCAGGTGATCTTGAGATAGTGCCGTTCCTAGTTTACTCTTGACAATCGATAATTTGGAAAGTATAACTGAGAAAATATTCAAATTACAAAGTAATTTAATGAAAAATATTGGTGTGACGTCAAGGAGTATCCACTCCAACCACTTTTCTTGTAACAAGTTATTAACTCCTAACACACCAGCGCAAAAGCACTCCTCAGTTGTTTACTTCTCCGCATGCCTGAGACTATGCACGAAATGCAACACTTGATTCGCACTGCCAGTAAGCCACAGCGAATGTTAAAGCGCTGGTTGTCACAAAGACAAAGGGAAAAAACACACTTGAATATTTGTTTTATTTATTAGTTAATGGCTCATTAAATTCTCCTACAAAATTATTAACATTATTAATATCATTTCATCAATTTTGGGTTAATCTATTAATTACTTCTCACCATTAGGTGATTTTGGTGCACCAACGGCACCACTCATGCGAATACCTATGATTGAAGGTTGGTGTAGGAAGTAGTTTGGTGTAGGAAGCCAAGAGTTTACACGTTGTGGGAATTGCTAAGATTATTGCCACCGTGGGCAATATTGCGTCAACATTTTTCATAAGATATTGACTATCCTTAAATTGTTAATATCCCTGATGTTTTGACCTTTAATTTACTTCAGCTTTTCCATTTGCCTTAAACAATATTGTTTACCGAATCAAAGGGGTAATATTGTGAAAAGGAATTTAACGTCGAGTTAGCAAAGTTTATAATCTAATGCAAATATTGGTATTTATCAATGTTTCCTAAACATTGAAATATTTTACAATGTCTCTCTCAGAATAAATGAGCAATCAAGTTGAAAATGAATTTGCGCATTTGAAAGTATGGCTTTACAAAATACTAACATCTGTTCTGGTAGGATTGCCATAGGTTTGTGTCCACAAACCATTATTGTTTGACGTAGTGCAATATTTTTATCTTAGAAAGTTTGAATTTAGTCTTTAAATCGATTTTATTTTCCATAAAATGTTTTCGACATGAGTACTTACACTATGAGTGAAGTGATGTCAGAATTGTTTTTGGAGCACTAGATTAGATTTCGTTATTATCAAGAAGATCATGAATATATATAACATATGCCTTATTATTTGAAATTGGTTATTTATTTAGTTTCATCAACTATGAAGTACAAAAACATCAAGGTTACTTTAAAAAAAAAAATGTATTATTTTTTAATTTCGTAAACAGGATTAGATATGAAGGTCGATTATGCAAGGTTATAATTTGTGAAATAAGAAAACATAGTTTCCATTTAAACCCATCTAAAAAAAAACTAAAAAACATTAAGATAGATGACACTCTAGGCATAATAATAATAATTTATCACACCATTTATTAACACAGCACTAATACATTCAAGTGACACTTAATTTAATAATAAGACGTGATATTGGATATCCTCCTCTCTGTTTATATGTCCCGTTGTTGTAAAAGTGATATTTAAGACAAAAGCTTAATATTTCTGCAACCTTTCATGAATTTTCAGCGTCTTTAATATTCAATGCTATTTTGGACCAATTATTCTTAAGTAAATAGAGAAGAATACGTGCTTAAATTGATTTACAGTTCCCTTAAAGTTTACTTTATTTTATAAATACATGTTGATGACTTCTCTTTGTATATACTCATAGTTATTCTAAAACAACGTTTTCATTGATAGGAATACGAATGAATTAATGATTTTACACCTTGTAAAACATGCCGCCTATACTTAAAAAGCTGTGTGACAAATACGCGAAGTGAATTAGAATATATGTTATGAAGTGGAAAATATGCAGCATTTCTACTTTCTTACCACAGCCAGGCGCCATCTCTACATTCAACAGAAGAGTATGAAATTATTCTATCATATACGTTAATGTTATCCTGTGGCTAGTAGAAATAACATATTATGTTCAATTCACTGTTGGAAATGTTTCGTAACTGAATGACAGATAGATGATAGTTCTCACATCTTTACATAATTGCTATAATTGAGCCCATTTTCGAATTATACTTTGTAATTATCAAGTCAACTGGCATTATTGGCCTGGTCTCATTAACTGTTGTAAAAGCATGTAATGGGATGGTTGAATAAGGTAAATGTTAACGAGAGTTGGACAGTAAAAGTTTTAAATAATGGTATCAGTTGAAATGATACAGAAACAATATTTCTGCTTATATAATACATTAAGATTATCTTTTAAGTAATCAACTCAGGCTTTATTGGATAATATACACTTTTTGAAGATGAACTCATTTCAGTAATATTTTACAATTTTCACAGGGCGGCATTGAAGTTGTTTTTTCTTAAGTTGAAGTTGATTTTCACTTGAGCTTACCATTATGAATGACCGAAACCAAATTTTGTTATTCGTCTAGGTGAATGAATCTGAAATATTCTTTCAAGTATACGAGGTTTAAAATTTTGAAATAAAACCTGGTATTCTTGAGCGTACATATGTTTAGAGATATCTTGAATTATAAGCGGGACTTGGACTCTTTTCTCGAGGTTAAATGCTTCAATGTAAAATTAATATTCTTTCGTAACATCAACCTAAACGATTTTTTACACAGTTTTATCTAACGTATTGCCATGAACTCCATGTAAGTTATAATGCTAAATATGCGCATTGTTAAAGACTTTCACTCTGCGAATAAGGGCATTTATCTGGGAATGTTGACGCGTCAAGCTAAAGAGGTGCGCTTTTCTCATTGCATCTTTCGATGTCAATTTCGGCATGCAGAATACCGATTTTAGACTGTATCGCCGTATTCATGCAAATAGCAACTTTCGGAGCTACTCTTAAGAATTCTTCGGTCGTAATGTATTTCAGAATAGCACAATATACATGCCCTTTACCTTAAACTGTTAAGAATGATTATTCATTGTAGTGACTCTTACAAGTGTATTCATAATAGAAGCATAAATGTCAATAAGCTGTGTTCATTCAAGAAACGTATTCTGGATAATTACTCTCTCAATGAATCATTTTTGGCTTTTAAAATTGAAATTTACTATTGTGTGAACCAATTGGATTTATTTTTTATTGGTATTAATTAATTCTGAGATATCGATTAACTGCTATTGAGTTTCGCGTTGTGTAAGTCCAGTTTCGATGTGGCCGAGAATATATGGGAACTGTGTTTTGTATTTTTTTGCAGCTATCTTTGTCCAAGTGCTCAACTATAATGTACGATTCATTTTTTTACTATGTTTGAAGTAATCGCTCTCGACTCTTTGTGTGATTTCTGTGATATACTGCGATTGTGACACAATGTTTAATGACAGAAAGTTCAAAGCTAGACAGAATCTCTGATTTAGTGTAGAATCCAGGTGTGTCTCCGAAACGCAAAAGATGTTTTGTAGACCTCATCTATTTATAATACGCTGTTATTTTAAGAGTAGGTAATTGGACTTGAAACAAGAGAAGTACTCTTCCAGTGACCTAATAGAGTAAAGTGTAGGTAATTGGACTTGAAACAAGAGAAGTACTCTTCCAGTGACCTAATAGAGTAAAGTGTAGGTAATTGGACTTGAAACAAGAGAAGTATTCTTCCAGTGACCTAATAGAGTTGAAAATGTGTCTTCATCGTCTCTTGATGATGTCGTTTACATGAACCAATTACATTTACACGTTAATTACATTTGTTGATATTGGATTTAACGATTTCAATCAGGGTCGGAGTTTTAAGTTAGCCATTTATACGTATCTTGTCTCTTCATTCTTGAAGGCAGTTTCTTTAGTGTTTCATATTTTATGTTACAAACCACACTCATGCTAAGTTTGCTATTCTGAATGATGTAACGACCGAGCTATTCGTCTGAACAGCAGGAAAAATTCGCCATTGTCATCATTCTGGTGAACCAGTGGAAATTTGCAATTCAGAATACAAATATAACTACCTGAAATCACTTTTACAATGAATAGGGGGCTTTTTGGTATTCTAAACGGCGGATAGCGTCGGCCAGGGTAGAAATATTTTAGCCCGGCCTTTCATACCTTGCTATTTTTAATAGTGACCTTCTTTCTCATCTACATCTACAAAATGCCCTGCAAGCCACCTCATGAGTGTGTGGCAGGGGGTTATTTTTCACCAACATTTATTACACTATACCCTTAAATTTAGTGTAACTACGACTAATTATGCATTAGCATAAATCGCTAATGCTTGTCACGAGGCGAAGTCTCACAAGCATGCACTACTAAACTACAAACATCATCACAATGGACAGGGAACGTTAATATATATGTATTTTGCAACTACATATGGGCAGAGACTCAAGACTTTCTTACCGATGGTTGACAGGAAAAACGCCCTTTTCCGGCTTGACACATTACAATTTCGAGAGTAATAGGTTGATTCGCAGAAAGAAAACTTTTTATAAAAGCCCATACATAGCATGATAACTGAAATGGATTTCCTGTCAATACTTAAGTTTTTATTGGGTGAAAAAGACGTTAAGTCAGGTGCGACGAAAGTAGATGTTAAATGTCGATGATTGAGATTGTTCGTCAATGATATAGACACTACTATCATAACATTGGTACGGGGAAAGAGGAAACTCAATCACTGAAGTATTAAGTATATACACGTTTATAAATTTGGTCGCTGAATTTTACGGGTGTTATGACCGCAGAATATTACTTTCTTAACAATTACCGCTTAAAACCACGAGATATATAATCAATATATTTTACAAGCTAGTCCTAAGTAAGATGAAAATATGAGGGGATTCCGGAGACGCAGCCAAAATATCCTCAACGGAGGGGACGAAAATAAGATAATGTTTTTTTTTGTTAAAAAATGGTTTTATTTAAACATTTCTAAACGCTAAAAGCTATAAGATGCAATTCTATTCGAACCTAAATTAATCTAATATTCGCTTTAGCCTACGAGAGTTCTAGCTAAATCTTGACAATATCTCATATTTATGATTAGCATCCAGAATGCTCTTTGTCTATTCTGATATATTTTCTCATTGGAGAACGTTCGTTGTCGTTAAATATATTCAAACCTACGATGTGAAAAAGTAAAGTGGACAATATGGTAGCCCTGCATATTGGTTCTTTTCCAGTTTGGCGATAACAAATCATAAAAATTCCTTCCACAATATTTGCCACAATCATGGCTCTCATTGAATGTATCAAATATTTTATCCGAGCATTGAGTCACTGAGGCTACGACTGTTAGTGCGAAATCTCGACTTTACACTACTTATAAGTACAAAGAGTTTGGCTAGAGACTAATTAAATTAATCTATAAAATATCGCCGAGTTAAACTGAATCAGTGTTATCTCATTTTGCCAAAAAAAATGATTCTTGTAATACCGTCAAAATATACTTACGAGCATTTCCATCAGCTGCTCATGGCGCTCAGATTGTTGCCACAAATGAATGTGTATACTATTTAAGTCTTAACCATTTTATTATAAAAAAACCCTACACTGGTTATCAATCAAAAGTTTTATTTAAACATATTATGCTTATATCACATGGAAATCCGTATATTCAATTAATTCAACATGTGTACGTTGCGTTTAAACGACATAGGTACACTTATTCCACGCCGTTACAAGGCACAACATAATTTAAAAATTAACCTTGGATAAAAGCGTTTGGCTACTGATTGAAGGGTCTTGGGTTCAAATCCGGTTGAAGCCTTTGGACGCCCACGTACAACAAAAAACCTCGGAGTGCGAGGTGGCCCAAGGAAAGGAACTGGCCCCCCTACCCTGATGTGTGATATTCATATGTCTGTGGCTTGGTCCGGGTTGAGTTCTACCCTCAACTATCCACATCGAACTTCGGGTTGAATCACTGAGTAAGAAGGGATAAAATTTGAACCAAAACTCGCCAAACTAATTGAAATGTTTTCAATTTTGTTTCTTTTTCTTACGCCAGCGTTTTTACGAAATCCAAGAAGTGGTTTTTATTTTTCTTTTCAAACCAAAGGAAAAATTCGTTTCCCTCGACTCTTTCAGAGACGCTCTGTTTGAGGAAAGAGTACTGATCAGATTAGATTACACGCCTACGTGGATACCTCCACCTCGATCGAAGAGAAACACGTTCTTTCACAACTCCTTCCACTTCAGTGATCTCCTGTTCCCCTTCACCTCCCCTCCCACCTTCAAATTATAAACGATGAGCCGACGACGCAAAAGTCACGTGGGACGAAAAGATTAGTCGCCATTACGATTTAATGTCTCCAGCAGCAAATGCTTTCTTGTGGGTGGATTTACTCCACGGAGATTAGTGGTGCGTGTCTTGTAACTTTGGATTATTGGAATGTTGGTATCTGTTTTAATATATAACTATACTGTGCATTTTTATTTTCAGAGTCCTGAGTGAACCACTGATCTATATTGAACCACGTACCGTTGGAATCATCCGTCACTTGCTGCCATTTTATGTAAGTACTTTTTATCGTTGTATTAACTATAATTATATGCGTCATAATTAAATCTGATTTAATAAATGTAATCATTTTTTAAGAACGTAAATGATTTCAATACTGGGCAAATAATTCAAACAGTTATTTTTATAAAGACTTTTTCACTTCCCCTTCCACTTTGCTGTAAGTTTTTACATTGTACTTTTCTTTTTACAAGTTACTCTTGTTCCCCCACCTCCACTCCCTCCTCACTCCCATGGAAACGATTAATTAACCTAATGAAACGACACGTACGTTTTGTCTCTTATCGCCAGTCAGATTATAAGACGCCATTTTGATTTTATTTCGAAGCAAATAAATTCCTGCACAGTATGTTTAGTTCCGTGCGCTGTAATTTGAATTTGGTTTTGCATTTTATTCTCACTTAATGTACACTCGATGAATCTGAACTGTCTTCTCTAATTGAAATATCCTCTGCATTTCCAGATAGTCGCCGACTAGCTGTATCAACGCTCCAGAGGACATATGGCCGTCTAACATCCTCCGTTGCATTCGCCTTGAGTAAGTACTTGAAACTTGTATTATTTTTTATTTTATTTTTCCATCAAATTTTAACATTTCATAAATATTTTTCTAAAATATATGAGAGAGCGTCAAATAATGGAAATAAATTCTATAAGTCACAGAGTTCTATGTATCGTAAAAGGCTTATTGCGAAAGAATACATTGTTAAAAGTGTGGATCAATTTTGTGCCATCAAGTTAAAATTCCCTCTGTAATGTTAATTATTCTTCATATTTTGATTATGACGTAATAATTGGTATTGAATATATTTCAATTATTAGCCGTGCGCTGTGTGTTTTATTTTGAGTTGTATAATGTCATTTATTGGACATTCTAATAATCTGATCCGTCCCATATAATAGAAATAATCTCTGTGATTTCAGGAAGTCCTCGCTTTGCTCCTTCAACCCTCCAGAGGACATATTGCCGTCTAACATCCTACGTTGCATTCACCTTGAGTAAGTACTTGAATTTTGTTTTGTTATGTTTTATTTTCTGTGAAATTTCATCATTTTATGAATATTTTTCTCAAATATAATGGAGAGCGTCAAGTAATCTAAATAAATTCTGCAAGTGACAGAGTTTTTTGTATCTTAAAAGGGTTATTACAAAGGATTACATTCTTTAATATCTAGTTCCATTTTATGACATCAGGGTAAAATTCTCTTCGTAATGTTAATTATTCTTCTTCTTATGCTATTTAATAATTGATATTGCATTTTTTGCGGTAACGACTCTTTGACAAATGGGAATTTCTGAGAGTTGGAGAAGGTTCAAAATGCAGATTTGAACAATAAATGTGAAATGGGAACGACGTATTTAAAGGAATAATTCTGGGTGCAGTGATTTTGTCACGAGTTGATTTCAGTGAAAAGTATGGATAAGTGTTTTTTAAGAGTGGATGGAAATTGGGTTTCTGCAGGCAGTAAATTGGTCTTCGCTGCTGTAATTGTAAATATTATCCATGTATTTCAAGAGATTTAGGTCCATTAATTACTAAATAAATTTGTTTTTCTTTGGAGATGATTCTCATTTATACATGCGTGCTTCTACAGGGCGATATGGAAACTATATTGTATATGTTATACATTAATTCGATGAGGTTTCAAAATTTGATTAGCAATAACCATTTTAATAGTTATATGCATACAGATGAGATAATTACAGATGAATGAGATACCTAAGAGATTTTGCTAACTTTTGCTAACATCTATGCTTTTTATTTTGTATTTATTTAAATATTATTTAATATTATATCAAATTATTAAAATTTTCTTTTTAGACGATGTCTGTATCATTTTCTGTGCTATGAACCATTTCTTTAAAAATTCTTATGCACAGCTTTTGTTGTAATTATAAAATGAATGTAAGTTAGAAATTAAAAGTCGTTTTTCTTGATTGCATAATGTGCCAGTTCCCATAATTTATTTTTGGATTTACTGAATTAGAAGTTTGGAAATTCTATTTATAAAACATTGGGATGTTTGACTTACAAACCAATTGTCTCATTAATTACATGGCATTGAATATACGACTTTTATATTCAATTCTATAAGATTTTCAGATTAAATATTCGAATATATAAGTTCGTGTTGAATTTATGGACGAAATGGGCAATATTCTTTTTCATTTTTCATTTACGCATTTGCTATTTATTATGATAGATGTTTAAAAGAATACCTGCTCGTTACTATTTGGTTTTAATTGGTGAGAGTTGTATTGTTGGATATATGTTTCTGGGAAGATGAATTTTTACTTGAATTCATTTTGGAGTGAACTTCCATTTTGAAGAAATGTTTTTCTTGTCAAATAACCCCGATCGTTATTCAATATATTTACTGTAAATAACTTTATCACACTAACGTAGAGCCCTGATTTTTAGAGTTAGCGCTGCTTGGACTTCTTGTGCTTAAGAGGGTCGTGGGCCTGGCAATTTAAGTTCTAATTAATCTCATGGGGTTCCTCCACCAGTCATTGGTTATTGTGCCATCAGAATTTATTTTTGTGATCATGTCCAGAAACAGAAGATTGTCAATGTTTCCTTATTCTGTTGTAAATTGTAATTTTTGATGGTTTGGCAATAAATGATCCAATATAGTACAATCTCGTACTTTTTCTGGCAGAGTGAAGCATACTTTATCTAGGAATTTCTAAATGATAGTTATATTGGATGCATAGGAGAGTGCAGATTTTTCATTATATGTTTCCTGGGATTGTTTCTATTATTATTAAAACTATTCGTAAAAAATTGTATTAAAGAAATAAATAAACTATTCGCAAATATTAATGTAATAAGTTGAACAAACAACGTTAGGGGAACTAAAATAGAATTTATTTTATGCACGTATGTTTCGAAAAGTAATTGATTGTCTTGAAATGTTGTAGAATATGAAACAAAGCAAACTATTCACATTTACCTTACTGCTATAATGTTTAAATTAATATAATTACATTTTACAACTTAATTTAGAGCAATATTCTCCTCTCTATTGGAATAAGAACTTAAAACACTTCAATGGCATCCATGTAGTAAACATTAAATGCTGTGTCATCCTCTATGAATGGCTAATTTAGTCACTCCAGGTGATCTTGATACAATGTCTTTCTGAGATTACTCTTGACTGATACAAGTTTAAAAAGTATTACTGAGGACATTTTCAAAGAACATTGACACTTGATGAACAACTTTGGCATGTTGTCAAGGAGCATCCACTCCAACCGATTTTTATAGCATTTCCTGTATCAAACAATTAACTCCTAACACGCCACCGCAAACGCACTCCTCATTTGTTTACTTCTGCGCATGCCTGAGACTATGTACAAAATGCAACACTTGATTCTCACTGCCAGTAAGCCACAGCGAATGTTAAAGCGCTGGTTGTCAAAAAGACAGAGCAAAAAAAAACTCGAGTTTTAGAGTTATTTACAAGTATTAGGTTAATTTCATTCTACGGGAAAATTATAAATATTTATTCTATTATTATCACGAATTAATGCTTTAAACAATTAATTACTTCTCACCATTAGGTGATGTTAATGCACCACTCATGCGAATACCTATGATTGAAGGTTGGTGGTGTAGGAAGTGCTGTATCTAAGTGTTGACTAAAATAGGGAATTGCTAAGATTATTGCCACCGAAGACATAATTGTGAAAACATTTTTAATAAGATATTGACTATTTTTAAGTTGTTAATAAACTTGTTTTACACATCTGTCATAAAGTTAAAATAAATCTTTTTTTAGACCTTTTATTTTACTAGAGCTTTTCCAATTGCCTAAAACAATATTGTTTACCGAATCAAAGGGGAAAATTAGTGAAAAGAGATTTAACGCCGATTCATCAGAATGTATCATATCATGGAATTATTTGTAGTTTTCAATGTTTTCTAAAAATTAAAATCTTTAATATTGTCTCTCAGAAATTAATGAGCAACCAAGTTGAAAATAAATTTAACGCATTTGAAAGTAGGGCTATTTACAATTTTAACAACTGGTCTGATAGGATTGTCATAGGCTTGTGACCATAAACCATAAATATTGGACGTAGCGCAATAATTGTGGAATAAGAAAGTTTGTATTTAGTCCTGAATTCAATTTTATTTTCCATAAAATGTTTTTGACATGACTACTTACACTATGAATGATGTGATGTCAGAATGTTTATTTTGGAAGCACTAGATTTGATTTCGTTATAATCGGTTAGTTCATGAATATTTATAACATATTCTTTTTTATTTATAAATGGTAATTTATGTAGATCTGTCAGTTTTGAAGTACAAAAACATCAAGGATACTTTTCAAAAATATTAAATTATTTTTAATTTTCGTGATAAGGATTGGAAATGAAGTTCGAATATTCATTGTAATTAATAATAATAATAATAATAATAATAATAAATCCCAGGTATTAGACGATTCCTAACGAAATCCTAACGGAAACGTCGGACCTTTGGACGGTATATTGCGTGGTCTATGCTGTTGCCAAAATTATGGCTCACTGCCAAAAGAACACCTCTTGGGAGGACAAAGCAGCAAAGAGGCTTGAACAGTTGGAGGCCAAGATCACGCAGGCGAGACAACAGGCGTCGAGAATTCAGTGTGTGATGGAATACATCGCATCTGGGCGAGCTTTCACTCCTAAAGTTCGGCGCATAGCGCGCAGTCTCAGGTACAACCATCACACGCTGAATAAAAGCGTGCTGCTTACCATTAAGCAGCACGCGGTCGATAGAGTACGGGCACTCACCACGGCCCGGAAAAAACTCCTGAAGAGGAGTAGGGGCGTGAGAGAAAATGCCACCTTTCTCCTTCAGCCGTCCCGTCTCTTTCGACCACCTCCGCCTGCTGTTGAATCTCCGCCACCCGTCCAAGAGGTTGAACGTTTCTGGAAGGAAATATACGAAACGTCGAAGCCATTCAACGGAGACACTCCGGCCATAGGCCTCTTTAAAGAGGTTTGTGACCGCCACCTACAAGATGTGGATGGACCTCTTTCAGTCACCGAAAGTGACGTGAAGAAGGCCTTCTCTGGCAAGAAGAATTTCTCGGCTCCAGGAATGGATGCCGTGAATAACTTCTGGTGGAAGAAATTTACTTCCACCCACCAACACCTCGCCAGAATCTTCACGTCCTTTCTAAATGGTGGAAAACCAATTCCACCTTGGCTGACTGAGGGACGCACGGTTTTAATACCTAAGAAGGGAGACTTGTCCAATCCAAAGAATTACCGCCCTATAACCTGCCTCAACACTGTATATAAGGCGTTCACCTCGATCTTGAGCGACCTTATCCTACACCAAGTCCAGCCGGTTTGGGAGGAGGTGTACGAGCAGAGGGGCTCAAAGCGGGGAATCGCGGGATGCAAGGACAACCTGCTCATTGATAGGTGCATATGCCAGGATGCCATCATGCATAAGCGAAACCTATCAATGGCCTGGGTGGACTACAAGAAGGCTTTTGACACCACTTCGCATGAGCTATTGATCGCCATGCTGAAGTTGATGAAAGTCCACCCTGAGGTTGTGTCCTGCATCCAACGCCTGTTACCACTGTGGAAAACGCGCTTCGTTCTGACCTCAGGCAAGCGGTCAGTTTCCACAGAGTTGGTAACATACCACCGTGGCGTTTTTCAAGGCGACAGCTTGAGCCCCCTACTGTTCTGTATTTCCCTCCTACCCCTGTCCCTTAGGCTGCGACGAGGTAAAGGATACATGTGTGGTGTTCCAGGTGACAGGAAGCATAAGGTCACCCATTTGTTTTATATGGATGACCTGAAGCTGTACGCTTCTAATGCGAAAGACCTTCGCACTGCCCTGGACACCGTACTGGAATACAGTGAGGCTATAGGAATGGAGTTCGGATTGGACAAGTGTGCATCCATCCACTTGGCGAGAGGAAGATTTTCGGAGATCAAGGAAGACGTGCAACTTGTTGACGGGAGCGTCATTCGTCACCTCGAGGACGATGACAGCTATGAATATCTCGGCGTCCCCCAGCGCCGAATGCAGGAGGTTACAGCAGTGAAGGAAAGGCTCACCGCCAAATACAGACAGACTCTCAGGAACATCTGGAGTTCTGAGCTGTCAGGCAAGAACAAGGTTCTTGCCACGAACATGTTCGCGGTTCCTACACTGCTGTATACCTTCGGATGGATGAAGTGGAACGTCAACGAGTTGCAGAACCTCGATAGGGGAACGAGGAAGATGATGACCATCTATAGAAGTCTTCATCCGAAATCTTCCGTCGCCAGATTGTATCTCCCTCGCAATGTAGGTGGTAGAGGACTATTGAGTCTGGAATGTCTCCACAACAGAGTTGTCCTGGGTACAGCTTGCCGAGTTTTGAAAAGCAGGGACCCCCTGCTCAATCTCGTGAGTGATCACGAGAGTGCGGGAGCAGGGGCGTTTCTCTTCCAGGCGGCAAAGAGGGCAGCGGACGAAACCGGTCTCGACTTCGACCCGTCATCCGACGGAAGCGACAATGACACGACCATCTTGTCATTGAAGGCAGACGTCCTCAAGCTCGAAATAAAAAAAGCCGAGCAGAAGGCCTTGCTCAAGGTGCATACCGATAAGCCCATGCATGGAGGTTTCTATCGAAACATCGAAAAGCATGGGCTATCGAAGGAGCTAACGTTTGCCTTCCTACGCTCCGCCGGTCTGAAGTCCGAGACCGAGGGTTTTGTCCTCGCGTGCCAGGATGGTGTCATAAACACACTCGTGTACCGCCGCATTATATTCAAAGCGGAGGTTGCGGACACGAGATGTAGGGCGTGCCGAGCCCAGCCGGAGACTTTGAGTCACCTTCTCTCCGGCTGTAGTTATTACGCTAAGTCAGCATATTTAGCTCGGCACAACGCGGCCCTACGGGTGTTATACTTTCATCTTCGACACCATTATGGCATCGACGAAACACCTGTGCTGCCCTATGCCCCTGGAGATATTGAGTCCGTCGTGGAGAACGATAAATGCACGATCTGGTGGAATTACTCCTTTTCCACCACCAGGCACTTGGAGGCGACCAAGCCTGATATCGTTCTCCTCGACCACCTCACACGATCCATGTTCGTGATCGAGTTTTCGGCTCCGGCTGAAACTAACATGGATGCGAAGGAGGTGGAAAAACGGACGAAATATCAAGACCTGCTTTTCGAACTTCGACAGATGTACCCCGGACACTCTGTGAAACTGGTGGTCCTCATCATAGGTGTGCTCGGTGGAGTTAAGGGCTCGCTGCTAAATAACATCAAGTGTATTCCGTCCTGCGTGGCACAGGCGGAATTACTAGTTGCACGCATGCAGAAGGCCGTCATCCTGGGGTCACTCCGTTTACTGCGGACGCATGACCCTACCGCAGCGTAGCCACACATCCGATGGGCGTCGGACGTGGCTGCGATTACTGCCCAACCCCTCTCGAGTCTTCGGCCATTATGACGGCAATGAAACCTGATGCTTGCCGGGGACTCGGAGGGTCATGTTACAACTGTAACAATTAAAATAATAATAATAATAATAATAATCGAGTCTTCGGCCATTATGACGGCAATGAAACGTGATGCTTGCCGGGGACTCGGAGGGAAGTGTTACAACAGTAACAATTAAATAATAATAAAACGTCTTTATTGGGCGAGATTGGGACTAGAAAGTCCGATCTTCCATCTAACCCCTAATATTGAATTAATAAATATAATATGTATTTAAACTCTTTTAAAACAAAAATAAAGGAAATATTATAACAAATGACACTTTTGGAATAATAATAATTTGATTTCTCACACCATTTATAAATTGAGCACTAATATATTCAAGTGGCAATTAATTAACAATTAGACGTAATATTGGATATCCTCCTCTCTTCTGGTATTTCCAGTTGTTGTAAAATTGATATTTGAGACATCGTTTACATTGAGAGC
Source organism: Pyrrhosoma nymphula (assembly GCA_963573305.1). Classification (NCBI taxonomy): domain Eukaryota; kingdom Metazoa; phylum Arthropoda; class Insecta; order Odonata; family Coenagrionidae; genus Pyrrhosoma; species Pyrrhosoma nymphula. Next base: position 59,497,590 of record OY754340.1, on the reverse strand, counting down.
AATACGATTGAATTAATGATGTTCCTTCTTGTATTACATGCAACCTATACTTAAAAAGCTGTGCGACAAATACGCGAAATGAATTAGAATATAAGATATATAGTGGAAAATATGCAGTATTTCTACTTTCTTACCACAGCAAGGTGCCATCTCCACGTTCAACGTAAGATGAAATTGTTTTGTCATTTTGTAGCTCTCAGGCTGCTATTCTGAATCTAAGATTTCTTACTCAACTGGCAGTAATTGCCTGAGAGATATAATTGGCTGTTTTCATAGGTCGTAATAGGATGATTCCATTAAGTAAATATAAGCGAAAAGTGGGCATAAGAAAAAGTCAGTGTCATACTCAGTATCAATTTTAAAGAAACAATTTTAATTCCATTATAATTCCTGAAGACTAGCTATTAGGGTAGAACTTGAGTTTTTTGTAGGTCATGATACATTTATAAATTAATTTCCTCGAGGAAGAACCTATGGACGTAGTGTTTTCTATAATTTTCACGGGGTGACATTGAACTTGTTTCAGTTGATTTTCATTAAGTTTATCATAACGATACACGAAAGTGGTGAGCTTTTTATAATTCAACCCTAGTATACTTGTTCGTACATATGCTTAGTGAATTCTAAGATTATAACCAAGGTTTATGAAGTGTTAGTCTTTGCTTGAAGAAATAAGGGATGGGAAACCATGGGCGGAATAAGAAGGGGGCAGGGGGGCCGGCCACCCCTGCCCCATTTTTTCATAAAAACAAGTTTTTATTTCACCAGCTCAATGTACAATGTTAAAAGACAATTGGAAACTTTCCAAAATCCACTTGTCTAAACAGACACAGTATCCTCGATGTTTGCAATTGTACTTTTGTAGTCTTCTTGTTGTGAAAGCTTTGGTGCCGTAACAGAATTGTTATAAGGGATTATACTATTTATGCTAACCAATATACACCTATTTACTATGTATGCAGAGAATCGTGCCGCGTGCTTGGGCAGTTGAGCCGTAGTGCGTCTGCGAGAAGGGAATACAGCATAGGAATACAGTCTCCACGCCCTCCTTCAGCTTTGCCTATTATTATGCGACAACCTCCGCTCTCGTGCTTGTCGCGACATGTCAGTTGCCCGGCTTTTGCGAGTGTATTGCTCCAGTTGTTGTGAGTGACAAGTTCAAGAGTTCTTCTAATGTTTAGGACTGTGCGTTCTTTCTTTATTCTGTGATATACCTGACGTGCAGATCAACCTTTCAGCCTGAGATGTTAAGTTCAGTCTGTTAATTACAACGACACAACTTATTTGCGCTTTCTCGCGCTCGCCATAAGTGTCAGACAGCCGGCTTCAACCTCGGGCCCACGTTAGCCTCCATTGCTATTTATCTGCTTTTTGATCAAGGAATTTAACACCCTCCTATTTACTGGACATATATTTTAATTGTGTTATCATAGAAATGCTGTAAGAAGTCCAAAAACTTTAGTTTTATCCCCTCTCCTTTTTGGAGGCAGTAAAATTGAGGAATCTCTAAGTAAAGCAAAAATATTTTCAAGTTTTACGCTATAGGGTGAGAAAAATACATGCTTATAATTTGTTTGCAACTCGTCAGAGAAGGTTTACTTTTGTTTACAGGCGTCTTCTTCTAGTAGGCCTGGTACAAAGCGGAAAACTAATAGTTCCTCTGCGGACCTTCGAATCTTTTTCTCTCGCGTCCAACAACAATAGACACCAGAAGCAGCTGGAGGAAAAAAACAATTTGTTAACAGCATTCCTTCATGCTGCATAACTGGTAATGAGACTCAAGCTTAGTCCATGGTCATTTTACAATCCCCTCCACGTAGCCACGAAACATCGGCTTAAGTTTCAATTTATTCACTTCCTTTGGCTGAAAATTTCAACTGTGACGTAGGTCTCTTCATTGTGCCAGGAATGGAAAAACCTGATGATAGGAAAATATCAGAACTTTTGGAAGGCCATTGGACACCCACAAGTGACTACAAGTATCCCTTTTTCTACTCTTAGGAAGGGAACCGCGGAAGAGCGTCGTTACGTGAGGATAGAACATCTTGAAAAGTACCCTTTGCTTATGGTTTCTCCCTTAATGAATGGACGTTTATGTAGGTATTTCCCTTTTTTCCCAATTAACGGCAGCTTGCGGTACAAATTTGCAGTTAAAATCCCTCGATACAGAGCCGTTAAAGTTTTCAAAACTGCTAGGGAAACTAGGTGATCTGGAAAACCACCAAATTCCACCAGCACACAGTCTATCACAAAGGTGTAGTGCTGTTGGCCCTGAATTTTCTGGAAAATACAAAAACCTAAACATTAATTCACAAGCCAACTGGATGGCTACAGAAGGGAGAAAATCTAGGAAAATAGAGAAAATCTGAAGCTGATACTTAAATATGTGAATTTTCTTGGCATTCAGAACATACCATTCAGAGGTCATCGGGACCAAGCGACGGTGCATTATCGTTTGAAGTGCCCTTGGCGAATTACAATCACGTCCGAGAATTACTGCGTTTTCGTTGCTAGGCATTATTAAAAAATATAAAAATATTAAAGTAAAATAGTATTTTCTAAATATGAACTTATCTCTTTATTTCATTCCAACCAATTTTCATTTTGTACGGCATTAACGAATATTTCTTTCAATGAGTTCAAAATCCTTTTTGTAGGTTGCCGCGGGTCGATGGATGGGAAGATGCAGGTCTTTCACGTTTTGCACCGCGTTGCTCTATGTTTCCTTGGACGACAGTTTCGTCGGCGTTGTAGTCGGCTTCTTCAGTTCGGTGAGGTGAAGGTGCAGCCATTCGTCATCTTATATATATCAAGCGTTAGACCTGACTCCAACGGGTGCGATATATAAGAAGACAAATGGCTGCACCTTCACTTCACCGACCTGAACAAGCCGACTGTAACGCCGCCGAAACTGTCGTCCGAGGAAGCATAGAGCAACGCGGTGTAAAACCCGGATAACACTTCACTTCTTCACAACAATGGCATTCATTACATCTTTTTTTACGTTTTACAAATGTGATTACATAGCTTTACTCAATAATTAATCACACCTCCTATATCAAATATAGCCACACCAAAACTACGTTCCAAGCGCTTCATTTCTTTTAATTTTCCGTGGGAAGTCCAACCAGACCTCCATTTAGTTCAGAGGTGTTGCATACCCCCAGGCGTCGCGGGAAGTGAACCGCCCCCGCAAAACAACGACCTTAATCCGCCCCTGTGAAAAACATGCCCTAGTGCTAAGAAATTTCATCACGGAGTACGAAATTACTCAATCATGTACATTAATGTTATCCAGTGGTCAGTAAAAATTATATATTATATTCAATTCATTATGGGAAATTATTCGTAACTGAATGGCAGATAGGCAATAGTTCTCACATCTTAACATAATTGCTATAATTAAGCCCATTTAAGTAATACATTTAGTAATTATTTAGTCAACTGGCAGTATTGGCCTGGGAACTCTCATTAACTATTGTTAAAGTATGGCATCGGATGGATTTATAAGATCAATGTTGGCGAGAATTGGACATAAACATTTTTAAATTATGATATCAGTTGAAATTATACAGAAACAATATTTTTGCCTCTATAATACATGATGGTTAACTATAAGTAATTAACTCATTCCTTGGTGGGAAATATTCTCTAGCTTACGATGAACTCATTTAAGTAATATTTTACAATTTTCACGGGGTGGCAAGGAAGTTGTTTTTTCTTAAGTTGAAATTGATTTTCACTTGAGCTTACCATTACGAATAACCGAAACCAAATCATGTTTACCATCGAAGCGATTGAATCTGAAATATTATTTCATGTATACGAGGCTTCAATTTTTAATTTGAAACATCGTATACTTGTGCATACATATGTTTAGAGATATCTTAAATTATACCAGGGACTTGGTCTCTTCTCTCGAGGTTAAATGTCCGCTTTAGTCACATCAACCCAAGTGACTTTTTCACCCAGTTTTATCAAACGTATTAACATGAACTCCATGTCAGTTATAATGCTAAATATGCGCCTTATTAAAAACTTTCAGTCAATGAAATAAGCCATTTATCTGGAAATAGTAACGCGTAAAGCTGTTTAAAGTATAATTATATTTATCGTCTAAGCGAATGAATCTGAAATATTTTTTCAAGTATACGAGGTTTCAATTTTTATTAAATTCGTCACATTAACCCAAACGACGTTTTCACCCAGTTTTAACAAACGTATTGCCATAAACTCCATGTCAAACGTCATGCTACATATGCTTATTTTAAAGACTTTTCACTCTGCGAATTAACTCATTTATCTGAAAATAGTAATGCGTCAAGCTAAAGAAGTGCGCTTTTCTCATTTCAACTTTCGAGGTAAATTTCGGCATGCAGAGTACCGAATTTAGACTGTATCGCCGTAATCATGCAAAAAGCAACTTTCGACGCTACTCTTAAGAATTCCTCGGTCATAATGTAAGTCAGAACAGCACAATATACATGCTCTTTACCTTAAACTGGTAATAACGATTAGTCATTGGAGTGACTCTTACAATGATATGCATAATTTAAAACATAAATGTCAGTAAGGAGTGTTCATCCAAGTAACGTATTCCGGATAATTACTCTCTCAATGAATCATTTTTGGCTTTTAAGACGACATCGTCTTGTGAAATTGACTATCGTGTGAACCAATTGGTTCTCATTTTTATAATTCTGAGATATCGATAAACTGCTATGGAGTTTCGCGTTGTGAATGATTTTTTCGGTTTCGATGTGTCCGAGAATATATGGGAACTGTGTTTCATATTTTTTGCAGCTATCTTCGTCTTATTAGTATCTAGTATTTTGGAGGCGAATGGGTTTAGTCGTAAGGACATCAGATGCGGGATATCGCTAGCTAAAGAAGCATTTTCGAAGAGAAGGGAATTGATGAGGGGGGTCTGATAAGAGACGTATAGAAGAGGCTGGTGAAAACTTTAATATGCAGCGTGGCGCTATATTAGTCGGAAACTTGGTCATTGCGAAGGGATGATGTGCGTAGACTTGAAGTGTTTGAGATGTGGGTTTGGAGAAGGATGGAGAAGGTTAGCTGAATGGCGAGAAAGACGAACGAGGAGGTAATGGATATGGTCGGAGAGGAGAGGAAGCTTGTGGCAGAGGTTTGGAGAAGGCAGAAGAGATGGATGGAGGAGGTTTTGAGAGGAGAGGGCATGTTGAAGAGGGTGATAGAGGGGAGAACACTGGGGAAGCGTGGGAGAGGAAGTAAGAGGTATTGGATATGGTCGGAGAGGAGAGAAAGCTTGAGGCAGAGGTGAGTAGAAGGCAGAAGAGATGGATGGAGGAGGTATTGAAAGGAGAGGGCATGTTGAAAAGAGTGATAGAGTGGAGAACACTGGGGAAGCGTGGGAGAGGGAGGAGGAGGATAGGAATCCTGGACGAAATAAGAGGAGGTAGAAGATATGAAGAATTGAAGAGGGATCTAATAACGGGCCATCCTTAGGAGGGAAAGCGAGACACAGTCTATGAGATTGGGATACAGAATGGGGACTGTCCAAGAACCTACCAATCAGCTGTTAGAATACTTGAATGAATCTTCGTCTAAGTGCTGAATTATATTGTACGTTTCAATTCATTCTTTTTCTATGCTTGAAACAATTGCTCTTGACTCTTTGTGTGATTTATGTGATACGCTGAAATTCTTTCAGAATGTTTAATGACAGAAATTTTAAAGCTAGAGAGAATCTATGATTTAGTGATGAATCCATGTGTGTTTCCGAAACACAAAAGATGTTGTGTAGACCTTACTTAATTATAATACGCAGTTATTCAAAGTGTAGGTAATTGGTCTTGAAACAAGAAAAGTACTCTTCAAGTGACTGAATAGAGTTTATGATGTGTCGTCATCGTCTCTTGATGATGTCGTATGGTTGAACCAATTAAATCCATTGTAGAATTCGTATACGTTAATTATATTTGTTAGCAATGGATTTCGCGATTTCAATCAGGGTCCCAGTTTTAGGTTAGCTATATTTACGTATCTTGCTACTTCATTATTGAAGGCAGTTTCGTTAGTGTTTCATACATTATGCTTCAAAACACACTCAGGCTAAGATTGCTATTATGAATCATATAACAACCAAGCTATTCGTCTGAACAGCGGGATAATTCGCAAATTTCATCATTCTGGTGAACCAGTGGAAATTTGCAATTCAGAATACAGATATAGCCAACGGAAATCGCTATTGCAACGAATAATACGTTTTTTGGCATTCTGAACGGTAGACAGCGTCGGCCAGTGTGGAAATATTTTAGCCCGGCCTTTTCATGTCTTGCTATTTTCAATAGTGACCTTCTTTATCATCAACATCCACAAAATATCCTAAAGCCACCTCAGGGGTGTGTGGCAGGGGGTGAGTATTCACCAAAATTTATTACACTATAACCTAAAGTTACTGTAACTGCGACTTATTATGCATTAGCATAAATCAATAAGCTTGTCATGAGGCGAAGCCTCACTACTAAACTACAAATATTATCACAATAGACAGGGAACGTTAATATATATGTATTTTGCAACTATAAATGGACAGAGACTCAAGACTTTCTCACCGATAGTGGATAGGAAAAACGCACTTCTCCGGCTTGACACAAGACTATTTCGGGAGAAATTGATTGATTCGCAGATTGAAAACGTTTTTATAAAAGCGCATACTTAGCATGATAAATGACATGGATTTCCTGGGAATACTTCAGTTAATAAAAGGGTGAAAAAGACGTTAAGTAAGGTGCGACGAAAGCTGACATTAAACATCGATGATTTAGGCTGTGCGTCAATGATTTAGACACTACTATCATAATATTGGTACGGGGAAAGAGAAAACTCAATCACTGAAGTATTGACGTGTACCACAAACTTATAAATTTGTTGTGTGGCTTTGAATGCAAAATGTGAATCTCTAAAAAGTTAAGCATTTGTTTAATTGGACCTGTTTTAATTGGAATTCGTAAATATAGTTTTTCAAATAGATTTAAGTCTTGCATGTGCATGCAATTGTTTTTGTTTGTGAATTTGAACTGTCAACTGGACCTACTCCGGTAAATATTTCTTCCTTGAAACGCAGCTGATTCTGGACTGAAACTCCACTAAATGGGTGAAACCAGGCTTGAAAATACCTTGCAACTGGATTGCACAGTCTTTGACTCAATAACAAAACTGCCGTCAACTGAAACTCCACTGCTACACTCCCTTGCTACTCCATTGAAATAGAAATGCTTCTCCCTTGCTGTATGAGTGCTCAAATTCCACGGAACTGGACAGTTGGACCAGGCTAGGTCACTTTTCAGATGAAGTCCACTGCTTCTCCCTTGGTTCAACATTACATTGTCTAGACACTCGGCTTCTCTAGTATTTAAGTATCCCCACTCATTCACATATTCTATTTGTTTCTCCCTTGTCTCCTTCCCTAATTGGTATAGAAAACAATGTGTAATGAAGGGGACAATTGGGGGAGGGAATCAGAACTCAAGGACGAAATTAGGTTGTAACATTTCCCCCATAACTAATAAGAACATCTCTAGTTCCTTTAGTTAACTTTGGTATTTATTGCTCACCGTTCCACTTTTCGTAATCTCTGGATCCCTGGCGTCTGCGTGTATAAAGCTATCGTTTCTCCGTCCCTCCTCTGTCTTCTTGGGTCGTTCGTCGTCCTCACGCTACCATAAATATATCTGCATCTACTACCGTGGTCTTTCTAATATATTTTGATGAATACCCCTTCTTTTGCGAATACTTTTTTATTGCAATCTGTCCACCGCCGCTTTCTCTGCAAATATCTTAACTTCGCCCCTTCCGCGTCCTTCTCCTACGATCGACTGTCTCCCTCTCATACAGATTTCGCATTTCGGATTGCATTCATAGACTTTAAAAGAGAAACATTAGTAGAACAGTTACAGGAGAGCCCAATAGCATTTTGCTCATACGTAAGGGAAGTTCAAGGCAAAAGATCAACAGTTGTTCCGCTACGAAACGAAAAGGGCGAATTATTGACAAGCAGCTCGGAGAAAGCCATCGTATTAAATTCCTACTTTCATAGTGTGTTCACCAAGTCATCACAGATTACATCCGTCAAAGTAAATGATCACTTCCAGCAAAAGATGCCACCTATCGATATTTGCACTCACGGAATAGAAAACTTGTTAAATGCCTAAGGTTCAAATAAAACCCGAGGTCCTGATAAAAATTAATGCCCGTGTGTATAGAGAATTTGATTGTGAAAAAGCACCCAACTTGCAGAATATATTTAGTAAATCCATCAACGAGCACAAAGTACCCATGGACTGGAAAATTGCTAATGTCACGCCCATATTCGAAAGCGGTGATAATGAACAGCCATCGAACTACAGACCGATATCTCTCACAACTTACTTTTGCAATGTCCTTGAACATATAATTATAAAGTTCAGTTATGTGAAACTTCGATATGCAGAACGATATATGTTGTAGCGTATTTTTACAAAAACCCCTGAGTGAGTTTGTTATGGGAGAGTGTTGTAGTCGTAGTCTCGTAAATGTTGGAAAGTTTATATTTTTAAGAAAAAAATACCCAAGTGGTTTAGGAATTAGAGGGTGTGTAGTTGTGGCTTAGTAAATACTGTAGCCTATTACAAAAATCGCCTGAGTGGGTTATTGATTCAAAGAGGGTTTACTTGTAGTCTCGTAAATGTTGTAGCGTTTTTTTTTAATCCTAAATTTGTTAAAATCCTCCGATTGGGTTAGTGATTGGAAGGGGTATAGTTGTAGCGTCATAAATATTGTAGAGTATTTGTTTAAATAAAAAAATCCCCTGCGTGGGTTGATGATTGGAGGGGGGTGTAATTTTAGTCTCGTTATTCTTTTATCGTATTTTTTTAAGAAAAAAACCCACCAAGTTTGTTCGTGGAATAAAGGGTGGTGTAGGTGTGGTCTGGTAAATGTTATAGCATACGTTTTAAAAAAATTCTCCCGAGGTAGGTCGGTAATTGGATATGGTAGAAGTTGTAGTCTCGTGAATGTTGTAGCGTATCATTTTAAAGAAAAACACCTCATGATTTGGTTGGTGATTGAAGGTCGGTGTAGTTTCAATGTGGTGAATATTATAGAGAATTTATAAAGAAAAAAAACCCCGAGTGGGTAGGTGATTGTAGGTGAGTGTAGTTATGGTCTCGTCAATGCTGCAGCGAAACATTTCTAAAGAAAAAAAACCCGAGAGTTTTGGTGATTGGAGGGTGATGTCGTTGCGGTGTAGTTAATGTTTTCTCGTATTTATTTCAAGAAAAAGATCCCCCGAGAGCATTAGTGATTGGAAAGTGGAGTAGTTTATACGTTGTAAAAATTGTAGAGTATTTTTTAAAGAAAAAAATTCCGCTAGTAGTTTGTTGATTGGATAGGAGTGTAGTTGTAGTCTCGTAAAAGTTTGAGCGAATTTTTTAAGAGAAAATCCCTTGATTGGGTTGGTAATTGGCGGGTGGTTTTGTTTCAGTGTAGTTAAAGTTGTAGAATATTAAAAAAAAATTCCCCCTAAAGGGTTCGTGATTTGAGAGTGGTGTAGTTGTAGTTCCGTAAATGTTGTAGCGTATTTTTAAAAGAATATAATCGTCCGTGTGGGTTGATGATTGTAGGGTGGTGTAGTTATAGTCTCATCAATGTAATAGCGTATTTTTTAAAGAAAAATATCCCCCGAGTGGTTTGATGGATGAAGGTTCGTGTAGATGTGGTGTGGTAAATGTTGTAGCATATTTCATAAAGCAAAAAACCCCGAGTGGGTTAATGGTTAGAGGGGGGGGGGTATAGTTGTAGAATTTTCAATGTTTTACCGTGTTTTTAGAGTAAAAAATCCATCTAGTGTTTTGGTGATTGGAGAGAGGTGTAGTTTTAGTCCCATCAATGTTGTAGCGTATACTTCTTTTAGAAAAAAATTACAGCTTTGGTGATTAAAGGGAAGTGTAGTTGTTGTCTCGTAAATGTTATAGCGTATTTTTTTTAAAGAAAAAATTCCTTCGAGTGGGTTGGTTGGAGTCGAAGGGTGTTGTAGTTTTGGCTTGGTAATATTGTCGCGTTGTATTTGAAGAAAGATATCCCCCAGTTTGTTAGTGATTACAAGGGGGTGTAGTTATTGTCTCGCAAATGTCGTAGAGTATTTTTCTTAATTCCTCGAGTGAGTTTGAAATTGTATCGTTGTGAAATTTCTGTGTTTTTAAAGTAGTACGATATGTTTTATAGAAAAAAACTTCCGAGTTCGTTGTTAATTGGAAGGGGGTGTAGTTGTAGTCTCTTAAATGTTGTAGAACAGTTTTTAAAGAAAATTACCTCAAAGTGTCTTGGTGTTTGGAGAGGGGTGTATTTGTAGTCTATTTAATGCTATGGCGTCTTTCATTAATGAAAAAACACCCCGAGTATGTTGATGGTTGTACGGTGGTGTGGTTGTATTGTGGTAAATTTTGTATAGCGTAATTTAATAAAGAAATAAATTCCCCGAATGGATTATCAATGGGATGGGAGTGTTGTTGTAGTCTCGTAAATATTGTAGAGTATTTGTTGAAGACAAAAAACGCACGAGTGAGTTATTGATTGGAGGGTGGTGTAGTTGCAGTTTTGTGAAAGATGTAGCGTATTGAAAAAAATCCCCCGATAGGGTTGTTAATTGGAGGGGAGTGCAGTTGTAGTGAAAGGTTAGTATAATTGCACATACATAGCATTGCAAACATATGTAATGTAAGTGGTTGAAGGTGAGCGGTAGATACGTGAATTAGTGGAATTCGAACACTGTACGCTTCGATACCAATGCCGAGGACTTTCTTGCACTTTTGCTCCATTCAGTAACATGAAAATAAGAAAACATTCCCACCTAGAAAAACTCGGGTTTATCCGACCTGTTTATGGCGGTCCGATATATTGTCTTGATAACTTACTTATCGGGCGATACGCTCCAAAGCGATAAATATTACCTGGACGCTTAGTCAGTAGTGATTCTCAACCTGTACTGGTATACCAGCCGGAATATTGGCTGCGATACTCGATATTTTGAGGTTTTGTCGTGAAAAAACTTTCACATATCGTGAAACATATTATGCGGAAAATGTTTCTAGTGGAGATCTGGCTTCAGAATAGGCTAAAGAGAATTGTGGTTGAAACAAAGAGAATACCCGATTGTGAACACTGGCTCATTTCGTGCAAAACCCATAAAAATCTAGAGTAATCCACGATATCAATGACCAATTACACGACGTTAAAAATTAACTTGAGAGTATCGATTACAAAAATGTGTCGATTTCTCCTGTATTAAATAATGAGTAAAATTAACATGAGAAAGAAAGTAGCGATTAGTAACAAAAGTTCGTCAATTGTTAGTAATCGTTACCGGTAATATGATTACTTGTATTCAATTACTTCCCATCACTGTCCATTATCGTGTAGCTGTGGTTGAATTTTACAGGGAAATAAAATCAGCCTTCACAACTACTAGACTACTTCTGGTTAGTATAAAGGAAATCATTCTCTATTTGTGCTTCATAAACAAGCTCCATTATAAATTTCAAAAGTTTTTTAACAAGCTTTTACCCGGAATGGCCCGTGGTTCATCTTTTGCCCGAAAGTTTGGCAAATATTGTAAGTTTGCATAAATTTCAAAAAGACTTTAGTTCAGCCAGTTATCTCTTCACATAGTGTTTGCTAAATTATTTTCCGTAAAATTATATTATTTCTATGTGATTATTGGTTCATTCAGCGATTTTATGCTTGCAGCATTTCCGCAAGTTAGTTATGTCTTGATTTAAATGTGAACAAAGGTATAAGAAATGGAAAAAAATCTATTTTACTCTAGGTAATAATGCATTTGTATTCATACTATATTGCAATATAGATCTCAATTTTTTACTAAAAAATATCAGTTATCATGATTCGAAGCTCTTTTCTGTAACTATCACCAAATTGTCATTTAAAAATTAGTTCTCGAAGTTACATTAACCCACGGAAGTGGCCCGCTATATAAAACTTTATTACGTCTATACGTTTAGGGCGCGGGAATATGTGCGTAGAGGCGTAGGGTAGTTGAACATGCGAGATAGATACATTTTAATCCGGTAGATACAAGATAGAGTAATTTAAAATACTATAGCATGCCATCGCGCAATAATATCATTCATAGTATTTAAAATTTTCATTTTTTATTTAGAGAGGGCAGGGAAGAGACAGTGGAGAGGGCAAGGGATTGCCAGCTCATTAGATATATTTACAAGGGTCCGTGCAGTTACAAGGCCATTTATTGCACTCTGCTGCTACCCCACTTCCAAACTCCCTTTGTTTTGTATCAATTTCAAGGCAGTTTAAGCAAATGAGCAAGGCAGTGTGATTCAAGTTTGTTTCAAGGGAAAAATTTTCACCCGAGTCTTCAGGAAATCGGGAACACCGTGATTGTTCTGCATTGTTTACCAACATTTTAAAGACGAATATTTGCCATAAGGCTTCATCTCCGCAACTGCATGGATTTTATCAGTCAGATAATTAATATCATTTGTACTTTCCGTTAAACTTCATCCTTTTTGAAACCATAACGACAGCACATATAATTGAAAGAGATAGTATCACACCAGCTGGGCAAACTGTGTTGGAATTGCATTTGTTTAAACACTAGTGATACACGGATATTAAACTGAATAGTGATCTAATTAATAATTGAATTAATGAATACCTTTATGAAGTGCGCTACTTAATTCATCAATGGATGGTTAACACTGATTGAAAACAGAGTAATAGCCGTCAGTTGCACAAGGTGTCTCTTACATTCATCAGCTTAACAACACACCTCAATTTTGCAAGGTATTTTAAAATAAGGAGGCATCTAAAGTTCAAATAAACGCCAAACATGCCATAATATTTATAAAATATCCTGTGCCTAGACACAGTTACAATGATATTATGTAAAACATACCGCTTTTCAAAAAGGGAAGTTATCGATGTTTTCCACTTATATTTTCAGGGTTAAATATATCACACTAGTATCACTCCGTGGGTAAAACTATTCTCATAATATGAAACGCCAAGTTCCTCAATTGGAGTGTCTTTGCGAATTCATAAGTAGTTGCCACTTTTAAATGAAAGGTGGAAGTTTTGGAGTCTCCGCATCTCATAGTAGCAGTTTAACATGATTTATATTTCTTAATAATGATTAATGTGGTTAAGGAGGTAGTGTGCTCTTATTATTCATTCCATAACAGACTTTATTCGTGTGCAAGTTGGATAGACTGTTTTCCAAGCAGAAGTAAGTCAACGCTAAAACATAAATACCTTTTGTTGAAGCGTGGAATCACTGTAGAAATGCTTACTTTCCTTCTAGGGAGAATACTTCCGTCGGGCGCTTCGGCGGGTTGCAGACATGGGTCGGGTGACTCGCACCAGGAGGGTGTAAAAAGCCCGGAAGAAGAGGTAAGTGACACCAGCGCCTATGTTTATATTAGTGGCGGACTCACGCACTATTCACACTGGGTGTGACGTAAGCGACGTTGTTGACATAAACAAACTCGGGCGCTAGATTTCATTGAAAATGGCCGGGGATAGAGACGTTGGCAAATTTTGCCTCAGGTGACTATGGTTTGATGTATAACGCGATGCATTTACTAGCGATTGAAGCAGGCAGAGAAAGGAGGAATGTTCTCGCTGTGAGACACTCGACGGTTTTCTTTGGATTCCTCATTTTAGAATCTAAAATATCTTCTGTCACCTTACTGTGATCCCTTGCTTGGAATACTTTCTCTTTTTCCCCATTTAAGCATTTTCTTCTTTAATTCAGGATTTCTTAATGTATTTCACCTCTTGATGCTCTCATTTAGGAGTAATTTATTGAGAGAGACATTAGACGAAAACATATTTTCTCCCTCAGTTGTTACTTTAATCTATGTTACCATTTATATACGCTCTGACTCAGCATTTCATTGAGCCCATCGCAGCTGAGTAGTGGCATAAGCAGGGTCTTAATTAAGAATGCTTTCAAAAACACTATGAGCCTTTGCATTATATCAACCAATTATCTTTACATACGTGGTTTAATTGAAGAAGTTTATCTGAGTTCACATGAAAACATATTCTATAAAATATTCATCATCTGTGAAAAAGGAAAGTTCTTGTTAATACTACTAATTGATTCATAGAATGGTTTAAAATGATAGAAACCCTATATGTTTAATTCTGGTCATCAACTAGTATTATGCCCAATTATTGTGAATGGGTATTCAGTTGAGTTCTTTATTCATTTTACACATTTAAAACTTCCAATGTCCTCCGGCTTTCATAAAAGTATTTGACAATTACAATGTGTCAAATTTTTATGACAAATTCATACAGATTCAATTGAGATTAATTGGGAAAAAATAATTTCGGAGCTCGGCTTTACGCTTAAAGTCACGTACCGAAATATGTTTTCTCAGGATGATATTATCATTAAAATATTATTATTTACACCAGGATAAACACACATGTATGCATATATAAATAAACTCCATAGCCTTTTATTTTATGATTTAGATATATTATTCCCTATCACTTGATTCTGTGAATTAAATCCTGCGAAGATGTATCCACCGTTTTAGAATCACAATTTTGGTTGATTAGCTAATTTTAATTTATCCGAAAAATGTCCATCCTCTTATCCTTGCCTAATATGAAGAATCAATACATAGTCCAGTCAATGGAGATTTTACTGTAAATACCGGACACCGGAAATTTTGTACCGCAACCTCCCCAAATAGTTTTAAATGCCGGTATTTTTAATATCAAAAAATGTACACTTTCGGTTTTCATGACCCATCTTTTATACTATGGGTCGTAGCTCAAATTTGAAAACTTTTTTCTAATGTAAATTAACGAACATTTAAAAAGGGAGACCACATCAGGACTGACTAACATGTCTTCGTTAGCTTTGGACCATGTAGATGCATGTGCAGGAGAGAATTTGTTAAAATAATGCCCTAGTATAAAAAAAAGGCAATAATGGTGGACAACCAACTTCCACTTGAAGACGCGGGCATATTTTTGCATACGTCTCTAGTCATTTTATCGTGTTGAATATTCATTACCCTACCCTATGTCTTTGTTCCTACATATTCGTCTATGAGCAATTAACGGTATTATTTTTAATATTCTGACATACTTTCGACCAACACTTTAACTGCCATATAATGATGTATTCTTGTATTTTCTCCATTCATGAAATGTTATCGTGTTCATCTCTCATGTTTTCGTTTCTTTGTTCCCTTCAGGAGAAAACTGTGCAATTCGACTCTTAGATCGGAAGGCATTGAACCTCAACGGACGAACATGGCTTCTGATAAAGAAGAGGAAGGTAAAGAGGAGATGTGTGAGCGAGACTTGTCCAAACTCCTCATTCCTCTTAAGGGTTGCCATTTGATGAAACTCTTGTCCAAATCTGATATTCTAAATGGGGATGGTACTGAGTTGGAAATTGTTAAACAGTATTTCGACCACTTAAATGAAATCGAAACAACAAAGACATTGATGGAGGTGCTGCAAGACGTTGAAGTATTGCAGATAGCCTTTGATTTGGAAAGTACGGACATTGTGAAGCTACGATCGTGTAGTTCAGATAGAGAAAGAGGCTCAACAGATGTAAAACTGCCAAAGATATGTGCTGCAGCAAAGAGAGATGAGAAGTATGGCATACCGGAGATATCCAGCAACTTAGCTCATGAGATGTGTCATTTAGCAATGGAGGTGGTTTACAAAAATAATGGCCTTCCGTATAATAAAGGTGATATGGAGAGAGAAAAGGAATATAAAGGGATTATAAAAAACCTCCAAGAGTGTCCTGGGTGTCAAGAAATAATCTCTAAAATTTGGAAAAACTACGACTCGCGTGTCTATGGACAAGAATTGATAGTTCGTGTACCTGAAATGAAGGCATTTTACAAAGATAAAGAACCAGATTTCTATAGCCTTTTAAACGGCCAGGAGAAGGCATTGGTGTCCTATTATGAAAAGAATGTAGAGCCTGATTTAAGGAAATATATTGATGGTAATCATACAAGTGGCAGGATGTTTTGTAGAAGTCTGATAAACTACCAGAAACGTTTCTCTTCGGTAGAGAGAATTCAGGTAACAGAAGGCATAAAAAGAGACCCAGTTATTGGAAATCACAATTGCCTTAAAGTAATAAAAGCGTCCAACGTGAAGCTGGCACAAAGCCACTTGAAATCGTTCCTAAAAAATCCAGTCTTTTTTGACTGGTCATTTTACAAACAAATCTTAAGCAACAAAAATGAGGACCCATCATCCCGAGATTGTATCAAAGAATGGCTAAATACAGGGGAGATAAAGACACTTGTAATGACCTGGGACATTGAAGAGAAACCAGAATTCTGCACACAAAGAGAATGTACTGGTAGATGCTCAAGTTTTTACTTCAGTGACTATACAGATTGCGTTTACCTATTGGTCAGTACAAAGTGGAATGTTCTGGAAAATATAGAGTCTAACAGCTACACCTGGGATGACCTCTCTCTGCGCACTAAGAAAATGATCCAGGAGAGGAAGGTTAAATTTTGTGGTAAGAATGTCGAGCTAAAGACTTTAATTTCTCGTCTAGAAGGGGAGGATCATTTTAATAAATTTATGAGGGAGTGCTTGGTTTCCGAGGATATTAATTTGCTCCTAGGAAATGAGGACATCGAGGTGGGTAAAACGAATTCTTTAATGGATGGACGGACTAAAAACATGGCCTTGAAACAACCTGAATTGTTCATTGACCGAAACATTATCCAAAATGTCGTAAACCTCGATAAGGATATGCTCAAGAGATTCGACAAGGATGTGTTTTTTGTGAGTAATGTACATATGAATGATCTTTGCAAACGCGGAATAAGTAAAAGTGACATTAGGCAATGGGATGATAGTACTAGTAATGATCCAGCACGCTACTATATATTGCCTCCATCGCTAGATGTTAACGAAGATTTGGCTTTCAAGCAGGTTTTGGAGCATCTCCGTAGTAAGCATAAAGGACAGGTGAAAACATTACATCACTTGAAATTGAGAAAAGACCTCTTTGCACACATAAAATCTGTGAATATTCAAAGTGAAACTGATTTGGATATGGTAGGCTGTTTAAAATCTTGTACATTCCAAAGACGGCTTGAAACTCCAGACTTCGAAAGCTCAGATCCATTCTTGCTAGCTGATGAACCAGGGACTGGGAAAACAACCTTCCTTTACTCAATGCCTGTGAAGATCAAAGTGAATCATCCTCAAAAATGGGTTTCAATTGTAGACCTAAGTCTACCAACAGTACAAAATATTTTGGAGGCAATGGAAAAAAATAAACCATCTTCAGAAAAAGACTCCTTTGACTCTTTGTTCTCGTTGGTTGGAAGTAGGAGGAATGATTCACTGGAGAGGAAGATTTTTGATGTATTCTGCAAGGCAAAAAATAACATCATTGTCATTTTTGACGGATTTGACGAGATCTGTCCATCCCACAAAGAAGTTGCCACCTTATTTATTGAGTCTCTTATTAAAATCAACATCAAGCTGGCTGTCTCCACTCGTCCTCAGGAGAAATTTCATCTGGAGGAGAAATTGGATGTAATATCTTATCAGCTGGAGCCATTCAGGAAGGTTGACCAAACATCCTTCCTGAATAGGTATTGGGGACAGCTCTTTAGTAGGTTGGCGCTTCCTCCGTGGAAGAAGAAAATGGAGTGTTCCATTGAAAATATCGAAAATTTATTCAAAGAAAAGCATGATGATGGCATCAAGATATTGATATCTAAGATGAAAGAATTGCTGGTGAAAGAGAAATCAAGGAAAAGGAATGAAAAGAAAATCAATTTCACAGCAGTGGCTGAAATAATTCTTTCGGTCTGGGAGCAATCGGAAAAAGGCCTGAGCAGATTCACGGAGACTCCACTCCACCTGCACATGCTTGGCGCTCTTGTTTTTGAGGATTCATTTAAGATGAGTCAAATACTGAACAGTGGACAACTTTATCAGAGATTTTTTGACCTAAAAATAAAAATATACAACCAGGAGAAGGCTCATAGTTCCAGAAACATCCAGTCATACGAAATGAGCAGGGGCTTTCAAGAGTTATTCTCCGAAAAACTGGAAAAATTATCGGTTAGCATTTTAGAGGGAAAAAAATCTTGTGAAATAACAGATAAGGAAATGAAGTGGGCCTGTGGCATTGGCTTGGTAGTCCAAAATGGAGAAGACTGCCAGTTCATCCACAGGACCTTTGCTGAGTTCTTCTTTGCCAGGAGGATGCTGAGAAAGGCAGGAAAGAAGAAGGTGACAAAGCTGTGGCTAGAGAAACTTTTCGTTGATGACCAGTATGCAAGGGTGAGGAAATTCATCGAAGATATTTTATATTTGTTCTCAGAAGAGTCAAAAACAGCAGAAGATTTTTTGATGCTCAAGAAGGCTAATTTGAATAATTCTGTCTTAGATGATAATTCATATCTGTTAAATTCTATCAGTCGCATTGTTTATGAATGCAGTGTCCATACTCTGCAATATTTTTCGGACTCGTTTGGAGAAATGGTAGCAAGAGTGTTAATTCAGGAGTTCGATATTTATGACGGCAATGAATCCCTTAAATTCATTTATAGGGAAATGGAATATTTTGTTAGAGAGGATGGTAAAATGGGCAATTTATTTAGGTCGGGAAAGGGGAAAATTGAGTTTGTGAATTTATTTAGGTTCTGCTTTTCTAAATGGAGAGAATCCACTAATTATGCAGCATTAGTGAAAAGAATTTTGGATTTGGTGAAGAAGTACGAAATGTGTGATGGCATTAAAGAGAATTTACTGACCACTGAGGCAGACTGGCTACTTCCTGTGACATATAATGAAGCGATGGTTGGTGATTGTCATTTAAAGCATACTGAAGAAGTTTGTAATATCTTGTTGGAATACAAAGATATATTTGGTGATATTATGAGGGGATGGATGACCTTAAAATGTGATTGGAAAACAAAGAATAGATTACTCAGAATCTTCACCCCATGCTTTGATTTATTTACTTTTGTAATGGAAAGCCTTTACGACGAAACACAGCTGAAGAGTATGCTTAAGGAAGAGGGGATAGTTTCAAGCATATGGATTATTGTTACTGGTGAATGTGGACGTCTTAAAACAGAGCAGGGTTGGAACTATATCAAGAAGGGTTTGGGATCGGATGTAACTCACCTAAAACATTATCTTGTGTGGAAAGATGAATATCAGTTTAATGCTTTGTTCCACTCCGCACACAATGACGACCCTGAAGTGATCGAGTTCATCTGGGAATTAGCAGGTGAAATGATGGATGTTCATGATAAGAAACAGTGGCTATTTGATAGTTTCGACTTAAGAGTTGGATGGAAACCTCGCATAATGTGGTTAGGTTGGAGTTTCCATAAGTTTCTGGCGAGACGGTTGAATTGTGGTTTCCTGTCCGGAGATGAGATATTCCGCTTGCTGAAGTCTAAAGATAAAAATGGAAACTGTTACATCCTCAGACAATATCCTTATGGTTTATTCTCTCACTTGTTACCCATCCAACACGACATAACCAATGAGTCTTTCGTGAAAGAGAAGTACAATGTGGAATACTTTTATGATTTAGAAATTTGGTTGTACTCATCTTATGCATTGAATGAAGATCTGAAGGATAAGGTTGATGAAATATTCGAGGAAGTGTTATCTCGTGACACGTACGCGTTGGCTGACCAAATGGAATTTGACGAGAGTGGGTTCTTAGAAGACGAATGTTTAGTCATAGGTAATTGTGAAAGAAAGATCCACCAGGACAGCTTTAAGTTCTTTGTTGCGGCTTTATACAAACAGGTCGAGTTCTGCAGGGACCATTTCCAAATAGAGGGACTAGTCGAGTGCTTGAAGGGGAAAAATCAATACTCATGGTTGGGATCTAATATTTTACATTTTGTTGATTTCTTTTTACCACCACTTATCCTGGGCTATGTGTACAGTATATTGATTGAGTTTCTTCGCCGAGATGATATTTTTGCACTTCTGTTTGAACCAGATGAAACTGGAGAGACAGTGTTTCATAAAACGATTTGGAACCTTCGTACAGGTGAATTACTCAAGCATGAATTTCCTCATTGGAGTAAAGTTAACCATGTGGTCTGTGCTCTTCTTGGTCAAGGTGCTGGACCAGCCAATCTAAGTGAAAAATTCTTCGAGCAACAACATCTTCGGTCAGTTGAGGTTTTTGAGGGGGAATTGCTCAGATTGAGGTGGATTTGGAGATTTTTCAAGATAGAGGAGTGCCAATCGGAGATAACACTCCGTAAGGATGAGGAGGAGATTGAAGAAATGATACGACGTGCAAAGAGAAGGATAGAGAATTTTCAAAATAAACAAATAGAAGATGAGGAACGAATGACGGAGAGTGATGAAAGTGAATGGGAAACGGTGAGTGAAGAAGATGTAGAGGAGAGTGATGAAGATTAAGGGGAAGAGAAGAGAATGAGTTTAATATTTAAATTAAAATAGTGGAGGATTATGATTGATGCGCAATTGATAAGAATGAGACAAATTGAGCAATCGGAGATAACACTCGAAGAAATGAAAAATCGCTTGACACATGAAATTGAAGCAATGGATGAGTGGAATAGATATGTGGGAGGAGTGACTGTGACGGAGAGAAAAATGTTTTTAAAAATGTTTTGAAGAGAGATGAGGATTGAGAAGGATTTAAAACAATTGAGAGAAGATATAAAGAGAGAAAGAGAGGCTTCCGTCCGTCGTGACAAGACAAAAGAGGTGTAGTCGGAGATAACAATCCGTCGGGTAACTGATGAAAAGGAGAGTGACGGAGAAGAAGAAGAGATTGATGAAAAGAAACGAGAGGAGCAAAGAGGAGGAGATTGTTTTAGAGGAACGGGAAATAAGTCATGAATTGGGATTAGTCAAATGGAGAGCGTCGGCCATTATAACGCCAAACCTCAAATACAACACATGTTGTTCACAGTTTTTATCCAATAATAATTAGCTGCTGATTTTTTGCAGATTAAGAAATGTCGCTGAATTAATACCAAAAATGTGTGTCCATTTAAATGCATGTAAAATATAGTGAATATCCTGTATTTCAATTGTTTATTGTACTATATATTTTAATAGGGTCCTGCTTTCAATTGTACCAATGTCAGTAATTGCATATTTGTCGTTTAAAGATATTGTTGGAAGATCATACACTCTAATTATATTAAATAAAGGGAAAGGTGTAGTTATTTATTTAGTTTGGTTTGTACAATGAATATATCGGATTATTAAATGTAATTTTACTCCAGAATGAACATGAATTATTCGCTTTGTTTATTTATTGGTTTCCCTGGAGGTGATCAGGAGCTTTTCAAAATTCCCTTCCTAAAAAACAAAATGAAATATCACCTAATCTATGCCTCTTACATTCCTCCAAATTGTCCTGGACCCATTCTCTTTCTCCCTGACCTGTATTTCAGGACTTTCACCTTTTATGAATGTAAGAAATGAACAAGATGGAAAATAAACCTGTTTAACAGAAGAGGAAAGGTCCATATGGAATACCAACACTGCCGGTCCCCGAGTTACGTAGGCCTCGACCTATGTAAACCTAAACATTCGTAAAATGCAATCTTAATAAAAAACAAGAGATGTATGAAACTTGAAGGACGCTTGCCTACATTATAAAGAGCGCACATGATTGACTGTAAGTTAAAGGTGGCCAATCTGAGAGGGAATTAAGACCGGGAAACTATCCTGCTCAGCAGTCGGTAAGTAGCATGATGACACTGTTATTTCAAAAAACGGGTGTCAACTGTCTGTGCTATACTCCCTAGAGAGGAAAAAATCATTCCTTTTTTTTCGGCATTCGAACCCGGATCCCTTGATTTCGCGCCAAGTGCTTTAAAGGAACAAGTTGTACTGGACTGCCACAGATATTGCCACATACATTGAAAGAAATGTTTCGCTTTAAATATATACTAATCAATACTCAAATTTTGTCAATTTTTTTAATTCGCAGTTATGATATTAAGTATTTTCATATGGAATTCACGAGGGGCCAGTTAAGGGAGACTAAAAAATTTAAATAACAAATAACTAACGCATTTAGAGTTTTTGAATCGTATCTATTACGTAACTAGGGGACTGCTTGCAAAAGAGAAGAAGATCGAAAATATTTGATTGGTCACACTCTCTGATTGTCAATGGGTTCGGGATAAATATTTATCATAAAAAAGATGGAGGAAAAAGGCCAAAGAGGAAGGCCAAGTTTTATATACGAAGACTAAATAAATAGGAAATTTCATTGGAAGAACTATATAAAAGGAGGAAGGCAATAGGAGGGTTATTGGGACTATACTGTAAACCAATCTGAAGACCTAATGATGAAGCATGTGAGGATTTTGAATATATGTGTTTAGAAATACCAAGTTCATGTACAAATTACTTAGTTCCTTGCGTTACTGATGTAATTAAACACTAGGAAGTGCAATTAACTCACAGTCAGTCATCGAGGTACGTAAGTCTCGACTTAAGTTGTCCTTACGTAATACTTCATTTACGCAACCGGGAACCTTACCCAAAAAAACGTAAATTACTAAAGTTACTGATTAGGAACGATTGCTGTTTTTGCGGTTGTGTTTGTGTTTTTACTAAGATCTGGCCAATCTGGAACGGGTAACTTGGTCTGGCAAGTAGTCGTAAAGTTGCAGTAAGATACCGTACTTTCGCGCGTAGATGGAGTTGTTAAATTCGTAGTTATGTGAGTATGAATTTTGATATGAAATATATAAGGTGGAACTTTCAGGCCATTTGAAAAATTTGGTAATTTACGAAATACGGAAACGTAAAAACGTTAATAATTGTAATCAGAAATTTGATATAAAATAAATGCCTAGAGGAAGTTAGTGATGTGAAATCATTCATAATAAAACCATAAAGGAAAGCCGTAAATAAGTCTCAACTTGGAGCTTTGCAATTTCACACAACAAAGGCTTAGTAGTTATCTATGGATACTAAATAGATACATCAAGGGAACTTCATAAACAAGAGTTACTAACCAGCGAATTTTTAATACCACAACCTTTTAATTTCTCATTAAAGTTAAACAAAAACACAGGGTTCTCTAATTATTGAAGTGAACTTGATGAAATATGGCATGAAAATATTCCCCGCATTTAACCGTAATGTCGAGAGCAGCTACGGAGTAATTTTCGACTAACGTAACATTTGACTTGCGTTATTTTCGACTTACGTAAATTTCGTCTCATGCAGCGAGTGTAGGAACGCATCTATTGTGTAACTCGGATACTGTCTGCACTTTATTACTTTATCTGCTTAGGGCGGATAAAATGGAGAATAATTTAATTTGCCTTCGTTCAAGGGGCTAGTATGTGATATAATTCGCATTGGATTATTTGAAAAAACATTCACTGATGCAGTGTTGGTCACAAACTGTGCTTACGCTAAAGGGGATCGTATTTCAAGTTATAAACTTCGGATATATAGAAAAACAAGTTAACTTTTATGATGCGGGTCACACATTCAACCTTTGTTCAGGAGGATCGTATTTCAAGTTACGTACATCGGCTTTTCATAACAACATATTAACCTGTGTAATGCGGGTCACAAACCTTGTCCACATTCAAGGCGTATTTCAAGTTATGTACTCAATTTCAGGACTTTCACGAGATAGGAAATAAAAGAAGTGTACGGAAGAGGGAAGGACCATATGGAATACTAACACTGCAAGTTCTTGAGTTGCATAGGCCTCGACATACGTCAATGTAAACATACCTACGTAAAAGGCTATCTAAATAAAAAAACAAGAGGACGGTTGCCTGCATTTAAAGGAGCGTATGTGCATGAATGTTAGTGAAAGGTGGCCGATCTGAGAGCGAGTTAAGCCCGAGAAATTGTCATGTTCTGCATTCTGTAAATATCATTGTAATGCTATTTATAAAAATCGGGTGTCAATTGTCTGTGCTATATTCCATAGATAAAAAATTTGCCTTTTTCCGGTATCCGAACCCAGATCCCTTGATTTAGCGCCAAGTGTTTTAAATAAATAAGTAATCCTTGACGGCCGGACATTGCAACACAAATATTAAACAAAACTTTTTCCTCATATTTCCCCTTAAATTAATAAATTGTTTAATTTGTAGTTATGATATGCACGGACTCTGCTCCGAAGTAATATTCGACTTACGTATAATCGGAGTTTTGGGTAATATATCCATTACGTAACTTGAGAACTGTCAATGATAGAGAAGTAACACGTAAACTGATTGTGCACACTATTAGAGGCACAGAGATTATAGATAAATGATTAATTGAAGGAATGATGGAGGAAAAATCGTCAGAGGAAGGCCAAAGTTTAGTTACGTAGACAAAATAAATATAGAACTAATGGGTAGAAGGAAGACACTAAGATGGTTAAAGGGAATTAAACTTTAACCAATCTTAGAACCTAACGATGAAGGTTGTTAGGGTCTTGAAAGTATGCATTTAGAATTACCAAGTTCATGTGCAATATACTTAGTTCCTCGCGTTACTTGGTGGACTTAAACTCATGTAAAAACAATTACTCCACAGGCAGTCATCGAGTTTCATAAGCCTCGACTCACGTAGTCCTCAACTTGCGTAAATTTGTGTGTGTTGTTACTAAGATCTGGCCAATCTGAAAGGGGTAACTTGGTCTGGAAAGTAATCGTAAAGTTACAGTAAGATACCGTGCTTTCGTGCAGAGGTGGAGTTGTTCGATTCGTAGTTATGCCAGTATGAATTTTGATAAGAAATATATGTAAGGTGCAACTTTCAGGCAATATTAATGTCAGAGCAAGCAATTCCAGCAAGACCCGATAGTGGAGTCGAAGGAAAGAAAACCTTTAAGATGGTGTTGGACACGTGGTTAGGATGAATGAGGAAAGGTAGCCAAGAGAGAGAGAGAGAGAGAGGTGTGATGGAGGCAAGAGCAGAAGGAAGGCGAGGAAGAGGACGACCAAGAATGGAATGGAAATAAGAATATATATGTGGAGAGAGATAGAGAGATTGGAAGTCAGACACGAGGAAAGGAGATTCGATTAAGAAGAATAAGAAACCACTTCTAGGCCATTTAAGACATTTGGTTAATTATTAATTAAAAGAACTTATAAACGTATTTAATTGATAAAAGTAATTTGTTATGAGATTAACAATTAAACAAAGTTCGTGAAGCAAAGTCATTTATAATGAAACCTTAAAGGGAAACTGAAAATCAGTCTCAACTTGGAGCTTTGAAGTTGCACACAACAGAGGCTTAAGTAGTGCAGTTAGGCAGCACGAGCATATCAAACGATATCCTTCCGCCTGACTTTCTGTCACTCGTGTCGCAGTTAAACCCTTCCCCGCATACGGTCCCTACTTCGAGCAGAAGAGCCTCTTCTGGGTTGCGTAAGCAAAGATTAAGCCCACTCCACACTCCTCTGAGAGGCCACGGCGTTGCCAAATCTATAGCTATCCGACGGCTTATGTCACCCACTTACTGTTAAATAAACCATCGTAGAACCTCAACCAAAGAACGTTTGTAATCGTCTCTGGACCACAAATCAAACATATAAGATTATATCAAGCGAAATATGACATTTAGTTACGTTCATATTATATTGCAAGCTGTCAAGATCTGGGCTGTTGGCCTTCCCGACGTGCTGGGCTTACCCTGAGTGCCCAGCGAGGTGGATAAGGGTTAAGGGATTAGGGCACTCACGAGCAAACCCTCTCCTGACGACTTCTACGTAAGACATGGCTACCATTAGCCGTCTAAAATTCCATTCCTTTTATGGACAATTTGGATTACCTACCATTTAGTTTTAACTTTGTCTCACGCATCTTGAGGTTGAAGTTGTGCCGAAACGTTCATTTCAAATCTCACATGAGAACGGTGTCCACATGATAACTAGTGTCCAAGTGTATAAAAATGCTATAAATTTCCTTTTTTCTCATTGAGAGAAAAAACATTACTTTATTATTTCGAAATTCAACATTTTAAATCAGGGATGTGATCAAAAGGTGAACTTTAAGTTAAGTGCTGGACCTGGGGGTCATGAAACCACCCGTTATGGTAAAGTGGGTAAAGTACCGGACATGGGAGACACCCAGACTCGTGAGTCCGAGCCTAGGTGTCAAGAAAAAACCAACCCTACTATTCAATAGTTTATCAACAAATTATGTTTTAAATTGTGCTGCAATAATCAACCTGGTGAAAATGAATTTTAATTGCAGTTATAGGCTAGATATTAACCATTTCACGTGCAATAGTAAACCAACCCAGTTTAATGTACATTTTACTATTGAAGCATGTAAAATGGTCAAAATATTTCGTATAAAAGCTATGGAAAAACCATTTTCATTAGAATGATTATCGTAAAAAAGGGTGAACATAATTTTCAGATTTATGTTTTTACTTTTAGAAGTCATAAACTAAAAATATGTGACTAGGCAGTTAGTGCCATGAAACACCCGCGGTGAAGGGTTGGGTCGCCTTCGACGCCGAGGCATGGACTTCCGTGTTTGGTTGCCACCAATGTCCGGCACTTTACCATATGGGATAGTATTGAACCTCCCAGGTCCGGTATTAAACGTAAAGTGCCATTTCTGCTCACATCCCTGGTTTTATATAGATACAAAAATAATCATAAATGCAATTTACACTTTGCTAACAAATGAATTTCAGAACATTCATTCATTCCCTCAACGGACGTGTCCGGTGCGTCCTCTTCCGCATCTTCAGGTAGTTGCCTATGGCGAAACGTTTGCCGCAAATATCGCGCACGAACGGCTTCTCATGCACTACACGTGTCTTCTCACGTGTCTGCTTCGTGAAGAACGATTTGCCGCACTCCCCGCACACGTACGGCTTCCGGCGTGCCGCAGCGGGTGCGAACTGGGCCTCATTGGAGTACTCGGCACCGTAGTCGTCGCAGCGGTAAGCCTTCGTGCCTGCGTGATTGGACAAGTGACGACGGAACGCGGCGCGGTCGCTCAATACGGCAGCGCACTCGGAACAGAGGAAGCGCTCATTGGTGGAATCAGAGAGCGTCTTCTTGTGCCGCAGCAACGTGCCTTTGGAACGGACCTGATGGCCACAGACTTCGCACTCGTAAGGCTTGTAGTCGGAGTGCACAACTATGTGGCAGTTGAGGGCCTGGTGGTTCTTGAACCTTCGCAACAAGATAAGACGGAGAGAGAGAAAGAGGAAAACTAAAAGGTTCATTATTAAATATAATTACATCACTACATCCACTGACATTATTGCAACCTCATTCATTACCCAGCGATTTTGCAACACTGACTTAGGATGGAAAAATATTTTCGTACCTCCTTTAGAGGAAACCCAAAATGCTGAAGCTTCTTTGAATTCTGTTATTTTGCTCATAAAATGTAATTGATATATCTACCGGGGACCAACAAAGCCTTACCTAAATCGTTACAATAAATGTTACGTAACATCGAATAATGATTCCATAAGAATACTTAAGAAATAATTGCCGGGACTGCTCATTCCCTTGTGTAAAATCAAATTTTACGTACAATTGAATTACGTGAAATCGAGAGTCTACTGTATAGCTCTTGTCGCAGTACTGACACTGTGTAGAGGCCGCCGGTGCTCGTCGTGATGACTCCGCAAGTGGTTCTTTCAAGCATTCCCCACACTCGGGACACTGGAACCCATTCCCGATTGGCTGGAAAGGGGAAAATGAACGGGAAGGGATAAGTCTCGAGTTTAAACTCCCACCGTGAATCGCTCACAGTTTATGACTCGGATCACCATCTACCAGTAACCACGTCGGAGTTCCACAGAACGGAGATTATCAAGTGCCAGAACTTTTATTGGTATTTATTTACAAACAATTTCAATATATTTTCCACTGAATACGCAGTGGGAAATAGATATATTAAGTAGACAGATCTGAACTTTGGTTCTTATTATTATTGAGGCACAAAAAATACAGGAAATATTCTTGATACGGATTTTTATTTCGTGAATGCGAAATTACATATGTTACTCTCGTTATTTGAAGGTTCTTTTCTTTTCTTTGTGAAATAACTTTGAAATGAAAGAAAGAAAATTACGCAATACATAACATTTATTCATATAAATCATTTGTACAAATGGCTAATCTATAAACAGTTGGTCGATGGTAACTAATTTTTTCTGCTTTTCTATGTTAATTTAATATTTAATGTGTTATTAATGTTTAACTCACGTTCCTAGCTCTCCGTAAACACCTTGATCACTAAAATCGATCAACTTGTTTTTGAGATACAAAACTGAACTTAGACTGCGCCGTGCCCACACAAGCCCAAATTTAAGACCACCACGCGCAGCGCTGTGACGTCACCTCGCAACCCTCCACTCCGCTCGCGACAAACTATTTCCTATAGTCGTCAAAACGGGCTATTAAGTCATAGTTTTATTGATTCTGGAATCCTTATAGTTTTTGCATAAAATACCTCAAATATACACAACTATTGGTGGTGGCAAAACCTTGCATGACACCGAGAACGAACTATAAGATTCGTATTCACATCGAAAGTGGAAATGCTTTCCTGGAAAAGTCTTGGAGATTCATTATTTGTGATTTGCTGCTGGTGTCTACACCCCTGCTACTACATACTGCCTGCGATAAACTAAGCACACTGTTTTCATTGACAACAATAAATTTCTGAAAGTGACAAGCCAAACATTTCCCTGTTTTTCCTGATAGGTTTCAAATTCCCTGACACTTCCCTGACTTGTAACATCCCTGAAAATGGCTTTTTTCACATATCATACCATAAATGAAAGGAAAATATCAATAAACCCTTTTGTGTTTTTGGAAAACATGAACATTTATGGTTACTTTTAGGTAGGGTTATCATTCTATTTCATCTAGCAAGAGCCCATCTTGCTAAGTTCACCCACAAAAGTAGCTTGGTATAAGACTCAACACGTCAGGGCTCCAACAATAATGGACGACTTCTCCATTTAATGGATATTTGTGAACTAATGAATTTGTCAAGTAGGATACCCGACAGAACCAAGACACATCATTTGACGTTTTGAGAAAAAAAATAAATGTAAACAGGATGAATGTCTATAGACATCGCCTGCAGTCCTACAAATTTATGAAAAGATGTCAATTGACGTCCAACGCAGTGACAGTGTTAAACCCTTTTCAGCAGATGTCTTCAACCAGTTGAAGGAGGTATCCCGTTAGCAAGAGCAAGGCGAGCAAAGGGGCAAGGGTTGCTGGTGCTTCCCGCTTAACAAGGGGACTTATGGACCTTTGGGAATTCCCAAAAACATGGTGTCCAGCAAATTTACATTATTTTTTTTTCAAAGTATTCCTGGTGAATTGTTGCATTTATCTAAAGATCTTGCTGCACTTTATTCCTAAAACATTTTATTGAAATTCCTACAGTATCTGCATATTTACTTTGGTATTTGAGGTGATTTAAGTGACTCTTGTTGTTATTTTGTTACAAAACATTTAAAAACTCCGTAAATAAATACATCTGTTAGCAAAAACACAACTGGAGTCATTAAATAAATGAACTTAAATAGACACAAGAAATGAAATCACAGATCATAAAAGGAGGAGCTGAAGGAAATAATACGAAAAGGATCAAGAGAAGAATACCTAATCACTATGGAATAGAACATTGTCAGAATTCTGAAGAAAATAAATGTCCAGAGTAGCCTGATGCAATCAACTAGTGCTGAAGAAGTTATCCTTTCCGAAATCCATTTATTTACCACTATATTCTCCTCTAATTTGTACGAGAACATACATACTCTCCCTATCATAAACTAATAATATAATGTGTAAACTGTACCAAGTAAAATATAAACTATACCATGAAGGGGTACTGGGCTAACTGACTTGCTAAAATCATTATTTTCCAATAGGAAACATTGTGCATGCATTGAAGAGAAGAATCAGAAATGTGTGATGTTACCAATGGTATACCACATCGGCCAGCAGTGTGGCCTTTTTTTATTTCTAGTAATGATAAATGCTCTCCCCTTCAATCTTACCTGCAAAACCTAATGTTATTTGCAGATGATATTACCTGCCTCTATTGATAAGAGTAAAGATAATATTACACTACAGGAAACATCAAATGATATGTATTACTTAGCTGATCAGTGGCACTCAGAAAATAAGTTTTTGTTAAACAAAGACCAAACTCAGTACTTATTATGTAGCCTACGAAATACCAATACCGAAAAATCAGTCCAACTACTTGGTTTTGTAATAGAACAACAACTGTGTTGGGATGATCAAATTTCTGTTGTATGTAATAAATTTTCAAGGTCTTTATAGTTATTAGGAAAAATAAGAACAATTATACAATATGAGTTCGTACACAATGCATACAATGCCTTATTTCACTCCCACCTTATAAATGGACTTAAGCTGTTAGGTAATGCATGCAATGTTAAAAATGTCTTCCTTCTCAAAAAAAAATTAATTTTGCAACAATAAGAGAGAACTATAGACCTCTCTTTGTATCCAGTGGTACTATGACGGTCTGAAATCAGTATATCTACGTAAACCTCATTGAAATGAAAGAAAATCTGGACAACTTAACTTTAAGGACAGACGTGCACTGCTAAAATACAAGGAACAAAACACAACTTGAGCCTGTATTTTGCAGGTTGCCTATCGCACAAAATGCATACAAAAATATTGGAGTAAAAGTATTCAATATACTCCCAGTGACTGCGAGGACTATTGATGATTTAAAGTTCAAAAGTGCAATACAGAAGTGGTTGGAAGCCAAAACTCTTTTTTGTTCAGCGCCAGAATATTTTGAGTCAGACCTCAATGAACTGGCTTCTGAACTTGAATGACTTGCACTCTCTTATGTTTTCTTGTTCTTTTTCCTCATTATTCAGAAGAAGGTGGTTAGAGTTATCATTAACTCAGGATTTAATTAAAATTTTTAACCACTTTTTGTTAGATCAGGCGTTATGACTGTATATAGCCTTTATACATTTCATACTCAGTTGCACATTAAAGAAAATCTGTACATACACACAAAAAAGGCTGACGTACAAAGCAATGCCACTGGAGCCACTCACAAACTAGATATGCCACACTGTAGACTGGTTAAATCTTTAAAATATGAAAAATTGGCTATCAAGTTATTCAATTTGCTGCCAAACTCAGCAAGAATGGTAGACAGCAAAGTTTTACGCATGACATTGGAGAAATAGCTTTTATCCAAGCCTCAATACTCTCTGGAGTAATATGTACTTTGAAATTAACTTGTCAACACTAATTATCTAATTTTATACTTATAAATGTGTTTTGTATTATGTGTTTTGTTTCGTTCTTGTATCCTCACATGAGGTGTTTTATTACTGACGACATCTACAACAATGTAGTTATTATTTAATGTTCTTTTTTTGTTCTTTTGCCTCATTCACTGAGAAATAAATATTCTATTCCTTCTATACTACTTTGGTCTTTAACAAATGTATTCTCAAATCCATTGAACGTGTTTGTCTACGCAAAATATAGTGTTTATTCATTTTAAATTAAGTTTATGGCAGCCCAACGGTTTCTAATTTGAATCCCAACACTGTCAACGACTATGGCAATCCACAAAAATATCAGGGAATTTGGTGGGAGAGTATTGTCGCCCAGGAGCAGCATTGCACGAGAACTGACATCTTAGGAGAGACTAGCATCTTCATCGTCTACAACTGCAACTTCCTCTACCGTGCTATATGCTTATACTTCTTCAGCTTCTCTTCAAATGTCAGCTTGTTCCTGAGGAACTTATCCTTACAACACTTCAGGTATGACAAACTTCGGAGGCAGCGGCCACATACAAACTGTGGAAAGGGTTAAACTACCTTTCTCGTATTTTATAGCCATTACCACACTCCTGTGTGGTAATGGCTATAGGTACGTATAAAATAATATCGATAGGTATTATAACCGTCAGTAAGTTTCATACAAGAAATATACGTGAAACTGAATATTCCTGAATAAAACTGTGAATTTTGTATTCCGGTTTAAATTCAGATATGTTTGCTAATACGTAACGATGTTTTGCAATATTTTAGTGTTTTTTTGAGTCATCGTTCCATACTTGTATTGTTTGTGTCGAGATTCCGTAAAGTTTATCCCAAGAACCTTACAATGAGGACGGAAATCTTGGTGCGCTTCCGATCGTCATTTGCTCAAATTACGGGTCGCCAGTTAATGCGCTGGTGTCGCGAGGTAGGCCTCGGTAAATGTGAGCTTTCGTCCCGCCAGCGTTTTCGTAAATTTCACCCACTTTTAACAGAGATATCGAAACCAAATTCACTTCACTTATTATGCAAACCTTGCGCATTTGTAAAATACTTTCAACACGATAATGCATCATTTACTCTAGGAATGGGAAACTTTCAAACCTGAGAAGTGCGATTTTTCCTCTCCGCCATCTTGTGAAAAAATTCCGTTTCCTCTAATCCACTGTACGTAGCGCAGCGATCGAGCAGTTGCTTTTCTAGCATATATACAGCTCTCAAACACAGTTTCTTCCCTCCTTCTACTCAAACTCGATCCGCAATAGCCATTTTCCAACAGTCATTTTAAGACTAGAAATGCTAGGTCTACCTCGCGATTGCAGCACCTCTAGCGGAACTTAATTTCTTTCGCGGCCGTTGATAACAAGATTGAAATAGGAGATAAACGTCCTCTATATAAGGTTCTTGGTTTATCCACTAACTCTAATAATTATTTGCTATTATAATCTTTGCAGTAAATGAGATATTAATTATTTTTGAAATCAATGTAAATGATAATAGTTTAAATGATACGAGGGTAAGTCAATATATAAGTCGCAAAACTAATAAACAAATAAGTGGATAGATGCAATAATAATAACAGTAACTTCCTGAATTTATTTCACTTTTCTACGCGTTCTCCCTGTGCATTCAAGCACCTATCCCATTACTATACAAGTCCTTGAAAGCCCGCAGCAAAGAAGTCTTTTGGTTGTTGTCGCAGTCAACGAGTAACTTCTTGGGCTGTAGCATCATCATGTTCAAAACGTCGGTCTCCAAAGTGTTTTTTTAGGAGCCCAAAGAGATGAAAATTTCTGGAGGCTAAGACGGGACCGTGCGGTGGATGTTCCAAGCGTTCCCAATAAAATATTGGTAACAGCTTAACGTAACGTATGCGTAACGTTTGTGACTTATTAATTGACTTACCCTCGTATATAGAAATGTTATCTTTTCAATTAAGTGGTAAACTATTAAGTAAATTTTATCTAAAAATTTGACGTGGTACACATTCACTCGCAGTGTTGATTTTATTCCTTCCGGTTGATGTTCAACAGACACCTTTTCTAGAATCTACAATAAACAAGAATGAAATTGACCGACAAACTAAGACGAAATAAATTACGTAAATTATAAGAGGCACGTCAAAGTTGTAATAATTGTGGTGGCAGTGAAAAACGTATTCGTAGGCTTTCACACTCCACCTCCGTTAACTAAAATATTTCATTAAAGTGCCACAAACTTGACGTTTTTTCCGCTAAATAGAGCTTTTTATCTAGATGCTGTCTGGGGATGAGAAAAATTTCAGTTTTTAAAATATTAGATTTTTGGACTTAATTTTTGCCAAATTGATGTTTCAGGCTGTTTTTAAGGAGATAATTTTGTTTTTAAATGTAACGAAATAAATATTATCAGGTTATAACTTTGAATATGCGACGATTTCTCCTGTTTTTTCAACTAAATAACGGACGCATCACTCATCAAATAAATACTATTATTAAACTTATCTTCCTCGTAATTTATAGCCATTATCAATCTCCTGTGTAGGTATGTGAATACTCCTGCCGATTTTGGAGCTGGTTTGGTTTTGGTAGTTTCTTCACTTATTCTGTATCGTTTTTGAGTCTTGCCATACTTCTCGTTACACTCTCGAGGAATTCGGAATAATTCGGAATTTATTCTCAAAACTTCGACACCAGTTATTTTTTCGTATCCTTGATGTTGCGCCTCCCTATACAACACGAGTGCATGCGTGGGTTACAGAAAATACAGCAGCGATGTTGGTTCATGAGGTAGGTAAGGGCCACTGTGAAAATTACCACGGTTCACTCAAGTATTCTACCAGCTGATTGGTAGGTTCATGGAAAGTCCCCATTCTGCATCCCAACCTCATAGACATTGTCTCTCTCATAGACATTGAATCAGGAATCTTTAATAGATTTTTTCCAAACAAAATTCTTATGTTATTGTAATATGTATGTAAAACATATTTCCATTTGTGAAAAAGAGTGTTACACATCTCAATTTCAAGCATCAAGGAAGCAGTGTTTATACAGTACATCATAATATTTTACCTACACTCCAATAAGGAACGCGAAATCTATACCAAATCCTGCTGTTAGCATTTCATAAGCAAAGCTGTAGGTATATCAATATATCCTGGTATATAATAATATGTAGGTATATATAAATATATACTGTTACTTGATCGCTATAGTTTTGTCAATACCTATTTCTTAAACCAGCTTTATTAACTTACTCGGTTTAAATATCCCGTACCTAAGCAACCCATAAAATCCAGCATAGCTTGGACCATCTCAAAGACAATTACCAATAAGTGACTCATTACCCATAAATATTAATGCTATCCACATTCAAAATGCTTCAAAGTGTTGCGTAAATGGCATCCTAGTTAGAGATCCACTACAATGCAATACGTTAAAGACGATATAATTCAGCCAACTCTTGATGTCCTTATTTGTTATTGATGAGATGTGAGTTGTAATCAAATATGCTAAATAGTATTTACTGTCAACGTAAATGACTTTAGGTACTGACGGAAAGTTGCAACACAAATACTGAAGAGGTATATTGAGGTAAGCTACTTGGGAAGTGCAGAAGATGAGTGAAATAAGAATTGTAGGGGAGATATGGAGAGACTGAGAGACAGAGAACTTGGTATTGACTTGATAGTACTTTGCATGATTAAATATGGTCTCGACATGGGGAGTTTAAAGTAAATGCAGTTCAAAAGCATACTTATCAATTTGGACTAGGCAAGTTGAATGCATTTTATCTGTAATGATACACCAAGTTACAAATCTAAAAGCAATAAGTTAAATGGTAAATAAAATAAGGTAAATAAAAATGCCATCATTTTATTGATTACTTAAAATCTTGTTACACATCTGTGTGTCAGGTGTGATATATTTTGTTAAGACCAACAGGCATAAAACAGATAAATAATCAAAATAAATTACGTTGTAATCTTCAGTCAGCGTAGCATGATCTCTTAAAAGAGCGGAGAACTTCTCCGCTCTTTTAAGTACCTCCAGAGTATCTTTTTTTCCATGAAACAAAAGAGGATAATTAAAGAGAGCAAGCGATCTATGTAGTCTTAATCATTTAAATCGTTTGTCAGTTGTTGTAGATACATACCTCATTATGCATTGCATCCGACTCTTTTGCTCCATCTTCTTCAAACAACTCCCGCACAGTCAATTTGTTTTATCTTCTCTTTTGCCGTCTGGCACGAGGAGTCGGACTTTTGTGTGTGTGTGCCCTGATGTGTTGAGTGTTATACCAAGCTGCTTTTGTCGGTGAACTTAGCAAGATGGGCACTTGCTAGTTGACATCGAATGACAACCCTACCTAAAAGTAACCAATGATGTTCATGTTTTCCAGAAACGCAAAAGAGTTTTTTTTATATTTGCGTTTCATTTATGGTATAAAATGTGAAAAATGCCATTTTCAGGGATTTTACAAGTCAGTGGAATCAGGGAAATGATAGGGAATTTGAAACCCGTCAGGGAAAACAGGGAAATGCGAGGGAAAATTGTCGAGCTGTCTGGGAAAAATTGGATATGAATTGGTAAGTGGCCAACGCACCCCAACTATATAGATTTGTTTGCTGTTGCTGGAGTCTATGGTCCATACTCTGATTTTCACTTCATTTTATAAATTTTTCAATGAATTTTATGAGTGAAAGCAACATTGGTTTGTTTTCTTAACTTTCGTTTGCACATTAAGTTTTTAACTGATCTCTGAACGTCATACTGCATACGGGAAATGTCAGTTTGGAAAACTGGCAAACATACTAGGGGCCCTACTCTGGATCTGAGCGCGCTATTCCACGATCGAGCTATTCCACACCTCATTATAGCTCACGACCGTATTCTGAATCGAGCCGAGCAATAAATTGCCCGGTTT
Organism: Pyrrhosoma nymphula; assembly: GCA_963573305.1. Lineage (NCBI taxonomy): Eukaryota > Metazoa > Arthropoda > Insecta > Odonata > Coenagrionidae > Pyrrhosoma > Pyrrhosoma nymphula. Next base: position 59,461,337 of record OY754340.1, on the reverse strand, counting down.
CGAGTGGCTATAATAAGTACCGCCCCTTCCGGTATGAGAGGCGAGAGGAACAGTAAGCAGAAATTCCGGCAACCAATGGCAAGCATTGTTTACATATACAGCTGGAACTGCTTTCAACATGGCCACCTCGATCGCGATCATTCCCTCTTATAATCTATTAATTATTTTACTTCTTAAATAGATAAAATTATAAATATAATACTTTTTATGTATTATTAGCTATAACATTTAACTAACAAGCTTGAAGAAATGTATTCCGCATGACTTACGATGATATTATGGAGGAGCGGTGAATGCTATTGTGAGTCTTCTGCTGTAATAAGATTTTAACATAACATTTTAAAAGTTATTTATGTAAATAATGCCTGCGATCCAAAGTATTAAATAATGTTTGGAGTTTCCTCTTTCCCTTTGCCAATTTTGTGATAGTAGTGAACCTTATTATGCTATCAGCGAGTCGTATATCTCATGTTGACATTTGTATTTTTGTGACTGGCTGTTTTGACATGCAAGTATCGCCAGTAGTCCTTCGGTCGAGAACTATCATTATTGTAATACATGTTATTATAGTCTATATTTATTATTCAACAGGTAGTAATAGCTTGGGAGCTGCTTAAAGTTAGTAGTGGCATTGACGCGACGGTAAATGTAAGCGAGAGATGGGCATAGAAAAATGTTAATATCGGTCTCAGTTGAAATGATACAGAAATAATTTTAGTGTCTATATAGTTGTTGAGGATTGGCTACTTAGTAAACACCTGAGGTTTTTGTCGGTAATGAAAAGTTTATGAATTAATTTCCCTGAAGAAGGCCCCATGTAGGTACGTGATGTTATTGGACTTGTTGCTGATGTTTACATAAGTTTGCCATTACGATACACGAAAGTGGTGTGCTCTTTTTAATTTAGCCCTAGTATATATGTTCATACATATGCTTGGGAAATTCCAAAATTATAACCCAGATTTTTGTAGTGTTCGTCTTCCCTATAAGCAGGAATAAAGCGATGGGAAACATGCCTTTGTGCTGGCAAATTGCATTACGAAGTATGAAATGTATTGTATTGTATATTATAATGTTATCGTGTGACCAGTAGCAATTAAAATACGTTCATTTCATAATGGGAAATAATCCGCAACAGAAGGGCAGATAGACGATAGTTCTCTCATCGTAAATATATCGGTCTCCATTGAAATGATGCAGAAACAATGTTACTGCCTTTATAATGGTTGAAAGTTAGCTATTACGTAAACAACTATAAGGTTTTAGTGGGTAATGACAACTTAATGCATTATTTTGAAGAACCCATTTTAAGTTAATTTTTACCATTTTCATGGGGTGAAATTGCACTTGTTTGAGTTGATTTTTACTTAAGTTTACAATTACGATTCGTCAAAGCGAATGAAGTTTGGATAAATATAGCGTGCTGTTTTAAATTAAACCCTCGTATACTTGTGGGTACGTATATGCTTGGAAATATCTTTGATTTTAGCGGAGTCACACTCTAAAACTATCGTGGTTAATGTCCGCTTTCGTCACACCAGCCTGAACGTCTTTTTCACTCAGTTCAAACTAACGTATTGCCATGAAATCCATGTCAGTCATCATGCCAAGTTTGCGCATTTATAAAAACTTTTCACTCTGCGAATTAACCCATTTATTTTGAAATAGTAATGTGTCAAGCCGGAGAAGTGTCATTTTCCCTCTCCGCCGTACGTGAGATAGGGTCGAGCTATTGAGAATAGCCCGGTATCAAAGATCGGGCAATAATAATTCGACCCTCACCGGTGCTATCTGCCGTTCAGAATACCGAATAGCCACCGCGCTGTTGTCATCTTTAGAATAGCCACTTCCGGTGGCTATTTCATCATTGAGAATACCGAATAGCCACTGGGTCTCCATAATCGTGAAAATAGCCACTTTTCGCGCTATTCTGACGAATAGCTCGGCCTTATTTTCATTCAGAATAGGCCTCCAAAATAAGGAAAAGCTATTAACTTTTGTAGTGCTCATATATTAAAAATTGGACAAGCATATTGAAATAAAAAATTAAGGCTATCTATACATAGAAGATGTATATGTTTGTATGTATTATAGAATCCCTGCAATAGGCTATTGAAAAAGGCCAAAAATGGTCAGGTATCCTGGAATAGTCGGAATTCATTACCTGGTCAATCCTATAATATCATTGCAGATGAATGTGGACAGGTGCTTATTCTCGACTGTAGACCATTCAACCCAAACGGCAAAAGGATTCATCCGTGGTGATTACTCTGACTCCAAGGGCATAGCCACTGATTCCATGGATGGCAATTTGCGGAGTGGACCGGAGAGGTAATTCAGAATGGGGGTTTTTAGAAATGTTTCTGAGCCAAAGTTCATTTTATTTTGGAAAATAAATTGTTGCCATCAACTATTGCATTTCAACAATACAGTTATCGAACTTCCATGGTGAGCAATAAAAGTCCAAGCGTACAACTGAGTCGTTTCACATCAATAGAATTTGATTGAGTTACACCAGGCAAAACATATTTTATAATCAACATTATTTTTCATAGGTGGTAGTTCGTGTGTAAATCAGTGCAATGAAATTTCCTACATTGTTGCAAGAAAAGATTTCTCACGGGTCACATCTGGAATAAACTTAAAAATGTTCAATAAATGCCTACACTAAATGTTCAGTTGTCAAACCCTTCACAAATCTTAGACCTTTACCCAAGAATTCCCAACGTCACATGTGCACGTCTTAGTTCTATTTTCTTGGCATTAACAACAATATACATTTTAGCAGATGGATGTCAAGTGAGATAAAGAATTTCTGTGTCTGTGCTTAACATTGTTACTATGAAGAAAGGCACTTCTACTCCAATTCGTCCTCGGCTAACAGGATTTGTGGCTGTTTACCTGAGAAACTATGCGCTGCCCCAATAATGGTTGCCTCTCGAGCAGCAAGCAAACTAATTGGCCCTTGGGAGAGTCTGCTGCAGCACACGAAGAAGTTACTGAGGTTGACCGCAAACTGCGATTGCAGCAAATAGGTAATCAACTCTATTCTCAACATCACCGATAGTCAGAGCTTCCACTCCAAGCTGAACTACTAGGAAAAAATATAAATGCACCGCATCAGCATCTTTCAGATCAGGCATTACCGTTCCTGGCCCTTTGTTTACCGTTGCTTGCTTTCGTTCTGTCACAGTCTGTCTACAAATGTTACAGACCAACCACATGTTCTGTTTAGGTGAAGGGACCCGTAGGAAGTTCATCAGGGGAAATAAAATGTTGATCATAACCAGAGGCAGGTATTTGTGGAGATTGTTTTGGTCAAATTTCGTATTTATAAATGCTTGTAACAGAAGTGTGGCGGAGATCGTAGGAGAAAATATCTTTTTTTGTGAAAATAAGCATTTTTTTCCTGGGGATTTTTTTTTCTTTCAATGTGTGCTTGGGATTTAAAATGTTTATCGCATGCACCACTGCACTTCCATTCCAAATGTTTGTCAGAATCTGCAGAATAGTACATTGTCTTCGCTTTTGTAAAATCTTTCAAGTTTTTATTGTTCGGCACAAGTTTCAGAAGAAACGGGCAAGCTAGTACGTCCAATTACAATCAATTAAACAATTACAATCGACTAATCGCAAGTTAAATGACATCATATCAGTTTCATGATCTTTAAAATTCTCGGTGAAAATGAAAATTTGATTGAACATTAAAGATCGACCCAAAATTCGCGGTGTAGTCTCTATCTTGGCGTAATTTCGTAATTCACACATGATTTTGTTAGTAATGAGTGAATATGTGATTTGTCGCAATTCAAATAAGGATATTTTTCAAATCTGTGGGATATAATTGGGAGATATTGACACCAAAAACTGTTTTTCGAGGTATGGAGATTGTCATAAATTCCTAAAATACCTGACCCTGATCATAACGTATTGGATAAAAATTATATCCTTTCAATTTGCTGTTTGGAGTACATTTTAAATATTATAATCAAGTGCCTCTTATGCATTTATACAGAGTGTGTCTCATTGATCATGCCTAATTTTTGACCTCTAATTTTAGACACTTCTGTTAGTGCCAAATTGATGAAATTTGAAATGAAATGTTGAAAGACCACTTACCTTAATGCTTCTTTGAGTAGTAATTAATTTTAATAGATTTGACCTTTTGACCTCTTGGGTTCAATCCAAAATCCAAATTTTGCCTCATGGGCTTTCAATGTTAAAAAAATTCTGAGGCCAAAATAGTCAGATTCTTTTTGCGTAACTTTTAATTTAAAATTATCTCAAACATAGTTGTAATTAACTGGAAAAGTATTATAATTTTCAAAGGGCGCTGTAAATTACGATAATTACTGATGTGATTTTCGGAGTGGCCCATCTCTATACGACGTGCCGACAGAATCAATTGCTGTTGCTGTTATAAAGCACTTATTACTAATTGAATTTGAACGATTTCCGCAAATATTTAAACTTTTGGATTCTGGCAATAGTTGTTTATATCACGATCCTAGAATGACATCGCTCTTATTAATGTAGTTCGACATCGTGCCGGGCTTTGATTCAGAAAATCATTTATTTTACATTGCACTGCACGTGTTGCTACATTGCTGTTATAAAGCTACGTCTTATTGGATTTGGATCTGTGATAGGCGGTTGCTGGTTTATTTAGTCAACACATGTTCACCTCGTCATTGCAGATATAATTACAACTGTGAAGTACCTATCTTTCATGAATCTAAGTTTAAATTGTTACGTTATTTTACAGAAATATTTCTTATTACGTAGAATGCAGAACTATCAGCCATGTTTCTAACGGCGTCGATCGATCCTCTGTTGTTTGGTGTTACTCTAGCTGTTGTCCACAACAGGGTGTTACGTGGAATTGTTTCGTTTTGGAACTGTTTCGGTTGCGAAAGAGTTTCAATGAAACTGTTTTAGTGTCATCACAATTAGGTGGTGACTACACACCCTTCTGCCATATGCCTCTGCGTTGGCTCGATGGATAATGTGGAAATACATGTCTATATTCTCTCCTCTCACAGGTTGCAAGCAGCGATGTTGATGATGATGAGGCTCCCACAGATTCCACTGATATGCTGCTGATAGCGACGCAGAGGATTCCGCTGGACAAATTCCGCTGACCGCCGCGCACCAACTGCGGCACGCCGGAAGGAAGCCGTACGTGTGCGGGGAGTGCGGCAAGTCGTTCTTCACGACGCAGACACGTGATGAGACACGTGTAGTGTATGCACACGAACGAGAAGCCGTTCGTGTGTGATATTTGCGGCAAACGTTTCGCCCTAGGCAACTACCTGAAGATGCACAAGAGGACGCACCGGACACGTCCGTGGAAGGAATGAATGAATGTTCTGAAATTCATTTCTTAGCAGAGTGTAATTTGCATTGATGTAATGCATATATTTTTGTACACATATCAAACCAGGGATGTGATCCGAAACGGCACTTTACGTTTAGTGCCGGACCTGGGAGGCTCAAAACTATCCTTTATGGTAAAGTGCCGGACCTTGGTGGAAACCAAACACGGGCGTCCGTGCCTCACTCATGAGCACCAATGAGTGCTTCCGGCACTCATTGGTGCTCATGAGCGGGTGTTTTATGGCACCAAATGTCCAGTCACACTTTTTAATTTTTTGACCTCTAAACGTTTAACATAAATCTGAAAATTATGTTCTCCCTTGTACTACGATAATCATTCTGATTAAAATAATCTTTTCATCGCAGTTATACGAAAGATATTATCCATTTTACATGCTTCAGTAATTTAAGGTACATTAAACTGGGTTGGTTAAATAATGCACGTGAATTGGTTAATGTGTATCGTGTAACTGTGTTTAAAAAATCATTTTCATCAGCACGACTAGTGCAGCACATTAACAAACATAATATTTTGATAAACTAGTGAATAGTAGGGTTGGCTCACCTTCGAAGCTGAGGCTCGGACTCGCGAGTCCGGGTGCCTCCCAAGTCCGGGACTTTACCCGCTCTACCATAACGGGTGGTTTCATTTCACCTCAGGTCCGGCACTTAACGTAAAGTTCCCTTTCGGATTATAACCCTGATTTAAATTGTTGAATTTTGAAATAATTAAGTAAATTTTTTTATAATAATGAGAAAAAAGGAAATTTAAACATTTTTATACACTTGGACACTCGTTATCATGTGGACACCGTTCTCATGAGTGATTTGAAATGAACGTCTCGGCACAACTTTAACCTAAAAGATGTGTGAGACAGAGTTAAAATTAAATGTTAGGTAATCCAAATTCTTCTTAAAAGGAAAGGAATTTAGACTGTTAATGGTAGCCATGTCTCCTGTAGAAGTCATCAGGAGTGGGTTTGCTCGCGAGTGCGCTAATCCCTTAACCCTTATCCACTTCGCTTGGCACTCAGGGTAAGCCCAGCACGTCGGTAGGGCCAACCGCCCAGATCTTGACCTCTTGCAATATAATATGAACGTAATGAAATGTCATATTTGGCTTGATATATTCTTATATGTTGGATTTGTGATCCAGAGACTAATACAAGCGTCCTTTGATCAAGGTTCTACGATGATTTATTTAACAGGTTTATTGTGTGCAACTTCAAAGCTCCAAGTTGAGACTGATTCTTAGTTTCCCTTTAAGGTTTTATAATAAATGACTTCACCTCACGAACTTTGTTTAATAATTTATCTCATAACATATTACTTTTATCAATTAAAAACCTTTATAAGTTCTTTTAATTAATAATTAACCAAATGTCTTAAATGGCCTAGAAGTGGGTGCTTATTCTTCTTAATCGAATCCCCTTTCCACGTGTCTGACTTCCAATCAGTAGTATCAATATGTATGTCCGAGCACAGACTCTAAAACGGTAATTGCGGCCTTATTAATAACAATATTCGACTGTGGTTTGGTGTATATGTCCCACGCGCCCCCCTCCCCCCACCCACCTCAAAAAATTTCCCAAAATATGCTTGGTTCCTATGAAATTTGGCTTTTTACCAAAATAATAGCTTTTTTTTCGCTTAATAACAATGCCTGCGATAAATAATTAACAGCGATGGATAGAGGAGTAGATTTACGTAAAACGATGCCTATAACATTATTTCCATCCCGATAGAAACGCTTAGTTTTTTCGTTTCTTTTTCGTTGTCCCATACGAATTCTTCAGCTTATTCTCGCGAGAGAGGTATTCATAGAGTCATGCGACCGACCTTCAAGTACTTGCTCGCACTTCCTGGTTTCAACCCCCCTCTCTCTCCGCTTCTCTCTATCAGCTTCTCTCTCCCACGCGTACGAAGGAAGGTGGGGAGGGAGTAGGAGGGAGTATTTCCTCGCTCTTTGACTTCGGAGTAGACCTCTGGTTATTGTTGAATATCTTAATTGAACGGTTGGTTGGAGATTTGATTACTTTTATGTGTAGAGAATTAAATTGTCCACAAGATACAAACTTTATTAGGGGGTGGTCCGTAAACAATACCAAGAATGTTAATTTTATGTTTAATGTCAATCCCGCAACGTTGATGCAGAGAGATGTTTAATTAAGAGTATGTGGCTCGCATGGTTTAAGCACTCTTCAGAGAGAGACGAAACTAGTTTTTTATTATATTCACGATGAAACAAATGAAGATCGAACGGTGTGGACATCATAAAATGCTTCAAAATAAGGTTGTATCCTAAAAAAATAGTCGTGAACTTCTCTTTATTTATTAACGATAATATTCAACTTGTTTTTGGCAAACATAACCCTCTCAACCCCAGCAACCACCTTAATAAAAGTTGTAAATTACACGCGAGTTTCATTATTTTCTACTTTATTTAAGGCATTATGGATTATACCTCGCTTAATAATAATCAAATAATTAGTATCAATGTAAAGGACAGTTATGTATGCCATGATTTGTTAGCAGCCCTAATCAATCTTGTCTCACATAACTGTGTATTTGAGGTTTAGATTTATAATAATACCACGTATATCTTAGTCGTTCTTTTGCCCGGCAACCGATATATTGGTAATATTTCCACTCCCTCGACCAGGATGTTTTTGCAATTTTGCCCCACTGCAACTCCCCATGCCGATTGAATTTATCAATGCTAACACGATCTAGTTTTTCTAGAAGTGTAAGACCCCACCCATTCATAGCCTCAATCTGCCGTCGACGTTTTATCTCTCTCTGCAACCTCTTAGCGTACGTGAGGGGGAGGGGACTATCGCGGAAAAAGAGGGGGAGGGGAGAAGTCGGTGACGGAACACGCGCGTTCGAAAGTGAGCTTCCATTACTATCGCAATGGATGTTCGAAGAGTTAGACACTATCCGCTAACCCTTCAATGTCTCGCTGCATATAGTATAATTAGACGAATAAATGAAGTGAGACCGATGGACGTATCACCAATTACTCCTTATTCATCACTTCCGTTGCCACCTCGATTTATAGTTGAAAAAATAATAAAATTTCACCATTTTTTATATATTTTTATTGGAAGGTATCCACAAATTGACGTAATTTTTCAAGGTGAAACCGAATCCTACTTGGGAAGGATAATACGATGGGTTAGTGATTGTGAATATATTTTTACGATGAATAATTACTCACAAACTGGCCTTTATTCGTATCCACATTTTTCCCTTCAACCGTGTACACATTTCCCCACGCAAAGTCAAGCCTTCCCTATCTGCACGCTAGATAAAATAGAAAACCAAAATGCTTCCACGCAAACTCACTAATATAGGAAAAAAAAAAGCTAGCAGCCCTAATCAATCTTGTCTCACATAACTGTCTTCCCCAGCTCGATAGAAAGGCTTTGTTTGTCAAACATAATGTCATATAATGTTATCATTATTTTAGACGAAGCGACTAAAGAGGATAGGGGGTTTCATTAAAAATAAAAACACAGAGGATGAGTTTTACAAATTAATTAAAATTTCTTTATTTACAATTGCAAAATTAACATAAGTTCCAAACTCCCACGCAAATATCCTGACAAGTATTTTCAGTTTTTTTTTTCATATAGAATTTCTACAATTTACTCTTAACTATATATCTCGCGACTGGACTTGGTTATTTATGAATGCCATATGTCACAGCATTTGTTTGCTGCTGACATTGCTTCACTCCACATCAATTGTAGTGAATCGTCATCAGAGTCCACAGAAGTACCCGTCCCGATAATCTACCAACAGAAATTTAAGTAAGTATTCTCAATTCTTTATTCTCAATTAGTAACTCAAAAGTAAGTATTAAATATAATTTTAACTAACCTTTTGCATTCTTACAGCTAATTGCAGATCTTATTCGCACACACATGTAAGGAGTTCATATAGCAGATCCGTATGTAAGTAATAATTTAATTATCACACCGCAATATTGTTTACTAACACACGAAAACATTTCGTGGATTCAGATAGTTCCATTTTCGCGGCGCCACCAACTGGATTCATTTTCTTTACTCGCTACGGCAAGCTTGGGAACGGCTCTTGGGACGGTGGCAGGGGGGAGGGGAAGCGAAAGGTGGCGGAAGAATTACCGCTTGGTGTGAGGGGAGTGGGTTAGAAGGAAGAGCTTGTCAGCGTTGAGAATGGAATGTCGTTATGGGGTGGTATCCACCTACCCGTTAGGGGGGGATCGTTTCATTGCTTCGAACACGCTCACCTCTCTCGAGGCGATCGTTCTAGCGTCCGACCGACCCATGCTCGATCAGTGGTGTCTCCTTACGTCTAAAAATTGAACGTCTTAGATCACCGGTCGGTGTATATAGTTTTAAATATATATTTTATCTCACCAGTAAGTCATTTTAATTTATATTATACTCAGTATATTAGGCAGACAATTTTTTTTTAGGAAGAAGGCATTAGGCAGAAGCTTTTTTATTTCATTCGGAAATAATAATTCGAATTAACTAATGACGGAAATTGTTTAAAAAATTTCACTCTCCAAACTGACTAATGAAAACAAATTACAATGCCAGTACTATTATGGATGATACAAAGTAGGAAAAAATGCATCTAGAGAAATATCCCTCTCAATACTTTTTCATTCTTTCATACCATTGCATCTCATATTAGCTACGCCCATAAAACAATGGTCAAAACTCTAATGGTCCAATGAGAGGGGGGGCAGAGTCGATTCGGGAGCTTCTTCCCGCCCCTACAATGGCGACGGTCTTTTTACAAAATGGCGACCAAATTAAATTAGGAATATTATATATTTTGTCTAATTAAAGCAAATAAATATTAAACTTTTTTGCAATTTATATTATACTTTCGTTCAATGCATAGGATGGGGGGTTTTATTTCAAATAAAAAAACACAAGAAAATATATTTCATTCAATTTTTAATAGATTTTTTTTCCTATAGAGGAAACACTTTTCTTCGTCACCTCCCGAATTATATCTTTCCAATAAAACAATGGTGAAAACTCTAATGGTCCTATGAGAGGGGGGCAGAGTCCATTCGGCGGCCTCTTCCCGCCCCTACAATGGCGACGGTCTTTTTACAAAATGGCGACCAAATTAAATTAGGAATATTATACTTTCGTTCAATGCATAGGATGGGGGGTTTTATTTCAAATAAAAAAACACAAGAAAATATATATTTCATTCAATTTTTAATAGATTTTTCCTCCTGAAGAGAAAAACCTTTTCTTCTCCGCCTGAATTATAATTTGAAATATCCTCCCCCGATAGCCTAAACATTCGAGGGAGGAATATTTTCCTCTTTTCTTCGTTTTTTTCTATTGTTGCCACCAGCGAAACCCCAAATTTAGTCATTATGATCTCCAAACGCTCTATCCGGTATCGGATCTCCTCTTCCAAATCCTCCTTCTTCAAAAACTCCGCCTCCTCTTGAAGTTTAAGGAGACGGCTCCTCACGGTACCCTTTAAAGAGAATAAATGAAAATTATTGAAAAAGGCTTTAACAAAGTAAGATAGAGGGAGTAGAAAGACCCAAAAAAAACTCACAGATGGCGATCGGGATCTATCCCGTCGTCCTCCATGGCTGGTTGTGGCATCGGCGGCGGCAGGATTCATCCTATCACGTAAAAAAAAACATGTTAATTTATATTCCTCACAGAAATAAATGTCGCTAACTAGAACTTAACTCACTTCAGGGATTGTCCGAACTCCCAAAACCACTCTCTCCTCTGCTGGATTCCGATATAGGATCATCGGAAACGACAAATTTTACATCAGTAGTGATCTTTTCGAGGATGATTTGGCAAATTTTATCACCTCTAGAGATCCTAAAATCGTTTTCTCCATGATTATAGAGGAGTACCTTTATTTCTCCCCGATAATCCGGGTCAATTACCCCGGCCCCAACTTCAACCCCGTACCGAACCGATAATCCGGAGCGAGAAGCAAGTCTCCCGTAAAACCCTTTTGGAATTTCTAGAGATAATCCCGTTCTTATTAATTGCCGTCCTCGCTTCGGAATTATGTCTGACTGGATAGCGCTGATGTCGTATCCAGCTGGACATTCGTAGCTTGCTTTAGGAACTACAGCGAGAGGGTCTAATTTCTTCATTGGTACAAGCATGTTTTACTAAATAAAAAAAAAAAATCTCTTAGGGAGAGTTCCAACTCGTAATAGAATGCAATTGAGTAATATATAATGCATACTTACTCGATATAATAGGTTGTAGGCTGCGAATGATGGTAGTAGGTCGTCCGTACAAGGGTTTATATACTGATAAATTTGGAAAAAAAAAACTTGAATGCATTCTCAGCTCGCACGATCTAGTTTTCTGAAGTGGAGGGGGGACTCAACTATTCAATGCTAGCCACTCCTCACCGCAATTGAATTATGTACAGATATATCCCCTTCACTTCTCCCTCGGCTAAAAAATCCCTCACAACGAACCTTGCTCTCGCAGAGGGAAATTCTCAATCCACTCTAGTATAAATACACTCTTGATCCCCATGTATTTTCACACACACACACACACACACAAACCAAGACTGCTTTGATCGCAACATATCCACAGACGAGCGTAGCAGAAATTTTACAAGAAACACTCGAAGTATTTTTCACTTAATATCACGAGGCGGCTATTTGCACACCTGTAAGGAGTCCATATAGCAGATCCGCATGTAAGTAATAAATTTAAAAAACCAACACGCCATATGAATAGAATGGTTAGATAGGAATAGAAAAAATATGGAAAAAAGCTAGTTCACACAATGATTTGAATATCAACAGTATTAAATATTTTGATATCGTAATTTTTTGAAATAAATAACTATTTCAGACTATAGATATTTCTTTTTTTTAATTGGGCAGCGATGAGGATTTAGGTAGGATCACTGCTGCATATTCAAGGTGTGGCCGAACATGTGCGAAATAGCACCTCTCTTTTTTTTTTCATCCTAAATAATCTTCCCACAATGCGCTTGACGAATCCGAGCTTCTTCAGAGCTCTACCGCGTGGGGATAGTTGCACGACCTCCACGAAAAAAAAAAAATTTATCCTCGTGCATTTGCTCTTCCCATCTTGGCTCCACACATGAACGTAGTGTGGAGCCATGAGTCAGAGTGATCACTATTTTCCCGTCTCTGTTAGGTATTTAGGACCGGCTCTAGTACCTATTTTCGGTAATATTGTTCTCTTGAGATAAAAGTCAATTATGTGGGTCATCGTGTTTGAGTAGGGAATACAGGTTCAATTGTAATTTATCTCTCCTTCTTAATACATGAGGGTGTTTAAGAAAAGACTGGATTTTTTTTTAAAAGAGACTAATCAGTTTGAGTTGAAACATCTCGACTATTTGATGTCACATTATAAAAAAATTCTCTAGGAAAGACCGGATCAGGTTGGAGGGGTATCCGAGAAAAAAACGGATAATTATCAAAGCCGGTTTGGGTGTAATTATTCATAGAAAAGGTAAAAATGTTTAGGAATTTCCATTGTTTAACCAATTCTTCGTACGATTGAGTTTGATTGCAATATATGACCGTAGTTTGTGGATACATTTTGCGACATTTAAACGAATCGGATAAAGCACAAAAATCGTTTATATTCTCGTCTGCAAATCGAGATGGTATGGGGAGCGAACGGAATTGAGCCATTCTCACAGACTCAAGCATACCAATCGGATTCACTTTGTCCACTCGAGTTATTATTGCATGAGCAGCGAGACGTTGTAGACTTAGAGGGTGGTATCTCGTTTTGCTAACATCTTTTAGCATTAAAAACCACCCTTCAATCACTCCAACAATTCCATCCACCAATCCATCCATCGCTATGTATGTGTGCCAAGTCCAAGTGAAAGGGAAATATTGACATTTATATTCTCCTCGCGTACTTGACCAATCAACCTCCTTCCTTCCCCTCCATATCCAGCCTTTGAGGTCACATGCTTTTTTCCCCACTCCTAGACCACCTTGAAACACTCAACAGGTGCGGCTCAAACCGTTTATTGCTAGTGTAACCAGGCCATATGTTTGCATCATCAACTCAAAGTAAAATCACACAACAGACTTTATAAATTTTCATTTCTCTTTCGATATTTGAGATATTAACGTCGAGTGGTTGAAAATGCGCATCTCATCGCTTTTAATTGTGATTATTTCGATTTGCGGAAGTTGTCGGGCCGCAGACGATGAAAAGACCATTTTAGTCGACTATTTAAAAAAGTTTGGTTTTTTAAAAGTCTCTGATAACGAAATCACATCAGTCAATGACACTGAAGTTGACAGTGCATTGAAACTTTTGGAAGAGTTTTACAATTTTAGTAGCAGAGAAGATATCGTGAGTTTTACTAAGCTCCCCAGATGTGGTGTACATGATATTGGGAAATATTCGGTTTCCACAGAATCATGGGATAAACGAATCATCAAATGGAATTACGCGCTGAGCGATAATGAGCACCATAAAGTTGCAGAGAAGGCGTTTGAGTTGTGGGGTCGGGAGACTAACCTTACGTTTCAACATGATCGGAATAATCCCGATATTATTATCGCCCATAGGAATGGCATTCACAGAAATATAAAACCGTCCGAACCGTGCAGACATCAATTTTTTGGACCCGGACGCATACTGGGCCACGCGGAGTTCCCAAATAGAGGCAAGGACCACATAGAAATTCACATCGATGACGCAGAATCGTGGTATTTAGGTTTAGATAGGAATGTAACTTGGGGACAATATAGTTTATTCCACGTTTTATTGCATGAGATAGGCCATGCTCTAGGCCTTTCCCACTCTAGCGATTCAAATGCTATCATGTTTTCTACATACACGCATGATCACAAAATTTCTCTTCATCACGATGACATATCGGGAATTCGTAGTTTATATGGTGACCCACCAAAGTGGAAGGATGACGATAGTGAAGATAGAGGAAAAAATGATGATGAGGTGACAAGAGATAATGAACGCGTTTCGGGCGATAAACCAAATTTTTGCGATTTGAAATATGGGATCAACTTTTTAATAATAAATCAAATAATGTATGTATTAAATGAAAAGTGGGTGTGGTTAGTTGACATTACAGCTGATATGAAAGTATTTGATACATTGCTAATAACTGACTGGCTGTCATTTTTACCAAAGGATTTTAAAAAAGTGACAGCTATTTATCAGAGACCGTCTGGGGAAGTCGTTCTATTTATCGAAAATGAAATTTATATGCTGGATTATCCATCGTTAAGACCAACATATGGCTATCCCAAAAGTCTTTCCTCTATCGGTCTCCCCAATGAGGCAAGGGTCCAAGCAGCCGTAAATTCGCATACGGGACAAACACTAATATTTTACAACGATCATTATGTAATGCAATTGGACGAATGTACGAATCATGCATCCCGATACGCTCAACTTATCAAAGAATTCCCAGGGTTACCCCCGGGTGTGAATTCCGCTTTCAGACATTTAAACGGAATGTTATACTTTCTAAAGGACGATAATTTTTACGAATATAATGAGTTTAGAAGCCAATTGGTTAGAGCTGGAGTCTACACTCCATCTTTATTCGGACTACGATGCTCTTCCCCCATTTCAGACCTCGTTCGTGAACTTAAAAAGCTCACAGCGAATTTTGATAAAGTTCTCGCTTAGAACTATGAAACGCTCTCCCAATGGGCAATCGACTCAAGGTCAAAGTTACCCCCTTTCTCTTTTCCCCCACTCCTCCAGCATCAAACAGTTTAAAAGGGACACGATCGGGTGCCAGTGGTCATGGTGTTTCCGCCGGAGGAGGAAGAGTTGTTACAGCCCGCAAATTCATCTCGGGCTGTCGGCACAATATCCGACGACGATGATATTCTCGTTTTAGAAAGCGAATATTTTCTAAATACGAGAGGAACAAAGAGTGTTCGTGTCGGCTGTGATTTTTTCAACTACTTTGAACCAGTGGTGAAATTTTCCCATCTAAATAAGAAAAGCCTTGTTATTAGTAGCAGTGAATGGGCTAATGTTGTAAATCTCCAGCAACTAGTGAGTGATTATTTTGTCACCGGTGTGAAACATCCACTTTCCGCTAGTTTTCTTTCCTTTGCAAATTTCTTTGGGAAGAGATACTTGTCGATTAAGCGAGGCAATACTTCGTTTCATTTAAATTTTGACGAGTGGAATCAAGTGATGAGAAACTTTCAATTGGTTAATAAACTTTTGGACTACCTTTTTGGTGTGGTTGGTAAAAACGAAAAGTGTGAAATCTACTGCAACCAAGTGAGTGAAGAAGAAAGATGAGTGGTATCATAGAATTCCAAGGGTTCACTGCGAGTGACGGTAGCTACATTGTGAAAGAATTAGCTATAATTAATGTTGATAGTAGGTGTTGTAATACGTGGCTTTTTAAATCACCAACGAAACACCTTTACGCCAGAGATACGTCATGGTTAAGAAACAATTATCACGGCTTAAACGAGTTCTCTGGAGATGTGGAATATTCTGAATTGGAGTCTATTATTTGTAAATATACAAGGTCTTACAAGTTTTTATTCACAAAAGGAGCTGAAAAGGCTTCTTTCCTTAATCGTCTGATTCCCAAGGGTATTTACGTTTTAGACTTGTCAATTTTTGGTTGCCCATCTCTAAAAACACTTGTAACTAGTGAGAGCTGCTTAATTGAAGCACATTTTAACGGCAACTTTCAATGTGCAAGAAAGAATTGCTACAAACTTGCCAATTGGTGTACTGAAAACAAAAATTTGTTGATAATAAATTTTGTAAAACCCTATCCTCTTTTTTTATTTTTAAAAGAAACCTTTACCCATAAATGAGGGATGCAGAGGGAAATAATGAGGTTTATTAAATAAGAACATTATTATTTTGTTTCAATTTTTTTTATTTAACAAATATTATCAAAATATTGTCATTTCATCTTCGATAGCTAACACAAATTTAATTACTCGCAAGCGAGTGCCTTTGAGAGCATTTATGCTACTGTATTTCACATTAGATTCTTTGTGGTCGGTAAAACAAACCGGTTTAATAGACAGAGGACCACACTTGGATACAAAACCTCCCAGACACTTGGACGTGTCTTTGACGTTGCACATTACACCGTCAAACTCTGTTCTTCTTCTTGGAATAGAGCCTCCTCTTGGATCGGGGATGGTCTTAAAATGTTCGTGGACATCGAGCCATATGACTGGAAGTTGTTCTTCCGCTCGCCGTAGTTTCTCTGGATCAGTAATGTCCTCGGCTAGCATGATGTTAAATCTCTCCACCGTTCCGTTTGCATCCTCGAAGCCGGAAAATGTCACATTATGTCCAACAACCTCAAACTCTTTTTTCTGATGTCTGAATATACAATAGTAGGAGGTACAAAAGTTTACTTCCAATACGAAATCGGTGCCGGCTTTTTGCAGGCAGACTTTGGGTACGTAAATTTGATATTCGTCACCATATTCCTGTCTTTCCACACGTAAGTAAGTGTCTCCCAGCCGTGCTGTGGGTAGCTTCAGTAAACTGGCGATTTTAGATGTCATATTTATGACCCGCCGATTGGAGAAGTGCGTTGCTAAAGTGCGGTGGTCTTTTTATATATAGCTTCTGGTAGAGCTCTTTTTTTGTCAGGATGTGAATGGTGATGGGTGTGTGACTACCTTGCCAGGAAAATGAAATCATCTCCCACAAGGTCTGTCAGATCGCAACAAATGATAATATCACGAAAGAATACGATCCACGTCATACACTCTCACCTTCACGTCGTGAATAGCACCAGCATGCCCGAAATTATAATTAAAACGAAACACTCGTCTATCTTTAAAAGAGTTGTTTTTAAACAGAGGTGTAAATAAACATTTAAAACACCAACAATTAGAATTTTGAATATATTCCCTAATTACAAAATCGGTGAATAAAATTTGATGTTTCGCTTCAACCTTGTAGACTTTGAGATCACCACCACACTTTTCGTAAAAGTCCTCTTCATCGACAAACTCTTGACGCCAATAATCGAAGCACTCTGGACACAACTTTATAAAACTATTATTTTTTTCTAGGCAAAAATATTTGACTAACAAATCATACGGAGCTATTAGATGGCTATAATTATCTAGATCAAAATCATTTCCTCCGTAAGTGTAAACAAAATCACATAATTCTAAATACATTAAATGGGAATATGTATCGCAATTCATTCTGTCAAAGTCATTAAAAAGCATGAAATCGACATAAGTTGAAACAGCTTTTTTTTCTTCTAGAGGACAACTCGGTGGCATCAAACAAGTAAAAAACTCTTCCTTAGAAATTATCCACTTGACACGATAGAATAGTTCCAGTAGTGGAATGGACTTAAAGTCTTTTTCTCTCTTACGAATGTTTTCCCTCTTTAGAATTGCGCAGGATAACGATTTCAAACTGGCAACTCTCCTACGAATAGGAAGAATAGGTAGATACTCCACCATAACTGCACAACTTTATCGAGCTCCACGGAAGGCAAGTTACAACTCGGTTCGCTAAAAGTAGCGGAGACTATTTATTGAGTTTTTTATTATTATTATTAGGAAACTCCCTGAGAAGAGTGGGTTAACCTTGTGTATAGGCGTGGTGCGTGAGGATACATGTTTCCTTGCCAGCGCAGTGAATGGTGATGCATAAAGGAGGGGGATGATTAAGGACAGAGTTGAGGTTAATTGCGCATGAGGGGATAGAGTCTGAGAGAGCATTCAGTCATCTAGTTTTTTCCCCTTCACTTTTTAAACTAGGTGGAATGAAGTGAAAGGCGGAATTGGCCTTGCTTGAGGGTGGGGGGTCATTAAAGCGATAGGATCTGAAATCAATAAACACGTGGAAAGGTCATCTAGTTTTGTTTTCTTCACTTATGAAACTAGGCGGTGAAAATCAGAGCATGTGGTGGAATGGTTACAGGGTGAGAGATGTATATAAACGCGGGTATGAATATTGGAATAGCGAGTCAGTCTCAGCCGAGTCCTTCTGCCCTCCTTTACGACGAGATGGGGTCGAGTACCGAATGCAGAGTGGTGATGGAGCAGGAGAAGAATGAAAAGCCGAATCATTCTTTCATCAACAGACTCCGAGGTGGATTTAGAGATGGCAGTCTGATATATTCGGGTTCTGGGATCATGATACTTCTTCACATGGCTGCCAAGGGGGCGAAAGGAGAGACGCTGGATGAAATTATTGAAGTCACCAATATGAACGATCAAATACATATCTACGATAATTTGTTGAGGGAGGCTAAATCACCAAAGGAGGGGGCCATCGCAACGTCTGTCCACTTGAGGGAGGGGTATAACTTTACCGAATACTACGAGAACCTGATAAATAGCTGGAGCGAAGATGTAGTTTACAGAAGTGATGAGCTCGATGTTAACAAAATGAATGCGTGGGTTTGTGAGAAGACTAATGGAAAAATAACAGAGTTAGTGAAGGAAGAGGATGTGCAAGAATCCAAATTGATACTATTGAGTGCAGTGTACTTTGAAAACGAATGGTTGATACCATTTTACGAGCTTAATACCCGTCCGACTATTTTCTACACTCCTGGAAATGAGATAAATATACCTACCATGTGCGCTGTTAACAAATGTGGTTTTTATGAGGATACTGAATTGGACTCTCGTGTGTTGGAAATGCAATTCGAAGACCGAAGTGCTTCGATGCTGTTTGTATTACCCAATGCTCGCGATGGTATAGTAGAGTTGGAAAAAAAATTATCCGTCCAAGATTTTAATGTATTCAAACTTTTAGACAAGTGTGAGTTGATGTGGACTCGAATTCGTCTCCCAAAATTTACGGTTCGGACTGAGATAGATATCTCGAGTACACTTCAAGATATGGGTATGAAAACTATGTTCAGTGATTTTGCTGATTTCACTCCGATGATTGACAATGATACTAAAATATCTAAAGTGCTCCAAAAGACATTCATAGAGGTAACTGAGGTGGGCGCTACAGCAGCGGCTGCAACCAAGATGACATTCATTCCAAAAGGGGTAGGCCCGAGCGCAGAAGCCGAGTTCATCGCAAATCATCCCTTTGCATTTTTCATAATATGCAAACGAACCGGTCTGGTGATTTTTAGTGGACGATTTACTGGTGAAATGTAATAAAAAATATGAAAAAAATAAATTTGTTAAAAAAAATCAATAGACTTTTTTGTTTTCCTATTCCTCAAAAAAAAGTTGGGGGGTTGAATAGTTTAGGGGGATATATAAAAAAATTTTGGAATAGTCTTAAGAAAAGGATCATTTTTTTTTGATATTCTTATTTAGTCCTTAAAAGGACCGTTTTTTGTAGACTAGTGACTAATAATAGTCACGCCAGCCGTAAACTTCTAAGTAGTAACCCCATTTCTCTTTATTTAAATAACGCAATCTTTCAATAATTAGCGATTTCAACAAATCGTCAGTCAATTTGGGAAAAACTACTACCTCATAATACCCTTCATATTGATCGCATACATTATGCATTGCGATGGGGTCTGGGTCGGAATTAGACGTCTGCAATTGCTTTTCAAAATTTTCATCAGCACGGGACTTAATTCTAAGAATATATTCTTCAATCTCCTTCCAGAGAGGTATCCCTCCGACTTGGTGTACAGGAAGTGAGTCCATGATAGCGAATGAACGTTGTTGAGTTGACTTTTCCTTTATATACACATTAAGGTAAGAATAAACTATGAAGAGAAAAATAGGAATAGTAATAATTTAAAAAAAATGTGGATTTTAATTATGTAGCCCTGAAAAGGGCTTTTTTTTCCTATATTAGTGAGTTTGCGTGGAAGCATTTTGGTTTTCTATTTTATCTAGCGTGCAGATAGGGAAGGCTTGACTTTGCGTGGGGAAATGTGTACACGGTTGAAGGGAAAAATGTGGATACGAATAAAGGCCAGTTTGTGAGTAATTATTCATCGTAAAAATATATTCACAATCACTAACCCATCGTATTATCCTTCCCAAGTAGGATTCGGTTTCACCTTGAAAAATTACGTCAATTTGTGGATACCTTCCAATAAAAATATATAAAAAATGGTGAAATTTTATTATTTTTTCAACTATAAATCGAGGTGGCAACGGAAGTGATGAATAAGGAGTAATTGGTGATACGTCCATCGGTCTCACTTCATTTATTCGTCTAATTATACTATATGCAGCGAGACATTGAAGGGTTAGCGGATAGTGTCTAACTCTTCGAACATCCATTGCGATAGTAATGGAAGCTCACTTTCGAACGCGCGTGTTCCGTCACCGACTTCTCCCCTCCCCCTCTTTTTCCGCGATAGTCCCCTCCCCCTCACGTACGCTAAGAGGTTGCAGAGAGAGATAAAACGTCGACGGCAGATTGAGGCTATGAATGGGTGGGGTCTTACACTTCTAGAAAAACTAGATCGTGTTAGCATTGATAAATTCAATCGGCATGGGGAGTTGCAGTGGGGCAAAATTGCAAAAACATCCTGGTCGAGGGAGTGGAAATATTACCAATATATCGGTTGCCGGGCAAAAGAACGACTAAGATATACGTGGTATTATTATAAATCTAAACCTCAAATACACAGTTATGTGAGACAAGATTGATTAGGGCTGCTAACAAATCATGGCATACATAACTGTCCTTTACATTGATACTAATTATTTGATTATTATTAAGCGAGGTATAATCCATAATGCCTTAAATAAAGTAGAAAATAATGAAACTCGCGTGTAATTTACAACTTTTATTAAGGTGGTTGCTGGGGTTGAGAGGGTTATGTTTGCCAAAAACAAGTTGAATATTATCGTTAATAAATAAAGAGAAGTTCACGACTATTTTTTTAGGATACAACCTTATTTTGAAGCATTTTATGATGTCCACACCGTTCGATCTTCATTTGTTTCATCGTGAATATAATAAAAAACTAGTTTCGTCTCTCTCTGAAGAGTGCTTAAACCATGCGAGCCACATACTCTTAATTAAACATCTCTCTGCATCAACGTTGCGGGATTGACATTAAACATAAAATTAACATTCTTGGTATTGTTTACGGACCACCCCCTAATAAAGTTTGTATCTTGTGGACAATTTAATTCTCTACACATAAAAGTAATCAAATCTCCAACCAACCGTTCAATTAAGATATTTAACAATAACCAGAGGTCTACTCCGAAGTCAAAGAGCGAGGAAATACTCCCTCCTACTCCCTCCCCACCTTCCTTCGTACGCGTGGGAGAGAGAAGCTGATAGAGAGAAGCGGAGAGAGAGGGGGGTTGAAACCAGGAAGTGCGAGCAAGTACTTGAAGGTCGGTCGCATGACTCTATGAATACCTCTCTCGCGAGAATAAGCTGAAGAATTCGTATGGGACAACGAAAAAGAAACGAAAAAACTAAGCGTTTCTATCGGGATGGAAATAATGTTATAGGCATCGTTTTACGTAAATCTACTCCTCTATCCATCGCTGTTAATTATTTATCGCAGGCATTGTTATTAAGCGAAAAAAAAGCTATTATTTTGGTAAAAAGCCAAATTTCATAGGAACCAAGCATATTTTGGGAAATTTTTTGAGGTGGGTGGGGGGAGGGGGGCGCGTGAGACATATACACCAAACCACAGTCGAATATTGTTATTAATAAGGCCGCAATTACCGTTTTAGAGTCTGTGCTCGGACATACATATTGATACTACTCCAATCTCTCTCTATCTCTCTCCACATATATATTCTTATTCCCATTCCATCCTTGGTCGTCCTCTTCCTCGCCTTCCTTCTGATCTTCCCTCCATCACACCTCTCTCTCTTGGCTTCCTTTCCTCATTCATCCTAACCACGTGTCCATCACCATCTTAAAGGTTTTATTTCCTTTGACTCTACTTACGGGTCTTGCTGGATTTACTTGCTCTGATATTAGTATTACCTGAAATTTGCATATCATATATTTCATATCAAAATTCATACTGGCATAACTACAAATTGAAGAACTCCACCTCTGCACGAAAGCACGGTATCTTACTGCAATTTACGACTGCTTTCCAGACCAAGTTACCCCTTCCAGATTGGCCAGATCTTAGTAACAACAAACGCACAATCTCCTTGAAAGTAGGCAACATTCGCTTCCAATCCATAACTTTCGTCATTTTCGTATTTTTAGGTACGGTTCCCGGTTGCGTAAGTACAGATTTACGCAAGGTGAGGACTACTTAAGTCGACGCTTACGTAACTCTACGACTGACTGTGAAGTAATTGTATTTTCTAGTGTTTAATTCCACCAAGTAACGCAAGAAATTAGGTAGTTTGTACATGAATTTGGTAACTATGAACAACCTTTACATCCTTAATCATTAGGTCTTCAGATTGGTTTAAGTTATAGCCCCAACAACCCTCCTTAATGTCTTATTTCTTTCAAATAGTTCTTCCAATGAAATTTCCTATTTATTTTGTCTTCGTTTTTAATCCTTGGCCTTCCTCTTTGGACTTTTTCCTCCATCTTTCCTTAAAATAAACATTATCCCGAATCCATTGAGCCTCAGAGAGTGTCCAATCAAACCCCTTGATTGTCTTCTCTTTTGCGGACAGTCCCCGAGTTACGTAATAGATGCGTTTCCGAAACTCTGAATGCGTTAGTAATTTGTTATTAAAAATGTTTAGTCGCCCTTAAGTGGCCCCTCGTGAATTTCTTATGAAAATACTTAATACCATAACTGCGAATTAAGAAATCGACAACATTTGAGGATTGATAAGTATATATTTAAAGCAAAAAATTTCGTTCAATGTGTGTTGCTATATCTATGGCAGTACAACTCGTTTGTTTGAAGAACTTTGCGCGAAATCGAGGGTGAATGATTTTTTCCTATCTAGGAAATATAGTTCAGACAATTGACACCCAATTTTTGAAAATACTGTGTCAAATTACTATTAACCGACTAATGACCAGGACAATTTCCCGGTCTTGATTCCCTCTCAGATTGACCAACTTTCCCTTACATTGAAGCAAATGCGCTCCTTTTAAAGTAGACAAGCGTACAACCGAATTTCGTACATCTCTTGTTTTTTATTAAGATTGCCTTTTACAAATGTTTAGATTTACGTAAGTCGAGGTGTTCGTACATCAAGGCCTACGTAACTCGGGGATTGGCAGTGTTGGAATTCCATATGGTGCTTTCCTCTTCTGTGAAATGAGTTCATTTTCCATCTTGTCCATTTCTTACCTTCAAAAAAGGGGAAAGTCCTGAAATACAGGTCAGGGAGAAAAGGAATGGGTCCAGGACAATATAGAGGAATTTCAGAGGTGTAGAGTAGGTGATATATCATTTTGTTTTTTAGGAAGGGAATTTTTCTAAGCTTCTGATAGTTTCCAAGGGAAATAATAAATAAACAATGCGACTAATTGTTGATTATTCTGAAGTAAGATGACATTTAATAATAAGAATTATTTATTTTCCAAATCAAATGAAATAAACAACTACAACTTTCCCTTTAGTTAATATTATTAGAGCTTGTGATCATCCAACAATATTTTTATTAAATCGATGATGCAATAACTGACATGGGTACAATTGAAAGCAGGACCCGATTAAAATATATAGTAAAATAAAAAATTGAAATACAGAACACACTTCAAAATATTTTACATGCATTTAAATGGACACACACAATTTGCAATAATAAGCACCAGCAATTACACTTCACAGATGGGATACCCAAGGTTCATTTATAATTAAATGGACACAAGGGATATCTTGTGTGTTCACTCAGGCTCAGTCCACTTTGTATATTGCAGTAGTACATTATGTTACAATGATGCTCAGTAAATATAGATATAGTATGTGATTGAATTGAGCTACATGTACTTACATTGTATATTGACGTTGCTTATACTGTATGTGTTGAATTAAAACTGATTTCAAATTTTACATTACTAGTGTAAACATATATACAACCTTTTTTTAAATCCTAAAACACATTTAATGAAACCTGTATGAATATTGTTCACAACGTGTATTGTAATTGTGGTTTGACATTAAAATGGCCGACGCTCTCCATTTCACTAATCCCAATTCATGACTTAATTCCTGTTCCTCCAAAACGATCTCCTCCTCATTGCTCCTCTCGTTTCTTTTCATCCATATTCTCTCATTTCTTTCATCTCTTCTTCTTCTCTTCATCTTCATCACTCTCATCTTCATAATTTACCTGGTGGATTGTTATCTCCGATTACACCTTCTTTGTCTTGTACACATTCTCTTAAATACGTCTTCACTGTGGACGGAAGACTTTCTCTCTGTGTATCTTCTCTCAATTGTTTTAAAGCCTCCTCTCTTAAAAACATTTTTCGCTTCGTCACAGTCATTCCTTCTTTCCTACACCACTCATCAATTGCTTCCATTGCAGGTCGTCTCATTTCTGTAATAGTATCATCGAGTGAAATCTCCGACTTCTGGCTTGTAAACTTGCATTGCTCAACTTTTATTTTTCTCATATTCATTCTTGACAGTTCCTTATCAATTCTAATCCCCTCCATTTCTAGTTTATGTGTTAAATTCCTTCTCTTCCAATTAGTCATTTCTTCCTCATTTTCTATTTGATTAATTTGAAAAATCTCTATCCTCCTCTCTGCAAGTCGTATCATTTCTTCAATCTCCTCCTCATCCTCACGGAGTGTTATCTCCGATTGGCCCTCCTCTATGTTAACGCTTCTCCAAATCCTCCTCAATCTGACCAATTCCTCCTCAAAAACCTCATATAACCCATGATCTCGTTGCTCGAAGAATGTTTCATTTAGATTGGATTTAGCACCTTCACCAAGAAGAGCACAGACCACATCGTTCATTTTACTCCAACGAGGAAATTTACACTTGAGTAATTCACCTCTATTTGGGACCCAAATCGTTCTATGAAACACTGTCTCTCCAATATCGTCTCGTTCGAACAGGAGTGCAAGGAAATCATCTCGGGGAAGAGACTTAATCAATATGCTGAAAACATAGCCAAGGGTCAGTGTTGAGAAATCGTGAACAACTTCATGTAAAGTATTAGATCCCAACCGCGAGTGTTCATGTTTCCGCTTCAAGCACTTGACGAGACCATCTTCTTTGAAATGGTCCCTGCAGAACTCGACCTGTTTGTAGAAAGTCGCAACAAAGAATTTAAATGATTCGTCTTGATTGAACTTTCTTCCCCATTGCTCTACGCCTACTAATAGCCCACTCTCGTCCACTTGTATGCAGTCAGCCAACCCGTACGTGTCACGAGATATGACTTCCTTGAATATTTTATCAACCTCATACTTAAGATCTTCATTCAATTCATGGGAATACTTGTAGCGCAACCAAGTTTGTAAATTATAAAAGTATTCCACATTATACATCTCTGTAACGAAAGACTCGTTGGTTATGTTGTGTTTGAAAGGTAATACGTGAGAGAATAAACCATAAGGATATTCATTTAGGATATAACAGTTTCCCTTTTTATCTTTAGACTTCAGCAAGCGGAATATCTCATCTCCGGACAGGAAACCACAATTCACCTGCCCTGCCAGAAACTTATGGAAACTCCAACCTAATAACATATTGTAAGGTTCCCAATCATTTCTCAAGTCGAAACTATGAAATAGCCACTGTTTCTTATCTTGAACATCCATCATTTCACCTGCTAATTCCCAGATGAACTCGATCACTTCAGGGTCATCATTGCATGCGGAGTAGTGCAAACCATTAAACCTATAATCATCATCTTTCCACACGAGATATTTTCGTAGGTAAGTTACATCCGATTCCAAACCCTTCTTGATAAAGTTCCAAACCTGCTCTACCACTGAACGTCCACATTCCTGAGTAGCATAAATCCATATCCTTGAAACTATTCCCTCTTCTTTAAGCATATTCTTCAGCTGTGTTTCATCGTAAAGGCTTTCCATCACTTTAGGAAATAAGTCAAAGCGAGAGGTGAAGATTCTGCATAAGCGATACTTTGAACGCCAATTACATTCCAAGGTCATCCCTCATAATGTCACCAAATATATCTTTGTATTCCAACAAAATGTTCAAAACTTCTTCAGTATGCTTTAAATAACAATCACCAACTATCCTATAATTATATGGCTCAGGAAGTAGCCATTCTGCCTCAGTGGTCAGTAAATTCTCTTCAATGTCATCACACATTTCGTACTTCTTCAGCAAATCCAAAATTGTTTTCACTAATGCTGTAAAATTTGTGGATTTTCTCCATAGATAGAAGCAGTACCTAAATAAATTGCACGTATTACGATCGCTTACTACAAAATTTTCAACTTCCCTACAAATGTATTTAAGGGATTCATTGCAGTCATTAATATCAAACTCATGAATTAAAACTTTTGCTACCATTTCTCCAAACGAGTCCGCAAAATACTGCAGAGTATGGACACTGCATTGATAAACAATGCAACCGATAGAATGCATTAGGTCTGAAGTATCATTTAAGACAGAATTATTCAAGGTAGCCTTCTTCAGCATCAAAAAATCTCCTGCTGTTTTTGACTCTTCTGAGAACAGATATAAAATATCTTCGATGAATTTCCTCACCCTTGCATACTGGTCGTCAACGAAAAGTTTCTCTAGCCAAAGCTTTGTCACCTTCTTCTTTCCTGCTTTTCTCAGCATCCTCCTGGCAAAGAAGAACTCTGCGAAGGTTCTATGGATGAACTGGTAGTCTTCACCATTTTGGACTACCAAGCCAATGCCACAGGCCCACTTCATTTCCTTATCTGTTATTTCACAAGATTTGTTTCCCTCTAATATGCAAACCGATAATTTTTCCAATTTTTCGGAGAATAACTCTTGAAAACCCCTGCTCATTTCGTTTGACTGGACGTTTCTGGAACTATGAGCCTTCTCCTGGTTGTATATTTTTATCTTTAGGTCAAAAAATCTCTGATAAAGTTGTCCACTGTTCAGTATTTGATTCATCTTAAAGAAATCCTCAAAAACAAGAGCGCCAAGCATGTGTAGGTGGAGTGGAGTCTCCGTGAATCTGTCTGAGCTATTGTGCAATGGCTCCCACCTCAACAAAATTCTTTCAGCCAATGGTGTGAAATTAAGTTTCTTTTCATTCTTTTTCCTTGATTTCTCTTTCACCAGCAATTCTTTCATCTCAGATATTAATATCTTGATGCCATCATCATGCTTTTCTTTGTATAAATTTTCGATATTTTCAATGGAACACTCCATTTTCTCATTCCACAAAGGAAGCGCCAACCTACTAAAGAGCTGTCCCCAATACCTATTCAGGAAGGATGTTTGGTCAACCTTCCTGAATGGCTCCAGCTGATGAGATATTACACCCAATTTCTCCTCAAGGTGAAATTTCTCCTGAGGACGAGTGGAGACAGCCAGCTTGATGTTGATTTTATTAAGAGACCCAATAAATAAGGTGGCAACTTCTTTGTGGGATGGACAGATCTCGTCAAATCCGTCAAAAATGACAATGATGTTATTTCTTTCCTTACAGAATTCATCAAAAATCTTCCTCTCTAGTGACTCCTTCTTCCCACTTTCAACCATTGAGAACAAAGAGTCAAAGGAGTCTTTTTCTGAAGAACTTTTATTTTTTTCCATTGTCTCCAAAATGTGTTGTACTGTTGGTAGACTTAGGTCTACAATTGAAACCCATTTTTGAGGATGATTCTCTTTGATCTTCACAGGCATGGAGTAGAGGAAGGTTGTTTTCCCAGTCCCAGGTTCATCAGCTAGCAAGAATGGATCTGAGCATTCGTAGGCTGGTTCCCCAAGTTGTCTTTGGACTGTACAACATTTTAAACAGTCTACCATATCCAAATCAATTTCACTTTGAATATTCACAGATTTAATGTGAGCAAAAAGGTCATTTCTCAATTTTAAGTGATGCAATGTTTTAAACTGACCTTTATGCTTACTACGGAGATGTTCCAAAACCAGCTGGAATGCCGAATCTTCGTTAACATCAAGCGATGAAGGCAATATATAGCAGTGTGCAGGATGATTACTAGTGCTATCGTCGCATTGTCTAATGTCACTTTCACTTATTCCGCGTTTGCAAAGATCATTCATAGTAGCATTACTCACCAAAAACACATCCTTGTCGAATCTCTTGAGCATATTCCCATTTATTTCCATGGCTAAACCTCGGTCAATAAACAATTCAGGTTGTTTCAAGACCATGTTTTCAGTCCGTCCATCCATAAAAGAATTTGTTTTACCCACCTCAATGTCCTTCTTTCCTAGGAGCCAATTAATGTCCTCAGAAACCAAGCACTCCCTCATAAATTTATGAAAATGATCCTCCCCTTCTAAACGAGAGATTAAAGTCTTTAGCTCGACATTCTTACCACAAAATTTAACCTCCCTCTCCTGGATCATTTTCTTAGTGCGCAGAGAGAGGTCATCCCAGGTGTAGCTGTTAGACTCTATATTTTCCAGAACATTCCACTTTGTACTGACCAATAGGTAAACGCAATCTGTATAGTCACTGAAGTAAAAACTTGAGCATCTACCAGTACATATTGTTTTTCCACAAAAGTCTGGTTTCTCATCTATGTCCCAGGTCATTACAAGTGTCTTTATCTCCCCTGTATTTAGCCATTCTTTGATACAATCTCGCGATGATGGGTCCTCATTTTTGTTCCTTAAGATTTGTTTGTAAAATGACCAGTCAAAAAAGACTGGATTTTGGAGGAACGATTTCAAGTGGCTTTGTGCCAGCTTCACGTTGGACGCTTTTATTACTTTAAGGCAATTGTGATTTCCAATAACTGGGTCTCTTTTTATGCCTTCTGTTACCTGAATTCTCTCCACCGAAGAGAAACGTTGCTGGTAGTTTATCAGACTTCTACAAAACATCCTGCCACTTGAATGAATACTATCAATATATTTCCTTAAATCAGGCTCTACATTCTTTTCATAATAGGACACCAATGCCCTCTCCTGGTCGTTTAAGAGACTATAGAAATCTGGTTCTTTATCTTTGTAAAATGCCTTCATTTCTGGTACCCGAACTATCAATTCTTGTCCATAGACACGCGAGTCGTAGTTTCCCCCTTCCCAAACCTTTGAGATTATCTTTTGACAACCAGTAGACCGTATGATTGTATGAATCACCCCTTCATATTCCGTTTTCCTTTTAGTATCACCCTTTTTATACGGAAGGCCATTATTTTTGTAAACCACATGCATAGCTAAATGACACATTTCATGAGCTAAATTGCTAGATATCTCCGATATGCCGTGATCCTTATCTCTTTTTGCTGCAGCACATATCTTTGACATTTTAAAGTCTGTTGAGCCTCTTTCTCCATCTGAACTACACGATCGTAGCTTCACAATGTTCGTACTTTCCAAATCAAAGGCTATCTGCAATCCTTCAACGTCTTGCAGCACCTCCATCAATGTTTTCGTTGTCTCGATTTCATTTAAGTGGTCGAAATACTGTTTAACAATTCCCAACTCAGTACCATCCCCATTTAGAATATCAGATTTGGTCAAGAGCTTCATCAAATGGCAGCCCTTAAGAGGAATGAGGAGTTTGGACAAGTCTCGCTCACACATCTCCTCATTACCTTTCTCTTCTTTATCAGAAGCCATGTTCGTCCGTTGAGGTTCAATGCCTTCCGATCTAAGAGTAGAATCGCACAGTTTTCTCCTGAGAGAAACAAAGAAACGAAAATATGAGAGATGAACACGATAACATTTCATGAATGGAGAAAATACAAAAATACATCATTATATGGCAGTTAAAGTTTTGGCCGAAAGTATGATTTAATATTGAAAATAATACCGTTAATTGCACATCGGAGAATATGTAGAAACACAGAAAAAGAGTACGTAAATGAATATTCAACACGAACAATTAACTAGAGACGTATGCAGAACTTTGCCCGCGTCTTCACGTGACATCAGAAACAGTTGAAATCATCAGAAATCTCATCTCATTGTCAGTTGGAGAACCAGATGTTTTTCCCTTATTTATAGAGTACAGCCTCCGCAATTCCTATTTCCTGTTGAACGGAAACTACCAAGAGAAAGCAGAGGGGATGACCATGTGCTCAACATTATCCCTAGTAATTGCAAACCTCTACAGGGTAAATGTCGAGAATAAGGTTTTTTGGTCGCTGGACTGCCTACGGATTAGTAAAAGGTTTTAATTCAGAACGTACTGGTCAAGCCGAACCTCGTCACAAGAAAGCCAAGGGAAGGATGATGGACGAGGAATGACGGGGGCACCAGTAGTAACCGATTTCGTTGAAGTACAAAATGAAGAGATGTGGGCCTATAATACTCCCCAGTGGGACACCTGTGGAGTGATAACCTAACTCCACAACTCCCCAATTTGGAGTTACAGGGTGTATAAGAAGAGCACTACGCCCCTCGCGATCACTTATTCGGTTGTTTGCACTTTGCCGGCACTTCACAACATCCACCTGTGAAGTTAAACGCATGGAGCGTTCTCTTTACTTGAAAGAGCGCTACAGAACGCCAAAAACGAAGCTCTTCATAAGACCGGTTAGGCATTAGGTCTTTTATAACGCCTTGTAGAAGTACACGCATATATGAGCCAGTCGCTTAATATTTCGTCTTTTAGCGACAGCAGTTGCATGTAAGATGAACTCAGGGAGGCTGCCATTCAAGGATGGGTTTTAATGGAAAATTTATTCTTCTTCTTATCTTCTATCTCTTATGCCTATGGATAAAAATAAATGTATCGCGTTAAACATGAAATCCTAGTCTCTATGCCCGGGCATTTTTAATGCAATCTAGGGCGCGAGTTAGTTCATGTCAACGACGTCGCTTACGTCACATCCTGAGACACACCATAATCGTTTCGATGCCGGTTTGTGGGAAATGAAATATTTTTATACATTTTTAAAGGAACGCCGCTTGAAAATTGACCATTGCCTCTCTGCATTAAGAAATGTTTTGGCAAAGGTCTATGCTGAATTTTAAGGTCATAGCTCATTGATAAGTCGTGATTTAGTCGTAATTTTTAGAAATACATCGAGTTGTACGTAGTGGTTGCCTACAATCTACGAGCTACTATTAAAAATCAAAGTGTGGCACCTGCTGTTGTGTGGTCGCTAACAATTTGTAACTGACCGGACGGCAACCGACGCGTCACGACGGGGTTGTCGAAATTATTGATATTAAAAAATATCGGACCAACTTACGTCGATATATATCGAAAAACACCAATTATCGATCATTTCCCATTTGCTGGCATAATTTAACATCATACACAGCATGAAGAATGAACTGTATATAGTCTACTTCTTCTGATAATATTGTGTTCCTATCTAAAACGGTAGAGGTGTATTATGCGAGTATTGAAAAGAGTAATGAAATCGATATCCTTTGGCGAAACACTTTTAAGTTAAGCCAAGGAAATTGGTGCGTGGATTGTTAGCATGTCGACGTACCTTTCACATGAAAATGGAAACGATACGACCCGTGCGTATCGATATGCAGACGTCATCGTTAAATATCGAACGTATGGAAAACCACCACATCGATATTCATAATAGTCAAGAATTCATCTTTTTCTCAAAGCTAACAATCGATCCTCGAAGTTTCGTGGTCGCAAGACAAAGTGTTCGATTGGCGACTCCTATATATATATGGACTCGATGAAAACGACGCCTGCTCTATCTGCGGCCGCAGCGAACGGGACTTTCAGAAACTAAAGGCGTTCTCTAAAGGTGAGTTTGAAGGATGGCGTTCAACAAGAAACCGTGGCTCAAAGAGCCGTGAAACAATTGGTGTGCAGGATGCCTAACAGCTGCGGTGCCTTCCGTTGGATTGTGATATTGACTCATCGATGTCAACGCTTTCCGTTCCTGCCAGCCTCTCGACAACACAACGCTCAGGTTTGCATTTCAGTCTAAATCTATATTCTTGAAATCTATAAAACCGTGTCCAAACTCGTTAGGCATTAGGAAACATGGATTTGGGGTCCTAAATTTTGGGGTGCTAACAGAAAGGGAGCTTGAGAGTAGAGTGAATTTGATCCTTCTGAAACACTTAATATGAAAATTTATGCAGGAATGCATGCTCAATGACGCCGCCTCGACCAATCAATCTCCCCTCCACACCATCATGCATGATGCAACGCCATTTCTGCATTGCATCACCCCGCCGTGTGCGATCACGCACAACCTTGCAAGGTTACATGCGCCCTCCCATTCAAGGATCTTGGAACGTAAGGAAGGAACGTATAAGCATTGATATGCATATGGATGGACGAGGTAAGTTGAGTTCAGCGTAATTTATATTCAATCCCACAGCTTTTGACCCAACGATTCAACAACAAGGTAAGTTTTAAGTGACAATTAAGTGATTTTGCTCATTGAGTGTGTTTATATGTCATTGTGCTGTGAAGTTTCAATGAAAGAAAGCATGAACGAAAAAGAATTTAGACTACCACAACGGTTAAGACGTGCACCGCTGGCTTATTTCTCTCAATTACCACAGTATGATGGCTTTTGTGTTTATAATAGTGGTTGGGTGGTAATTTTATACCAATGTAAGGCATGGGATTTCATGAATGAACACAATGTACGAAGTGGCGTACGAAGGATTTCCTTCTTGGGGGGGGGATATATATAATATTTATGTGGATCATCATAAAATGAGATATTAATATTCACTAAATCAATAATTAATTTCACATTTTCTTTATCGTGAACACAAGCCAACTATATTTCTCAGCCAATAAGCAAACTTTTAAATGCTCTAACGTTCTGATATAGCTATAGCTAACTATAGTTCAGGGAAGCAAACGAAAACGAATTCAGGTAAACATGTTTGGGGGGGGGGATTTAAACCCTAAACCCGCCACTGAATGTACGTGGTTATATTGGCCCACATGCAATGCGTGTTCACTGGCGTTGTCTTTTAATCTAATTATATAACTGACTCACTCTAACAATCTACAAATAATTTAACGGAATACGCTTTACATAATTAGATTATCCGACGAGTCACAATGTAAACAAAAATTCATACTCTTGAACTGAAAAGGCATCCAACGAAGGCATGAATGTTATTCTAATGTCTAATTTGTTTATAGATATCGGCGGTGTAAGGAAAAAACAGCGTAAGAGTCGGAAGAATTTTTTTTCGGTCAGGAATGAAAGATCAACGATAGATTTAATACTTTTGAGCTATATTCTGATTGATAAAAACGGCTTAGAGTTACGATGGCACTGATGAAAAATTTGCGGTTCGTCGCCGTTGAAAACATCAAAACGCCAATCAATCGCAGAGATGGCAGAGGACATCCACTGTAAGCAGTAGCATAGATGTTTTCAGTCCTATGATTCTACACTATCGGAAGTAATACAGTGCAGTGGTTAAAGTTATTAATGGTTCTTATGAATCTTGTTGTTGTGTATAGGTATTGCGAAGTTTCAAATTCTATTTAACTGCAAATAGAATGTTTAAGACCTCATACGAGACATCAAAAGTTTCCAACAGCAGATGAATTCCCACATGTGGACGCAGAATTTGTTCTCGAGTTCAGGTATGTTGAAATTAATGGCATTTTGTTTGGAGATAGTAAATGCATTTGAAGGAGAATAGTTTATTTCTTTTATTATCTCTTGATAAATTCCCTCAAGTGATTACCAGATTTCCCTGTTCGTCCCTTGTTTAGAGGAAAAGTGTGAAGAGACTATGTTGCATGTAACTAAAACAGCAGTAACTAGGCGATGTCTGATGTTGGAGGCGTCGATGATGGCTGAAATACAGTGACTTTTTCAAAAACGTATGCAAACCCTTGTGAGAATAGTGCGTTATAGCAAAATATATTTAAAGGAGCTTAGCAATTCCGGTAAAAACAGGGAATACCTTATGGAAGGTGATAGAATTGTTCATTTTAAAGAATGCAATAAATTAAATGGTATGGTTAATGACTTAAGTTTGACAAAAAATGGGATTAATAATCTAACAGTGTTATTCTTAGAAAATTCTTTTGTTGAAATATTGATATTATTTTCTTGGCAAAAGTCAATTCTTTAACCATTCGTACACTCTGATAAACCATTTATTATACTTAATGGTATCATTAATAACGGATAGAGCCATTGACCTCATTGTAGGATGTCAATTATATGGAAGATAAGAAAGTATTTACCTTTTTAGCTAATGAAATGCTTAACGAAATGGGTCATCAACATAATGTAGCCAGCTTATGATGTCCTACGCCAATTTTAAATGGGTATTATTCCTATTTAAATTAATTTTAAATGAACTTCAAGCCTTTCAAATGGAGTAGTTTTTATTTTAAAAACAGGAACATGTTACTTGTGATAATTAACCACAGTAGTTAATATTTTTAAATAATACTTGCTTACAACAATGAAATCAAATTTTGGTTCATAAATGTAAGTTTCATGCACTCATTAGTAAACATATGTAAAATTAAAGGGTTACCTTAAAGTGAAAGCATAATGTTTACAAACGAGGATTTCCTACCAAAATAAATGTAAAAGATGCAGGATGTGTATTGCATGTGGTTACAGCAGTGAAATATTAGAATAATTCTCTCCTAATTTTGTTGCATGTATTTCAACTCATACCAAACTATAATGTGATATACTTAAGCACTGTTTTTTTTTAATTCACAATATGTGTTGCTTTAAACTTTCAAACAATTATCCCATATTTCCTCATGAGATGCTTAGTTTTTAGGTATTTGACAATTTAGAAATCGGCATAGTCTTTTTTCAGAGAGAAATGTAGATGTGGTTGTATCCCAGGTATCATTGAAGTTAAATGCTGATGCGGGCGTTTTGGCGCTTTGAAAGGAGTTCTTTCGGAGATCATATGTTTTTAAAATCCTTAATCTATGTTTTAATAGGCTGCTTTGGGAGTTTTATTTATTACTATTTATTTATTTATTATCCATGTCCAAAACAGCTCAATGTCTATTAAAATGGACAAATAACAACATTAATCCAAAACAAATTAACAACGAACCGTATAATAAATAACAGCATTAAATAATTTAATAACGAAGTAGTATTTAACACTGAACAAATTAGAACCAAACGGACATGGTGCGAAAGACAAGAGGAGATCTAGGATGAGGGAGGAGTGCGACATATACGATATGAATGGAGTAGATCGTATTCAGGGACACTATTCAACGTAGAATTGCACGTAAATGGGAGTCACTGCAGATAAAAGACCGTTTGGAGACAGAGAGATACGTGGGGGTGGTGCAATGAATTTAGGTAATGGTATTGGAATATCAGTAACGTAAGAATTAATGAATCTGCTCTATCTTCTGCCCTCCCACCCTTATATTCAGCCCTGCCTTCTTACTTCTAGAAAATCTCATTACTTTCGTTTTCTTGTGATTGATCTTCATCACATACGTTTCCCATTGCACCTCTAATGCATTCACCATTGACTGTAACCCCTTGGCCGACTGACTAACCAATGATTGATCATCTGGAAATCTCACTGATTTTATCAGCTCCCCTCCTACCTTTATTCCTACCTCCTCCTCCCCCCATGCCTCCATTACCATTTCTACTGAATACACGTTAAAAAGCAACGGTGATAGTGGGCACACTTGCCGCACTCCTTGTCCTATCGTGGCCCATCCCGATTCTCCATTGGCTACCCTAACCTGCGCAGTCTGATTCACATACAAATTTCGAATCAGACGCCTGTCCCTCCAATCAACCCCTAATTTCTTCAACACTCCCATTATTTCGTCCATTCCACCCAATGAAACGCCTTCTCGAAATCTACGAAACATGCAAAAACATCCTGCCTATACTCTAGGTTTCTTTCTACTAGCGTCCTCATCACCGCTATAGCGTCTCGCGTTCCCGTCCCTCTCCTAAACCCGAACTGGTCGTCACCCAGGTATACATTTGGCTTCTTCTTTAGCCTTCTGTTTAGAATCCTCAGAACTACTTCGGTCATGTGGGATATTAAGCTTATTGTCCTATAGTCTTTGTAAGTTTTTGCCTGACTCTTCTTCGGTATAGGAATTAGTACAGTCTTCGCGAAGTCTTCCGGTCACACTCCATCCTCATAAATCCTACGAAGAAGCGCAAAATGTTTTCCTCTTCCGTTCTTCCCCATGCTCTTTAAAAACTCTACAGGTATGTCATCTATTCCCACCGCCTTATTCCTTTTCATGTCTCGTAGAGCTCTTTCGATTTCACTATCTAGGATACTTGGTCCGAAGCAATCTCTGTCGCTATCGTCTTCCCTTTCTATATCTAACCTATTGGGCCTTAGTTCTTTACCATACAGCTATTCAACATACTCCTTCCACCTCTCCTGAATCTCTCTCGGTTCTACGATCACCTGTGCCGTCTTGTCTGTTATCGTTGTAATTCTTCTTCCCTTATTACCACCCGTATGCTCCTTTTTATTCTAGATAGGTTTATGAATTAATGGTCAAGATCATGTTACTTTTACTTCCCATCGCTAGAAGTGGGCAGCGTAATACAGTTCTAAAACTGGTTCTTTGGTTTGGCAATTATGCTTTGAGAACACTTGACTACTAATTTTGTTAATTAAAACCTACCTAAAACTGATCTCCATCATTTTTTAATCTAAAATGTTTTTATCAATCCCATAAATATCTTTCATAATACAAAATTTTACATTAAAGCATCTGCAAAAGTAAACATTTTGTAAAATTCAATGGAGTGTTTTTGAATTTTGATGTATTCTTATTGCACATTCATTAAATCAATTTAAATGTGAATAGTTTTACTATAATAATAGATAGATTTTCCATCAATCTTAATCGATTTGGTGAAAAGTTGGTTTTTTTTGTATTATATTTTGAAAGGAAATAATGTGGTGAAAACAGGCAAATGAGAAGGGAAGTGTGCATGTTAAAGAAAAAGAGGTATAGTAGTGGGTAAGTTTGGAAGAGTCTGATATGGGGGGTAAATTTATGAATCTGCTGCTAGAATCTGTTCCCTGGGGGATCAGGTTAGATTGGAGTCATATTAGATGTTAATGTGGATAAGGCTGGAGAAATTTCAATGAGGGGAGAAGAGATTAAATAGTAATGCCTGGGAATGATGATCAAGAAAATGAACACGCTGCAGTCCATTATTAGTAGAGAGTCCATGATAGAACAACTTGTTTTCATCCACACAATTTATTTCAGACGATCCGGGTTTCAGCAACTTACATTTTGTTCCATCATCAGGCTACTCAGACTACCTCGATGAAGCCAACCGGCACCTTTCTGACACTTCCTCTTATCAGCCTGTGTCCCATGACCCTAATCCTGAATTTTTGGATGAAATAATGTCCTTTCTTCAAAATAAAGGCCCAGATGAACTGTCTTAACAAGATATCACCCTTCTTTCTCCGTCACACCCACGCACCCCAAACTGTGTAAAATTGTAAGTTTCTGAAAATGTAAGTTTCTGAAAATGTAAGTTTTTGAAAATGTAAGTTGCTGAAACCCGGGTCGTCTGAAATAAATTGTGTGGATTAAAACCAAGTTGTTCTATCATGGATGTTACCAACTTCCACAAAGTTAAGCCTGAAACGATTACTTATGTTAGTAGATAGTGTAAGCTGATAGAGAATAAAATAGATAGATAGATAAGCGTCTTTATTGGAACGAGACTGAGACTTTAACACTAGAAGGACCAGACCCGTCATTTTGACGGGTAACCTCTACTTACTTAATCATATTGCCTACAATTTTTCTGTCGTCTTAATTTTTTCTGACTTTTATTAATTTTGTATGGTACGTATTCTGTTAAAATATAATTTAATTTTTTCACATAGAAATGGAGTTATACCACCTGTCTACCTTGAAAGACCAACACCCGTCAAAATGACGGGTTAGGCGTTTCTATTTTATTTGTAACGGTAACGTGTGTTTTATCCAGGAAATCACTACACCATATTACGTCTGGCCTTTTTTGATGCTTTAGTTAAAGAAAGTTAGTTCAGTTTTTGATGTTTTAATTAGGGAAAGAAAAGGCAGAGAAGGGTTTTATCGTGCGTGGGTGGCCTTACAGCGCATATACGTGTGGCGTCAGTAGCTTTCGCAAGGCTTACGGAAACAGTGCTTCTTCCTCGAAAATATTTGTAAAAAATTACTCATTTGTATTGATAAATAAAGAAAAGGGTTATATTTAATGAAATTATCAATTAATTTTAACACATTTAAAATAATTACTACCCGTCAAAATGACGGGTAATGGTCCTTCTAGGTAGCCATACAACCCCGGTCCTTCTAGTGTTAAAAGTCCCTTCTTCCATCTAACCCCTCGTCAGTACATCAATATGTTGTGCCATTATTGTAAGGGTATCTCCTTTGTCATTTTATTCGTTTTTCCACCTTGTTGCCTGCGCTGTCCACCATGTTGGGATATTTCGTTAGTGTTCTGTTGCCGGGGTAGTCCGAGAGATCTCTCAGGGTGACGCTCTCTTTTGTTGGGATCAGCATAGTGGGCAGACGTTCACCAGAGGCATCATGTAACTATGCAAGTATTAAAGTTAGTTAACAATCTGTCAGTTGTTTCCCTCGAGCCTACGAACTCAACGGAATACATTACAGATTATTTATGAAACAAGTAGTGTGATCAGATATTTGCTGATTGAATATGAATCTAATGCAGGCGTTGAATGACCGTTGAAGTTTCACTGAAAGTTCCTCAGATCTATATTGATAAGCTACATCAGCGTAGTCAAAGTGGGGTAATATTAATGTGGAAATTAGTTGTATCTTAAGGGAAGCAGGAATGACGTGTCTCAGTCTGAGGAAAGGGAACAATGACTTATTAACTGCTTTCGCTTAGTTACATGTGATGACTATGAAAGGGATGATGGGATGCAGAATTCCAAGATATGTATGAGGATAGTGGGGAAAGAGGAGAAAGATACCTAATAGGTAAGTAAAGGACCTCATGATTGAGATGATGACAGGTTGCTCATATGCTGATTGAAGAAATACATTTTGTGGGTACGGGAGTAGGTACCTATGGCTGTAAAATAGTAGGTAGAGATAGTTTTCTATCGGGGTATCTAAATCTTCCCTGATCAGAGGAAAATCACATAAAAAATATAATAACTAGCATATACCTTTTCCTGTATTACCATCACCTCAGCTGTTCACCATTAACGGTTGTATTTTGTACTTTGACAGTTGGTAGTTGTATTTTCGCAGTTAATACTTGAACTTCCAATCCATGCTCTTGTCATTTGCAGTTTTTATACTCTGAACTACAATACTCATTTCCTACTATTATATATTTAAATACTTTCATCCATTTTTTCGTTTTTTTTGTACCTGGCCTTCTTCAATATGTTTTCCTTTTGACCTAAAGTAAGTTTTTATTGTCTTACCTCGTTTCACATATGTTTCATTAATATCAGCAAATTATTATCCTATGCCCAGAATATGCTTTCATTCATATCTCTTTTCCAATAGCAGCTTGCCTTGTCCTTAAATGGACTATAGTTTAGGATACATCTACTTGTTCCGTACTGATCCTAACACATACACATAATCCAAAATGACAGGAATGGACTTAAGAGAGCCCCTTTTCATATTTATTAGATCTCTCCACTTAATTGATCTCCAGCCTTCATCACCTCCGTTTATTTAAATTTCACTCTGTCGCTTTACAATAAGATTGGAATTTCACTTTAGAAACATCCCTTTTCTTGTTAGTTACATTCCTCCTTCACCGTACTCTGTACCCCTTCACTTTACGGTTCAAGACGCATTTTCTCGCACCCGAAACCAAACTCCTCTCGTCAAGAAAGCCGTCTGTACCTGGTCACTTCCGTGCGTTAAGGTAACTTAGAGAAGTAGGTACAAGAACTTGAACATGATAATTATGTTGCCACATAGTACCAATATTAATGCAATATTATCTGAAACCTAGGTTATCTGCAAGGTATACATTCTTATTAACACATAGAACAATGGAATGTATAACTACTGATATCGTGATGTGATGATATTACCTCAAACTCTCACGGAATTGTATTTTATAGATACTTCTAATTAATATCAAGGCAGCAAAATGCCCGCATCAGCATTTAACTTCAATGATACCTGGGATACAACCACATCTACATTTCTCTCCGAATGAAGACTATGCAGATTTCTAAATTGTCAAATACCTAAAAACTAAGCATCTCATGAGGAAATGTGGGATAATTGTTTGAAATTTTAAAGCAACACATATTGTGAATATAAAAAAACAGTGCTTAAGTATATCACATTATTGTTTGGTATGAGTTGAAATACATGCAACAAAATTAGGAGAGAATAATTCTAATATTTCACTGCTGTAACCACATGCGATACACATCCTGCATCTTTTACATTTATTTTGGTAGGAAATCCTCGTTTGTAAACATTATGCTTTCACTTTAAGGTAACCCTTTAATTTTACATATGTTTGGTAATGAGTGCATGAAACTTACATTTATGAACCAAAATTTGATTTCAGTGTTGTAAGCAAGTATTATTTAAAAATATTAACTACTGTGGTTAATTATCACAAGCAACATGTTCCTGTTTTTAAAATAAAAACTACTCCATTTGAAAGGCTTGAAGTTCATTTAAAATTAATTTAAATAGGAATAATACCCATTTAAAATTGGCGTAGGACATCATAAGCTGGCTATATTATGTTGATGACCCATTTCGTTAAGCATTTCATTAGCTAAAAAGGTAAAAGTTTTCTTATCTTCCATATAGTTGACATCCTACAATGAGGTCAATGGCTCTATCCATTAGTAATGATACCATTGAGTATAATAAATGGTTTATCAGAGTGTACGAATGGTTAAAGAATTGACTTGTTCAAGTAAATTCAATTCTTGGTTAAAACTTTCGCGGGTCATTATCACTGTATGTTTGTTTTTTCGGGTGTACCCCGCGTACTATGACCAGGTGTGAAACCTGACGTTTCGGTAGCGAACCAGCGGTAGCGAATATTTATATGGCAAACTTCGAGATGAGAGCACTTCAAAACGCGGGTAATAAACCTGAGAACTGGTTGAGATACATCGATGACACTTTTATTATATGGACGCATGGCCGAGAGAAGCTTGATGAATTTTATTATTACTTAAATAGTATAAATGACAAGATTGTTTTTACAATGGAAGTAGAAAAAGATGGTAAAATTCCATTTTTGGACGTATAGGTGCAAAGGAGAAATGATGGAACCCTGGGACACGCGGTGTATAGGAAACCCTCTGCCACCAATCGGTACCCCCAGGCAAATTCACACCATCATCCCGCACAGATAAATGCGGTACTCAATACCGTAATTCAGCGTTCCTGCAGAATTAGTGACGAGACCAACTTCCCGGCCGAAAGACAGAAAGTGGAAGCCATTCTACAAAAGAACGGATATGACAAGAGAGCCATCTCCAAAACATTTTACAAAGTCATGACCAAGGACGAGGACGGCCCAAAAAAAGAAGAAATCGTGACTCCGGACGTAAACAACCTGGCACCCAAGAGAGCATTCCTTCCTTACGTCCGGGGCGTAACGGATAGAATAGGAAACATCCTCCGCAAACATGAAATCAAAGCTCTGTTCAAGCCAAATTTAAACATTAGAAACTGCCTGAGGAGTGTGAAGGACGCAACACCATTTCAAGTGGAAGGAGTGTATGAGATACCATGCCAAACTTGTAAGAAGAAATATATCGGCGAAACCGGACGCTCCGTCAAAAACCGCTTAGAAGAACACGAGCGGGCGATTCGACTGAAACAACCCTTAAAATCAGCAGTAGCGGAACATTCAGCCTCGGGACACGCGATTGACCTCAGACAAACAAAGATAATCGCCAAAATGAAAAACTTCAAGCCCCAGCTGATCCGAGAAGCTTCGGAGATAAGAAAATTCCATCAAAATTTCAATAGGGACCACTGGCCTCCAACTCAGCCACACGTGAGACCCTGCTTTGAAGCGGAATAAAGATGCA
Organism: Pyrrhosoma nymphula; assembly: GCA_963573305.1. Lineage (NCBI taxonomy): Eukaryota > Metazoa > Arthropoda > Insecta > Odonata > Coenagrionidae > Pyrrhosoma > Pyrrhosoma nymphula. The sequence continues at coordinate 59,418,989 of OY754340.1, read as the reverse complement.
ATGACTACTCCTTCCACTCTTCCCCTTCCCATCCTTTGCCCTCCTTGAAACCCCTATATAAAATCCACCAACTCATCAGATACCTCATTCCCTTTGATAAAAATGCCAGCAACGGCCACGAAACGTCAGGTTTCACACCTGGTCGCGGGGTACACCCGAAAAAACAAACATACACTAGTAAATTCAAGTTATAATTCAAATATTAGGAGGTTCATGTTGAAGTTCAGAAATGGGTTAAGGGCATATATATTGACGTGAAACTAATTATTATCCCTCTGACGCTTGTTTGGAATTCATCCAATTATGGCATCAAAGTCTTACGAAAAAATTGAAAAATTGGTCATTTTCAACCACTTATATCTCCAAAAATACTAATACAACGGGTTTGTTTCTAGCGTTTCACAAATGCAAATTCTTTCCCCTAGGAATTCTAATCATTATCGCCGTTTTCGTGAATGTTTTGCAAAAAAAGGTATCTTAATTCTCCAACAAAAACTTACTAAAACGAATATTTCTACAAAAAATAACATTTCACTAATTGGCATGAGTAACTTGTCAACAAAGGCACATGCAAAGAATAAATTGAAATATAAACAATACCAATTAGTGAAAAGCAAAAGAGGAAAACAAGGAGAATAATTAACATTGCAGAAAGAATTTCAACAAATGGCATAAAATTGAACCACATATTAAAGAATGTAATCTTTCGTAATAATAAGGAGACCAATTGTTTTACGTTGAAAAGGAGGACGCTAAAATTTTTAAAAATATAAATATAGTAAATGAAAGAAACATTTCATTCTTTACAACAATAATACACTACATATAATATTATAAATTCATAATGAAAGCATTTGTGACCGTTTATATTGTGATTATGCTTACATACATATTAATTATTATTTAAATGAGTACTTATCCATTGAATGAATATTTTTAATCAATGTATTATCTTCTAACAATATATTTGAAATATCTTAACAAAAATTATCTTTCATATCGAATTTGATGGCAAGAGCTACAGCTATTGAGTATCAACATTCAATTTCGATTTTTCACTGGCCCAAAAATCATTAGCAATTGCAAAAGAACTCTTTCAACTGCTGCATTAGTTACAGGGCAGCACAACGTAAATTGAACAAGAACATATAAATGTTCATACATGAAATATGATTATGTTTGGAATGGGTGAATATTTCCACCCATCTTTTATTAATTTCAACATGTTGATTTTCCCATTCAACCTGTTCATTTCAACATGTTGATTGCGTCTCGCAACACTCAACCTACCGAGCCTTGACGAATCGTCATATCAAAGTACATAGTATACGTCACATCATGTGTAATGGACCGGCTTGGCATCGACCAAATACAGAGATTTACAGATTAGTTTTCAAATATTGAAAAGGAGGACATGTAGGAGGACACATTTCGAGGGAGGACAGAACTTACAAACGAAGGACTGTCCTCCCTAAAGGAGGACGGATGGTCACCTTAGCAATAACCCTTTTACGAAACAAAAAAACTTTGTCACTTGCAGAACTTATTTCTATAATTTGGCCTACTGTCATATATTTTAGAATGATATTTTCATAAAACGATGAAATTTGACAAAAATTAAAAAATAATTGAACAAAATTCAAGTACTTACTTATGTTGAATGCAATGGAGAATGGTAAACGGCCATAAGTTCTCTGGTTCGTTGAAAGAGCAAAGCGAATACTTTCTGAAAACACAGAGAATATTTCCATTATATGGGACGGATCAGATTATAACAATGCCCAATAAATGAACTTATCTTTATTATATATATAAAAGTCAATGTATGTATGTATGTATGTATGTATGTATGTATGTATGTTCTACATCTCCTTCTAAACCACAGGACCGATTTTGATGAAATTTGGAACACGAGTTTGTCACTGATAGACAACAAACACTGTAGGGTTCAATTAACCGAATCCCTATTTTTTCAGGGTTAAGGGTGTGATCCTTACTAATATGTATAAAAATGTAATGGTCCCTGTCTGTCTGTTGCTCCATCACGCAAAAACTACTGGACCGATTGAGCTAAAATTTGGCATGCAGATTGAAGACATCTGGTTGTAACATATGCTATATCAAAAAGCCCTCAGGGCCCCCAAAGACCCCTTGAAGGTCCCCCCTGGTGGTCAATGGCAAGCATTGGGTTCGGTGCAGTGGTTTAATGTTTTACTTTTTATAAGTACCTTCACTCAAGATATAGCTGGCATTTTTTTATCGGATGGCTGAATAAATATAATTTCTAATTTTATCAATCGATTTTCTTCTACGCTCCGTATTTTTCTGCTATTCATGTTTTCAGTTGAAAAATATCACATTTTTATCTGAAATCAACAATAACATATTTCCTTGACAACCATAGATTTTATTTTCAAAGGATATACACGCCTCTTAACTATTAAATATCACGTTTTCCTACAGTCCCATGATAGCATGTAGAAAGCAAATCTGAATAAAGAGGGCCCAGAGTCCCAAGGACCCCATGATAGATTGATTCGGGAGGTAATCGATACGATTCAATACGTATTTACAACAAGTATACTCTTCAACGTCTGTTCTCAAAGTGGCTCTCATAGGAGACCTGCATGTATATGAGAGAGCACTTATGCAGTAAACGTTACACAAAGGAATTAATAGGATACACACTTAATTAAATGTGCAAGAATATTTACGTGCAGCGAATATCAATGGTAATAATGCCTCTGTTGCTACAACAAACACGGCGTTGTTTATTATCGTTTAATACTCAGATGTATTAAACGTAGTGAAACCGTCTGCCTCCCATTGCGATTTTGAACAGTTTTTAGACCAATTCCCACATCATTAACGTCACGAGTTATTTATATGTTTAAAAGTGTTAAAGTGCAGTTAACTTAGGTACATTCCCTCAATCATCGAGTTGCCTATTCTAGACTCTCACTTGCCGCTTTGTTTCCGTTCCTTGGACTTAAAAATATATCCATCAACATGCCTAATAGAAAAGAGTAACCTTTCGAAAAAATCTTCTAATGCAAAATGAATGTCTTATTTGCGAGAAAATGAGCCCTTGAAATAAAAACGACAAAGGTTAGACTTGGATGGTCAAAGGCATGCCCACCAGCGACCTCATGAGAATCTCCCCGGGGTGTTTCTCGGTTTACGCTAATATCCGCACAAATTTCATCCTCACCGTATGTACGGACGGGTAACCAGCTATAAACCTGGTTCAAATACAGACCCATCTGTTTCGAACCTTCAATCTGTTTTAAGATGGCGGGAATTATAATATAATTAATAAATCTCAAGTAAATTAATAACTAAACCCATATATCAACGTTGAATAGTGCAACTGAAATAATTAATTGAATGCAATAAAATGCATCTTTTTAGACGATGTCTGTATCATTTTTTGTTTTATGAACCATTTCTTTAAATATTCTATGAATCGTGGTGAACGAGGGAACGTCCCATCGAGTCATCCACGTTCCCTCACACACCAACCCCCACCCCTTACCACTGCCTCTTCCAAACCCCTCCCCCCCCCTATCCCTCCTCTCCCCCCACCCTCTTAAAAATTGTATACCTTCTGCCACTTGCCATATTCATGTACCTGATGATGTCGCCTATGCGACGAAACCGGTCGACTTTAAATAAAAATCTGTGAAAAAAGTACCATATCTTTTTTGAATTCATAAGGAGTATCCACTCCAACCACTTTTTTAAAGCAGTTCTTGTAACAAATTATTAACTCCTAACACACCAGCGCAAAAGCACTCCTCAGTTGTTTACTGCTGCGCATGCCTGAGACTATGTACGAAATGCAACACTTCATTCGCATTGCCAGTAAGCCACAACGAATGTTAAAGCGCTGGTTGTCACAAAGACTAAGGGAAAAAACACACTTGAATATTTGTTTTATTTAGTAGTTAATGGCTCATTAAATTCTCCTACAAAATTATTAACATTCTTAATATCATTTCATCAATTTTGGGTTAATCTATTAATTACTTCTCACCATTAGGTGATTTTGGTGCACCAACGGCACCACTCATGCGAATACCTATGATTGAAGGTTGGTGTAGGAAGTAGTTTGGTGTAGGAAGCCAAGAGTTTACACGTTGTGGGAATTGCTAAGATTATTGCCACCGTGGACAATATTGCGTCAACATTTTTCATAAGATATTGACTATCCTTAAATTGTTAATATCCCTGATGTTTTGACCTTTAATTTACTTCAGCTTTTCCATTTGCCTTAAACAATATTGTTTACCGAATCAAAGGGGTAATATTGTGAAAAAGAATTTAACGTCGAGTTAGCAAAGTTTATAATCTAATGCAAATATTGGTATTTATCAATGTTTCCTAAACATTGAAATATTTTACAATGTCTCTCTCAGAATAAATGAGCAACCAAGTTGAAAATGAATTTGCGCATTTGAAAATATGGCTTTACAAAATACTAACATCTGTTCTGGTAGGATTGCCATAGGTTTGTGTCCACAAACCATTATTGTTTGACGTAGTGCAATATTTTTATCTTAGAAAGTTTGAATTTAGTCTTTAAATCGATTTTATTTTCCATAAAATGTTTTCGACATGAGTACTTACACTATGAGTGAAGTGATGTCAGAATTGTTTTTGGAGCACTAGATTAGATTTCGTTATTATCGAGAAGATCATGAATATATATAACATATGCCTTATTATTTGAAGTTGGTTATTTATTTAGTTTCATCAACTATGAAGTACAAAAACATCAAGGTTACTTTAAAAAAAAATGTATTACTTTTTAATTTCGTAAACAGGATTAGATATGAAGGTCGATTATGCAAGGTTATAATTTGTGAAATAAGAAAACATAGTTTCCATTTAAACCCATCTAAAAAAAAACTAAAAAACATTAAGATAGATGACACTCTAGGCATAATAATAATAATTTATCACACCATTTATTAACACAGCACTTATACGTTCAAGTGACACTTAATTTAATAATAAGACGTGATATTGGATATCCTCCTCTCTGTTTATATGTCCCGTTGTTGTAAAAGTGATATTTAAGACAAAAGCTTAATATTTCTGCAACCTTTCATGTATTTTCAGCGTCTTTAATATTCAATGCTATTTTGGACCAATTATTCTTAAGTAAATAGAGAAGAATACGTGCTTAAATTGACTTACAGTTCCCCTAAAGTTTACTTTATTTTATAAATACATGTTGATGACTTCTCTTTGTATATACTTATAGTTATTCTAAAACAACGTTTTCATTGAGAGGAATACGAATGAATTAATGATGTTCCTCCTTGTATTACATGCCACCTATACTTAAAAAACCACATGACAAATACGCGAAGTGAATTAGAATATATGTTATGAAGTGGAAAATATGCAGCATTTCTACTTTCTTACCACAGCCAGGCGCCATCTCTACATTCAACAGAAGAGTATGAAATTATTCTATCATATACGTTAATGTTATCCAGTGGCTAGTAGAAATAACAAATTATGTTCAATTCACTGTTGGAAATGTTTCGTAACTGAATGGCAGATAGATGATAGTTCTCACATCTTTACATAATTGCTATAATTGAGCCCATTTTCGAATTATACTTTGTAATTATTTAGTCAACTGGCAGTATTGGCCTGGTCTCATTAACTGTTGTAAAAGCATGTGATGGGATGGTTGAATAAGGTCAATGTTAGCGAGAGTTGGACAGTAAAAGTTTTAAATAATGGTATCAGTTGAAATAATACAGAAACAATATTTCTGCTTATATAATACATGAAGATTATCTTTTAAGTAATCAACTCAGGCTTTATTGGATAATATACACTTTTTGAAGATGAATTCATTTCAGTAATATTTTACAATTTTCACAGGGCGGCATTGAAGTTGTTTTTTCTTAAGTTGAAGTTGATTTTCACTTGAGCTTACCATTATGAATAAACGAAACCAAATTTTGTTATTCGTCTAGGTGAATGTATCTGAAATATTATTTCAAGTATACGAGGTTTCAAATTTTAAAATAAAACCTCGTATTCTTGTGCGTACATATATGTTTAGAGATATCTTGAATTATAACCGGGACTTGGACTCTTTTCTCGAGGTTAAATGCTTCAATGTAAAATTAATATTCTTAAATATTAATATTAAGTTAAGTAATTGGACTTGAAACAAGAAAAGTACTCCTCCAGTGACGTAATAGAGTTTAAAATGTGTCGTCATCGTCTCTTAATGATGTCGTTAACATGAACCAATTACATTTACACGTTAATTACATTTGTTGGTAGTGGATTTCGCGATTTCAATCAAGGTCCCAGTTTTAAGTTAGCCATTTATACGTATCTTGTCTCTTCGTTCTTGAAGGCAGTTTCTTTAGTGTTTCATATTTTATGTTACAAACCACACTCATGCTAAGTTTGCTATTCTGAATGATGTAACGACCGAGCTATTCGTCTGAACAGCAGGACAAATTCGCCATTGTCATCATTCTGGTGAACCAGTGGATATTTGCTATTCAGAATACAAATATAACTACCGGAAATCACTATTACAATGAATATTTGGCTTTTTGGTATTCTGAACGGCGGATAGCGTCGGTCAGGGTCGAAATATTTTAACCCGGCCTTTCATACCTTGCTATTTTTAATAGTGACCTTCTTTCTCATCTACATCTACAAAATACCCTGCAAGCCACCTCATGAGTGTGTGGCAGGGGGTTATTTTTCACCAACATTTATTACACTATACCCTTAAATTTAGTGTAACTACGACTAATTATGCATTAGCTTAAATCGCTAATGCTTGTCACTAGGCGAAGCCTCACAGGCATGCACAACTACACTGCAAACATTATCACAATGGACAGGGAACGTTAATATATATGTATTTTGCAACTACATATGGACAGAGACTCAAGACTTTCTTACCGATGGTTGAGAGGAAAAACGCGCTTTTCCGGCTTGACACGTTACTATTTTGAGAGAAATAGGTTGATTCGCAGAAAGAAAACTTTTTATAAAAACCCATACATAGCATGATAACTGAAATGGATTTCCTGTCAATACTTTAGTTTTTATTGGGTGAAAAAGACGTTAAGTCAGGTGCGACGAAAGTACATGTTAAATGTCGATGATTAAGATTGTTCGTCAATGATATAGACACTACTATCATAACATTGGTACGGGGAAAGAGGAAACTCAATCACTGAAGTATTGACGTGTTCCACAAACTTTTAAATTTGTTGTGTCGCTTTCAAATGCTTAAAATGAATCTATAAAAACTGAAGCATTTTTGTTCAGTGTATAATTCATATAAAATTATAAGCTTCCGCATTAAATGGAGGACATAGTAGAAGTAGGATCAGAATGTCGTTTGGTAAAATAATACTCCCTCCAATTATTAAGAGTAATTGCAGGTATTCCTATTCTTTTATCGAAAGGTATCTTATTAATATAAAAATAACTAATGCCAATTTGTGAAAAAGCATTAAAGCGTCAAGGAATTGGAACACAACTTCCTTTTCCAGCTAGGAAAAAAAGTCGCTTTAATAATGAAATTAATTGTATTTTTAGTCACATTATTTTCATGATATCAGGCCTTTCAGCTATTTACATTTTAGGGAAAGAATGCCATATTGAACATGGAATGGAAGTTGAAAATATTTTCTCAAAAGGTAGAGCAACAAAGTATTGATTCCGCTAAATTATTATGATATTGTTGGATGTCTTAGTTCACGAGAAAAGAATGCTCTCTTCCGCAAGCCTTTAATCGAACGTGGACTCGAGACCTACTCCTCGTTCCGCCGATGGTCCGTGATGATGGTTCCGTTCAGGTGGTCGAGTCCATCAGATAAGACGTCCGTCTCAAGCAGAAGAAGGTGGAGAAGACGAAGCGATGACGTCTGTGTGTTCCGCGGAGAGACGGTCGAGAGATATCCACTTGTCCAAAACAAATATTTCCACCGACATGTAATTTCATGATTTATGGCTGTGAATGCGGTTTTTTGTTATAGGTTAAAATCAGAGTAGTACATTTTAGTACATTATTCCTCGTATTTCGGAAATTTTATAAATCACCTGCGTGGATATTATTTCTCAAAAAGAATAAAGTCTTGTATATACACGTTTATAAATTTGGTCGCTGAATATTACGGGTGTTATGTCCGCACAATATTACTTTCTTAACGATTACCGCTTAAAACCACGAGATATATAATCAACATATTTTACAAGCTAGTGCTAAGTAAGATGAAAATATGAGGGGATTCCAGAGGCGTAGCCAGGATTTCCTCAACGCAGGGGACGAAAATAAGATAATGTTTTTTTTTGTTAAAAAATGGTTTTATTTAAACATTTCTAAGCGCTAAAAGCTATAAGATGCAATTCTATTCGAACCAAAATTAATCTAATATCCGCTTTAGCCTACGAGAGTTCTAGCTAAATCTTGAGAATATCTCATATTTATGATTAGTATCCAGAATGCTCTTTGTCTATTCTGATATATTTTCATATTGGAGAACGTTCGTTGTCGTTAAATATATTCAAACCTACGATGTGAAAAAGTAAAGTGGACAATATGGTAGCCCTGCATATTAGTTCTTTTCCAGTTTGGCAATAATAAATCATAAAAATTCCTTCCACAATATTTGCCACAATCATGGCTCTCATTGAATGTATCAAATATTTTATCCGAGCATAGAGTCACTGAGGCTACGACTGTTTGTGCGAAATCTCGACTTTAAACTACTTTTAAGTACAAAGAGTTTGGGTAGAGACTAATTAAATTAATCTTTAAAATATCGTGGAGTTAAACTGAATCAGTCTTATCTCATTTTGCCAAAAAAATGATTCGTGTAATACCGTCAAAATATACTTACGAGCATTTCCATCAGCTGCACATGGCGCTCAGATTGTTGCCACAAATGAATGTGTATACTATTTAAGTCTTAACCATTTTATTATAAAAAAACCCTACACTGGTTATCAATCAAAAGTTTTATTTAAACATATTATGCTTATATCACATGGAAATCCGTATATTCAATTAATTCAACATGTGTACGTTGCGTTTAAACGACATAGGTACACTTATTCCACGCCGTTACAAGGCACAACATAATTTAAAAATTAACCTTGGATAAAAGCGTTTGGCTACTGATTGAAGTGTCCGGGTTTCAAATCCGTTTGAAGCCTTTGGACGCCCACGTACAACAAAAAACCTCGGAGTGCGAGGTGGCCCAAGGAAAGGAACTGGCCCCCCTACCCTGATGTGTGATATTCATATGTCTGTGGCTTGGTCCGGGTTGAGTTCTACCCTCAACTATCCACATCGAACTTCGGGTTGAATCACTGAGTAAGAAGGGATAAAATTTGATCCAAAACTCGCCAAACTAATTGAAATGTTTTCAATTTTGTTTCTTTTTCTTACGCCAGCGTTTTTACGAAATCCAAGAAGTGGTTATTATGTTTCTTTTCAAACGAAAGGAAAAATTCGTTTCCCTCGACTCTTTCAGAGACGCTCTGTTTGAGGAAAGAGTACTGATCAGATTAGATTACACGCCTTCTCCTACGTGGATACCTCCACCTCGATCGAAGAGAAAGACGTTCTTTCACAACTCCTTCCACTTCAGTGATCTCCTGTTCCCCTTCACCTCCCCTCCCACCTTCCCATTATAAACGATGAGCCGACGACGCAACAGTCACGTGGGACGAAAAGATTAGTCGCCATTACGATTTAATGTCTCCAGCAGCAAATGCTTTCTTGTGGGTGGAATTACTCCACGGAGATTAGTGGTGCGTGTCTTGTAACATTGGATTATTGGAATTTTGGTATTTGTTATAATATATAACTATACTGTGCATTTTTATTTTCAGAGTCCTGACTGAACCACTGATCTGTATTGAACCACCTACCGTTGGAATCATCCGTCACTTGCTGCCTTCTTCCGTAAGTACTTTTTTATCGTTGTATGAACTATAATTATATGCGTCATAATTCAATCTGATTCAATAAATGTAATGATTTTATAAGAACGTAAATGATTTCAATACTGGACAAATAATTCAAACAGTTCTTTTATAAAGACTTTTTCACTTCCCCTTCCACTTTGCTATAAGTTCTTACATTGTACTTTTCTTTTACAAGTTACTTGTGTTCCCCCACCTCCACTCCCTCCTCACTCCCATGGAAACGATTAATTAACCTAATGAAACGACACGTACGTTTTGTCTCTTATCGCCAGTCAGATTATAAGACGCCATTTTGATTTTATTTCGAAGTAAATAAATTCCTGCACAGTATGTTTAGTTCCGTGCGCTGTAATTTGAATTTGGTTTTGCATTTTATTCTCACTTAATGTACACTCGATGAATCTGAACTGTCTTCTCTAATTGAAATATCCTCTGCATTTCCAGATAGTCGCCGACTAGCTGTATCAACGCTCCAGAGGACATATGGCCGTCTACTATCCTCCGTCGCATTCGCCTTGAGTAAGTACTTGAAACTTGTATTATTTTTTATTTTATTTTCCCATCAAATTTTAACATTTCATAAATATTTTTCTAAAATATATGAGAGAGCGTCAAATAATGGAAATAAATTCTACAAGTCACAGAGTTCTATGTATCGTAAAAGGCTTATTGCGAAAGAATACATTGTTAAAAGTGTGGATCAATTTTGTGCCATCAAGTTAAAATTCCCTCTGTAATGTTAATTATTCTTCATATTTTGATTATGACGTAATAATTGGTATTGAATATATTTCAATTATTAGCCGTGCGCTGTGTGTTTTATTTTGAGTTGTATAATGTCATTTATTGGACATTCTAATAATCTGATCCGTCCCATATAATAGAAATAATCTCTGTGATTTCAGGAAGTCCTCGCTTTGCTCCTTCAACCCTCCAGAGGACATATTGCCGTCTAACATCCTACGTTGCATTCACCTTGAGTAAGTACTTGAATTTGGTTTTGTTATGTTTTATTTTCTGTGAAATTTCATCATTTTATGAATATTTTTCTCAAATATAATGGAGAGCGTCAAGTAATCTAAATAAATTCTGCAAGTGACAGAGTTTTTTGTATCTTAAAAGGGTTATTACAAAGGATTACATTCTTTAATATCTAGTTCCATTTTATGACATCAGGGTAAAATTCTCTTCGTATTGTTAATTATTCTTCTTCTTTTGCTTTTTAATAATTGGTATTGCATTTTTTGCGGAAATGACACTTTGACAAATGGGCCTTTCTGAGAGTTGGAGAAGGTTCAAAATGCAGATGTTAACAATAAATGTGAAATGGGAACGACGTATTTAAAGGAATAATTCTGGGTGCAGTGATTTTGTCACGAGTTGATTTCAGTGAAAAGTATGGATAAGTGTTTTTTAAGAGTGGATGGAAATTGGGTTTCTGCAGGCAGAAAATTGGTCTTCGCTGCTGTAATTGTAAATATTATCCATGTATTTCAAGAGATTTAGGTCCATTAATTACTAAATAAATTTGTTTTTCTTTTGAGATGATTCTCATTTATATATGCGTGCTTCTACAGGGCGATATGGAAACTATATTGTATATGTTATACATTAATTCGATGAGGTTTCAAAATTTGATTAGCAATAACCACTGTAAAAGTTATATGAAAACATTACCTAAGAGATTTTTCTAACTTTTGCTAACATCTATGCTATGCATCTATGCATATGTTTTAATATCATATCAAATTATTAAAATTTTCTTTTTAGACGATGTCTGTATCATTTTTTGTTTTATGAACCATTTCTTTAAATATTCTATGAATCGTGGTGAACGAGGGAACGTCCCATCGAGTCATCCACGTTCCCTCACACACCAACCCCCACCCCTTACCACTGCCTCTTCCAAACCCCTCCCCCCCCTATCCCTCCTCTTCCCCCTCTTAAAAATTGTATGTATTCTGCCACTTGCCATATTCATGTACCTGATGATGTCGCCTATGCGACGAAACCGGTCGACTTTAAATAAAAATCTGTGAAAAAAGTACCATATCTTTTTTGAATTCATAAGGAGTATCCACTCCAACCACTTTTTTAAAGCAGTTCTTGTAACAAATTATTAACTCCTAATACACCAGCGCAAAAGCACTCCTCAGTTGTTTACTGCTGCGCATGCCTGAGACTATGTACGAAATGCAACACTTCATTCGCACTGCCAGTAAGCCACAGAGAATGTTAAAGCGCTGGTTGTCACAAAGACAAAGGGAAAAAACACACTTGAATATTTGTTTTATTTATTAGTTAATGGCTCATTAAATTCTCCTACAAAATTATTAACATTCTTAATATCATTTAATCAATTATGGGTTAATCAATTAATTACTTCTCACCATTAGGTGATTTTGGTACACCAACGGCACCACTCATGCGAATACATATGATTAAAGGGTGATGCAGGAAGTACTATATCCAAGAGTTTACTCAATGTGGGAATTGCTAAGATTATTGCCACGGAGGACAATACTGCGACAACATTTTTCATAAGATATTGACTATCCTTAAATTGTTAATATCCCTGATCTTTTGACCTTTAACTTACTACAGCTTTTCCATTTGCCTTAAACAATATTGTTTACCGAATTAAAGGGGTGAAAAGGAATTTGAAATCGAGTTAGCAAAGTTTATAATCTAATGCAAATATCGGAATTTATCAATGTTTCCTAAACATTGAAATATTTTATAATTTCTCTCTCAGAATAAATGAGCAACCAAGTTGAAAATGAATTTTGTGCATTTGAAAGTATGGCTTTACAAAATACTAACATCTGTTCTGGTAGGATTGCCTTAGGTTTGTGTCCACAAACCATTAATGTTTGACGTAGTGCAATATTTTTATCTTAGAAAGTTTGTATTTAGTCTTTAAATCGATTTTATTTTCCATAAAATGTTTTCGACATGAGTAATTACACTATGAGTGAAGTGATGTCAGAATTGTTTTTGGAGCACTAGATTAGATTTCGTTATTATCGAGAAGTTCATGAATATTTATAACATATTCCTTATTATTTGTAATTGGTTATTTATTCAGTTTCATCAACTATGAAGTACAAAAACATCAAGGTTACTCTTAAAAAAATGTATTATTTTTTAATTTCGTAAACAGGATTAGATATGAAGGTCGATTATGCAACGTTATAATTTGTGAAATAAGAAAACATAGTTTCCATTTAAACCCTTCTAAAAATAAAACTAAAAAACATTAAGATAGATGACACTCTAGGCATAATAATAATAATTTATCACACCATTTATTAACACAGCACTAATACATTCAAGTGACACTTAATTTAATAATAAGACGTGATATTGGATATCCTCCTCTCTGTTTTTATGTCCCGTTGTTGTAAAAGTGATATTTAAGACAAAAGCTTAATATTTCTGCAATTTTTTATGAATTTTCAGCGTCTTTAATATTCAATGCTATTTTGGACCAATTATTCTTAAGTAAATAGAGAAGAATACGTGCTTAAATTGACTTACAGTTCCCTTAAAGTTTACTTTATTTTATAAATACATGTTGATGACTTCTCTTTGTATATACTCATAGATATTCTAAAACAACGTTTTCATTGAAGGGAATACGAATGAATTAATGATTTTACACCTTGTAATACATGCCACCTATACTTAAAAAACCGCACGACAAATACGCGAAGTGAATTAGAATATATGTTATGTAGTGGAAAATATGCTGAATTTCTACTTTCTTAACACAGCCAGGCGCCATCTCCACGTTCAACAGAAGAGTATGAAATTATTCTATCATATACGTTAATGTTATCCTGTGGCTAGTAGAAATAACATATTATGTTCAATTCACTGTTGGAAATGTTTCGTAACTGATTGGCAGATAGATGATAGTTCTCACATATTTACATAATTGCTATAATTGAGCCCATTTTCGAATTATACTTTGTAATTATCAAGTCAACTGGCATTATTGGCCTGGTCTCATTAACTGTTGTAAAAGCATGTAATGGGATGGTTGAATAAGGTAAATGTTAGCGAGAGTTGGACAGTAAAAGTTTTAAATAATGGTATCAGTTGAAATGATACTGAAACAATATTTCTGCTTATATAATACATGAAGATTATCTTTTAAGTAATCAACTCAGGCTTTATTGGATAATATACACTTTTTGAAGATGAACTCATTTCAGTAATATTTTACAATTTTCACAGGGTGGCATTGAAGTTGTTTTTTCATAAGTTGAAGTTGATTTTCACCTAAGCTTACCATTATGAAGGACCGAAACCAAATTTTGTTATTCGTCTAATTAAATGTATCTGAAATATTATTTCAAGTATACGAGTTTTCAAATTTTGAAATAAAACCTCATATACTTGTGCGTACATATGTTTACAGATATCTTGAATGATAAGCGGGACTTGGACTCTTTTCTCGAGGTTAAATGCTTCAATGTAAAATTAATATTCTTTCGTAACATCAACCTAAACGATTTTTTACACAGTTTTATCTAACGTATTGCCATGAACTCCATGTAAGTTATAATGCTAAATATGGGCATTATTAAAGACTTTTCACTCTGCGAATTAAGCCATTAATCCTTAAATATTAATGCATCAAGCTAAAGAAGTGCCCTTTTCTCATTGTATCTTTCGATGTCAATATCGGCATGCAGAATACCGACTTTAGACTGTATCGCCATAATCATGAAAAAAGCAACTTACCTGAGTCTACTCTTAAGATAACCTCGGTCGTAAAGTAATTCTGATTAGCACAATATATAGGCTCTTTATCTTACGCTTTTAAGAATGATCAGTCATTGGAGAGACGCTTACAAGAGAATGCAAAATTTAAAACATAAATGTCACTAAGTAGCGTTCATGCGAGTAACGTATTCCGGATAAATACTCTATCAATGAATCCATTTTGTCTTTTACAATGTCAACATCGTCTTGTGAAATTGTCAATCGTGTGAGCTAATTGGTTCTCAATTTTATTATTCTGAGATAAACTGCTATTTCATTTCGAGTTGTGAATGATTTGTCTAATATCGATGTGGCCGTGAATATACGGGAACTGAGTTTCATATTTTTTGCAATTATCTTTGTCTAAGTGCTCAATTCCATTGTACGATTCAATTCATTCTCTTGCTAGGCTTAAAATAAAAGCTCTAGACACTTTGTGTGGTTTATGTAATACGACAGAATCTCTGATTTAGTGATGAATCCAAGTTAGTCTCCGTAACACAAAGGATGTTGTGTAGACCTTACTATCCATGCATAGTACTCATTTGTTTAAAGTTATGTAATTGGACTTGAAACAAGAAAAGTACTCTTCCAGTAACTGAATAGAGTTTAAAATGTGTCATCATCGTCTCTTGATGATGTCGTTTACATGAACCAATTGAATCCATTGTAGAATTCGTATACGTTAATTACATTTGTTGGTAGTGGATTTCGCGATTTCAATCAAGGTCCCAGTTTTAGGTTAGCTATTTATACATATCTTGTTTCTTCATTATTGAAGGTAGCTTCTTTAGTATTCATATTTTATGTTTCAAAACACACTCATTTTAAGTTTGCTATTCTTAATGATGTAACGACCGAGCTATTCGTCTGAACAGCAGGACAAATTCGCCATTGTCATCATTCTGGTGAACCAGTGGAAATTTGCAATTCAGAATACAAAGATAACCACCGGAAATCACTATTACAATGAATATTTGGCTTTTTGGTATTCTAAACGGCGGATAGCGTCGGCCAGGGTCGAAATATTTTAACCCGGCCTTTCATACCTTGCTATTTTTAATAGTGACCTTCTTTCTCATCTACATCTACAAAATACCCTGCAAGCCACCTCATGAGTGTGTGGCAGGGGGTTATTTTTCACCAACATTTATTACACTATACCCTTAAATTTAGTGTAACTACGACTAATTATGCATTAGCTTAAATCGCTAATGCTTGTCACTAGGCGAAGCCTCACAGGCATGCACAACTACACTGCAAACATTATCACAATGGACAGGGAACGTTAATATATATGTGTTTTGCAACTACATATGGGCAGAGACTCAAGACTTTCTTACCGATGGTTGAGAGGAAAAACGCCCTTTTCCGGCTTGACACGTTACTATTTTGAGAGAAATAGGTTGATTCGCAGAAAGAAAACTTTTTATAAAAACCCATACATAGCATGATAACTGAAATGGATTTCTTGTCAATACTTTAGTTTTTATTGGGTGAAAAAGACGTTAAGTCAGGTGCGACGAAAGTACATGTTAAATGTCGATGATTGAGGTTGTTCGTCAATGATATAGACACTACTATCATAACATTGGTATGGGGAAAGAGGAATCTCAATCACTGAAGTATTGACGTGTTCCACAAACTTATAAATTTGTTGTGTCGCTTTCAAATGCTTAAAATGAATCTATAAAAACTGAAGCATTTTTGTTCAGTGTATAATTCATATAAAATTATAAGCTTCCGCATTAAATGGAGGACATAGTAGAAGTAGGATCAGAATGTCGTTTGGTAAAATAATACTCCCTCCAATTATTAAGAGTAATTGCAGGTATTCCTATTCTTTTATCGAAAGGTATCTTATTAATATAAAAAATAACTAATGCCAATTTGTGAAAAAGCATTTAGGCGTCAATGAATTGGAACACAACTTCCTTTCCCAGCTAGGAAAAAAGTCGCTTTACAAATGAAATTAATTGTATTTTTAGTCACATTATTTTCATGTTATCAGGCCTTTCAGCTATTTACATTTTAGGGAACGAATGCCGTATTGAACATGAAATGGAAGTTGAAAATATTTTCTCAAAAGGTAGAGCAACAAAGTATTGATTCCGCTAAATTATTATGATATTGTTGGATGTCTTAGTTCACTTGAAAAGAATGCTCTCTTCCGCAAGCCTTTAATCGAACGTGGACTCGAGACCTTGTCCTCGTTCCGCCGATGGTCCGTGATGATGGTTCCGTTCAGGTGGTCGAGTCCATCAGATGTCCGTCTCAAGCAGAAGAAGGTGGAGAAGACGAAGCGATTACGTCTGTGTGTTCCGCGGAGAGACGGTCGAGAGATATCCACTTGTCCAAAACAAATATTTCCACCGACATGTAATTTCATGATTTTTGGCAGTGTATGCGGTTCTGCGTTATATGTTAAAATCAGACGAGTACTTCATTTAAGTGCATTATTTGACGTATACATGAACTTTTTCGAATCTCATGCGTATTTATTTGTTCTCAAATAGAATTAAGTCTTGCATATGCACGTTTATCATTTTTGTCGCTGAATATTACGGGTGTTATGACCGCACAATATTACCCTCTTAACGATTACCGCTTAAAACCACGAGATATATAATCCATATATTTTACAAGCTAGTCCTAAGTAAGATGAAAATATGAGGGGATTCCAGAGGCGTTGCCAGGATATCCTCAACGGAGGGGACGAAAAAAAGATGAAGGTTTTTTTTACAAAAACATTGGTTTTATTTAAACATTTCTAAACGCTAAAAGCTATAAGATGCAATTCTATTCTAACCTAAATTAATCTAATATCCGCTTTATCCTACGAGAGTTCTAGCTAAATCTTGACAATATCTCATATTTATGATTAGCATCCAGATTGCTCTTTGTCTATTCTGATATATTTTCTCATTGGAGAACGTTCCTTGTCGTTAAATATATTCAAACCTACGATGTGAAAAAGTAAAGTGGACAATATGGTAGCCCTGCATATTAGTTCTTTTCCAGTTTGGCAATAATAAATCATAAAAATTCCTTCCACAATATTTGCCACAATCATGGCTCTCATTGAATGTATCAAATATTTTATCCGAGCATTGAGTCACTGAGGCTACGACTGTTAGTGCGAAATCTCGACTTTAAACTACTTATAAGTACAAAGAGTTTGGCTAGAGACTAATTAAATTCATCTTTAAAATATCGTGGAGTTAAACTGAATCAGTGTTATCTCATTTTGCCAAAAAAAATGATTCGTGTAATACCGTCATAATATACTTACGAGCATTTCCATCAGCTGCTCATGGCGCTCAGATTGTTGCCACAAATGAATGTGTATACTATTTAAGTCTTAACCATTTTATTATAAAAAAACCCTACACTGGTTATCAATCAAAAGTTTTATTTAAACATATTATGCTTATATCACATGGAAATCCGTATATTCAATTAATTCAACATGTGTACGTTGCGTTTAAACGACATAGGTACACTTATTCCACGCCGTTACAAGGCACAACATAATTTAAAAATTAACCTTGGATAAAAGCGTTTGGCTACTGATTGAAGTGTCCGGGTTTCAAATCCGTTTGAAGCCTTTGGACGCCCACGTACAACAAAAAACCTCGGAGTGCGAGGTGGCCCAAGGAAAGGAACTGGCCCCCCTACCCTGATGTGTGATATTCATATGTCTGTGGCTTGGTCCGGGTTGAGTTCTACCCTCAACTATCCACATCGAACTTCGGGTTGAATCACTGAGTAAGAAGGGATAAAATTTGATCCAAAACTCGCCAACCTAATTGAAATGTTTTCAATTTTGTTTCTTTTTCTTACGCCAGCGTTTTTACGAAATCCAAGAAGTGGTTTTTATTTTTCTTTTCAAACCAAAGGAAAAATTCGTTTCCCTCGACTCTTTCAGAGACGCTCTGTTTGAGGAAAGAGTACTGATCAGATTAGATTACACGCCTTCTCCTACGTGGATACCTCCACCTCGATCGAAGAGAAAGACGTTCTTTCACAACTCCTTCCACTTCAGTGATCTCCTGTTCCCCTTCACCTCCCCTCCCACCTTCCCATTATAAACGATGAGCCGACGACGCAACAGTCACGTGGGACGAAAAGATTACTCGCCATTACGATTTAATGTCTCCAGCAGCAAATGCTTTCTTGTGGGTGGAATTACTCCACGGAGATTAGTGGTGCGTGTCTTGTAACATTGGATTATTGGAATGTTGGTATCTGTTTTAATATATAACTATACTGTGCATTTTTATTTTCAGAGTCCTGAGTGAACCACTGATCTATATTGAACCACGTACCGTTGGAATCATCCGTCACTTGCTGCCTTCTTCCGTAAGTACTTTTTATCGTTGTATTAACTATAATTATATGCGTCATAATTCAATCTGATTTAATAAATGTAATGATTTTTTAAGAACGTAAATGATTTCAATACTGGGCAAATAATTCAAACAGTTATTTTTACAAACACTTTTTCACTTCCCCTTCCACTTTGCTTTAAGTTTTTACAATGTACTTTTCTTTAACAAGTTACTCTTGTTCCCCCACCTCCACTCCCTCCTCACTCACATGGAAACGATTAATTAACCTAATGAAACGACACGTACGTTTTGTCTCTTATCGCCAGTCAGATTATAAGACGCCATTTTGATTTTATTTCGAAGTAAATAAATTCCTGCACAGTATGTTTAGTTCCGTGCGCTGTAATTTGAATTTGGTTTTGCATTTTATTCTCACTTAATGTACACTCGATGAATCTGAACTGTCTTCTCTAATTGAAATATCCTCTGCATTTCCAGATAGTCGCCGACTAGCTGTATCAACGCTCCAGAGGACATATGGCCGTCTACTATCCTCCGTTGCATTCGCCTTGAGTAAGTACTTGAAACTTGTATTATTTTTTATTTTATTTTTCCATCAAATTTTAACATTTCATAAATATTTTTCTAAAATATATGAGAGAGCGTCAAATAATGGAAATAAATTCTACAAGTCACAGAGTTCTATGTATCGTAAAAGTCTTATTGCAAAAGAATACATTCTTTAATATGTGGATCAATTTTGTCCCATCAAGTTAAAATTCCCTCTGTAATGTTAATTATTCTTCATATTTTGATTATGACGTAATAATTGGTATTGAATATATTTCAATTATTAGCCGTGCGCTGTGTGTTTTATTTTGAGTTGTATAATGTCATTTATTGGACATTCTAATAATCTGATCCGTCCCATATAATAGAAATAATCTCTGTGATTTCAGGAAGTCCTCGCTTTGCTCCTTCAACCCTCCAGAGGACATATTGCCGTCTAACATCCTCCGTTGCATTCACCTTGAGTAAGTACTTGAATTTTGTTTTGTTATGTTTTATTTTCTGTGAAATTTCATCATTTTATGAATATTTTTCTCAAATATTATGGAGAGCGTCAAGTAATCTAAATAAATTCTGCAAGTGACAGAGTTTTTTGTATCTTAAAAGGGTTATTACAAAGGATTACATTCTTTAATATCTAGTTCCATTTTATGACATCAGGGTAAAATTCTCTTCGTAATGTTAACCATTCTTCTTCTTTTGCTTTTTAATAATTGGTATTGCATTTTTTGCGGCAATGACACTTTGAATAATGGGCATTTCTGAGAGTTGGAGAAGGTTCAAAATGCAGATTTTAACAATGTAAAATGGGAACGGAATGGAACGGAACAAACAAAATGTAAAATGGGAACGACGTATTTAAAGGAATAAGTCTGGGTGCAGTGATTTTGTCACGAGTTGGTTTCATTGAAAAGTATGGATAAGTGTTTTTAAAGAGTGGATGGAAATTGAGTTTCTGCAGGCAGAAATTTGGCTTAGCTGCTGTATTTGTAAATATTATCCATGTATTTCAAGACATTTAGGTCCATTAATTACTAAATAAATTTGTTTTTCTTTTGAGATGATTCTCATTTATACATGCGTGCTTCTACAGGGCGATATGGAAACTATATTGTATATGTTATACATTAATTCGATGAGGTTTCAAAATTTGATTAGCAATAACCACTGTAACAGTTATATGAAAACATTACCTAAGACATTTTTCTAACTTTTGCCAACATCTATGCTTTTTATTTTGTATTTATTTAAATATTATTTAATATCATGTCAAATTATTAAAATTTTCTTTTTAGACGATGTCTGTATCATTTTCTGTGCTATGAACCATTTCTTTAAATATACTTATGCACAGCTTTTGTTTTATTATAAAATGTTTGTAAGTTAGAAATTAAAAGTGGTTATTTTGGATTGCATAATGTGCCAGTTCACATAATTTATTTTTGGATTTAATGAATTAGAAGTTTGGAAATTCTATTTATAAAACATTGGGATGTTTGACTTACAAACCAATTGTCACATTAATTACATGGTATTGAATATACGACTGTTCTATTCAATTCTATAAGATTTTCAGATTAAATATTCGAATATATAAGTTCGTGTTGAGTTTTATGGACGAAATGGACTCTATTCTTTTTCATTTTTCATTTACGCATTTGCTATTTATTATGATAGATGTTTAAAACAATACCTGCTCGTTTCTATTTGGTTTTAATTGGTGAGAGTTGTGTTGTTGGATTTATGTTTCTGGGAAGATGAATTTTTACTTGAATTCATTTTGGAGTGAACTTCCATTTTGAAGAAATGTTTTTCTTGTCAAATATCCCCGATCGTTATTCAATATATTTACTGTGAATAACTTTATCACACTAACGTAGAGCCCTGATTTTTAGAGTTAGCGCTGCGTGGACTTCTTGTGTTTAAGAGGGTCGTGGGCCTGGCAATTTAAGTTCTAATTAACCTCATGGGGTTCCTCCACCAGTCATTGGTTATTGTGCCATCAGGATTTATTTTTGTGATCATGTCTAGAAACAAAAGATTGTCAATGTTTCCTTATTCTGTTGTAAATTGTAATTTTAGACGGTTTGACAGTAGATGATCCAATATAGTACAATCACGTACTTTTCATTGGGTGGTTCCTGGGATTGTTTTTATTATTATTAAAACTATCGGTTAAAAATTGTATTAAAGAAATAAATAAACTATTCGCAAATATTAATGTAATATGTTGAACAAACAACGTTAGGGTAACTAAAATAGAATTTATTTATGCACGTATGTTTCGAAAAATAATTTATTTTCTTGAAAATTTTGTAGAATTAGAAACATAGACTATA
Organism: Pyrrhosoma nymphula; assembly: GCA_963573305.1. Taxonomy (NCBI): domain Eukaryota; kingdom Metazoa; phylum Arthropoda; class Insecta; order Odonata; family Coenagrionidae; genus Pyrrhosoma; species Pyrrhosoma nymphula. The sequence goes on along the minus strand of OY754340.1, from coordinate 59,396,980 downwards.
TCCATAGAAACATAGTACTACATCCAAGAGTTTACTCTATGTGGAAATTGCTAAGATTATTGCCACCGAGGACAATATTGCGTCAACATTTTTCATAAGATATTGACTTTCTTTAAATTGTGTAATATTCCTGGTTTACACATATGTCAAATAAATCAAACATATATTTTTCTAGACCATTAATATACTTAAGCTTTTCCAACAGCCTAAAACAATATTGTTTAACGAATCAAAGGAGAAAATTTGAGAAGAGGGTTAACGGTTAAAAGGGAAATGGTTTTAATGTAATGGAATTATTGGTTGTTTTTTATGTTTTCTTAACATTGAAATCTTTTATATTGTGCCTCTCAGAAAAAAATGAGCTTAAAAGTTAAAATGAATTTATCTCATTTGATAGGAAGGCTTTCGTCATTGCTAACGACTGGTCTGATAGGATTGCTATAGGCTTGTGACTATAAACCATAAATTTTGGACGTAGGTATTGCAATAATTTTGTTATAAGAAAGTTTGTATTTAGTCCTGAATTCAATTTTAATTTCCATAAAAGGTTTTTGACATGAGTACACACACTATCAATGAGGTGATGTCAAAATATTTTCTTTATGGGAGCACTAGATTCGATTTCGTTACAATTGATTAGTTAATGAATATTTGTATCATATTCCTTTTTGTTCCTGATTATTCATTTATATTTATAATTGGTAATTTATTTAGATTTATCAGTTAAGAAGTACAAAAACATCAAGGTTTCTTTTCAGAAATATTTTATTATTTTTTCTTTCGTTAACAGGATTGGAAATGAATGTCGAATATTCATTGTAATTAATATTGAATTATGAGAAAATAATATTTATTTAAACTATTCCAAAACAAAAAAAAAGGAAACATTAAAATAGATGACACTTGAGGCATAATAAATTGATTTATCACACCATTTATAAACAGAGCACTAATATATTCAAGTGGCACTTAACTAATAATGAGACGTAATGTTGGGTATCCTCCTCTCTTCTTGTTATTCCAGTTGTTGTAAAAGTAACATTTGAGACATCGTTTACATTGAGAGCAATACGATTGAATTGATAATGTTCCTTCTTGTATTACATGCAACTTATACCTAAAAAACTGTGCGGCAAATACGCGATATATTTAGAAAATATGTTATGAAGTGAAAAATATGACACATTTCTACTTTCCTACCACAGCCAGGCGCCATCTTCACGTTCAACGTAAGATGAAATGTTTTTGACATATTGTAGCATACAGGCTGCTATTCTGAATCTGGGATTCCTTACTCAATTGGCAGTAATTGCCTGAGAGATATAATTGGCTGTTTTCATAGGTCGTAATAGGATGATTCCATTAGGTAAATATAAGCGAAAAGTGGGCATAAGAAACATTCAGTGTCATACTCAGTATAATTGATACAGAAACAATTTGAATTCCATTATAATTCCTGAAGACTAGCTATTAAGGTAGCACTTGAGTTTTTTGTAGGTCATGATACATTTATAAATTCATTTCCTCGAGGAAGAACCTATGGACGTAGTGTTTTCTATAATTCTCACGGGGCGACATTGAACTTGTTTCAGTTAATTTTCATTAAGTTTACAATTACGATACACGAAAGTGGTTAGCACTTTTTAATTCAACCCTAGTATACTTGTTCGTACATATGCTTAGGGAATTCTAAGATTATAACCAAGGTTTATGAAGTGTTAGTCTTTGCTTGAAGGAATAAGGGATGGGAAACCAGGGGCGGAATAAGGAGGGGGAACTGGGGGCCGGCCCCCCCCCCTGCCCCATTTTTTCATAAAAACAAGTTTTTATTTCACCAGCTCAATATACAATGTTGAAAGATCAATGGAAACTATCCAAAAGCCACTTGTCTAAACAGACACAGTATCCTCGATGTTCGAAATTGTACTTTTGTAGGCCTATTGTTGCGTAAGCTTTGGTGCCGTAACGGAATATTATTACAAGGTATTATACTATTTATGCAGACCTTGATAAACCCATTTATTATGTATGCAGAGAATCGTGCCGCAGGTGTTTGGGGAGTTGAGCCGAAGTGCGTCTGCGAGAGGGGAATACAGTCTCCACGCCCTCCTTCTGCATTACCTATTACTATGCGACACCCTCCGCTCTCGTGCTCGTCGCGACATGTCAGTTGCCCGGCTCTAGCGAGTGTATTGTTCCAGTTGTAGTGAGTGACAAGTCCAAGAGTTCTTCAAATGTTTAGGACCGTGCATCCTTTGTCCTTTATTCTGTGATATACCTGACGTGCACATTAACCTTTCTTCCAGCGATGGTCAGTTCAGTCGGTTAATTACAACGATATGAGTTATATGCGCTTTCTTGCGCTCGTCATTAGTGTCGGACGGCCGCGGCAGTGGGCTCAAATTGAAAATCGCCGGACAAAAGTCAAAAATTGCTTTATTTGAGATATCGACTTGAAACTTGGCACATATTCACACCAATAATTATTGATTATGGACTGGTAAAACATTTCTCATAGGTCATGGCCGTTACAGAGGCTCAAACACGACCAAATTTCCGAAAAAGCGCTCGCTCTCAATTTTCTTCGAAAACCTTAAAAGTTGAGCAGATTTGTGTGAATTATAAAACATTATTTGTGAACAGGGTACTTCACCTATACTATGAATAAATTTCAGACATTTTTGCCAATATTTGAGTGCTTTTACGTCAAAAATGGCGGACCCTTTTTTTAGGTAACATTTTACATAAAATAGACAATATAATCCTTGTTCGGATAATGATCTCTGGGATACTTCATCAGAGTATACATTAAAGATGTGTATAGATTATTCTGTAAAACTATTTGAAAAAACTTTGCGACGCCGAGAATAAACTCGAATTTTCGATCGCGCGTCGCGGCCGGGCTCCGCGCAGCGGGACCTGGAAATACAGTGTTCCCCGTTGGATTGTTCAAGTTGTGTGGACATAAACTCCTCGAATTCAACTTTTTAAGGCTATACATGTTGTCACTGATTTCATAAGATTCTAAACTGAAGATATTGGGAGGACATTGGATCGAGAGAATGGATCAGTGAACGCGTACTAACAGCGGTACATTTGTTTTTCTTTGGATAATTTTCGGGATCATGCTGCAAATTATGAACGTCTTTCAACTCTTGAGAACGAATGCGGGTTCTCGGGGTACCATGCAAGTTTTCCATCAAAAGGCAACATTTGGGATTCCTTTCACCCTCTCCTCCCCCACCCTGAACACTTTAGCCCTTTAGCTCCGTAGCCTTTACTCCCTGAGGAGGGTGGCACGAAAAGGAAAATTTTCTGGCAATGTGCAGCCTTTAAAAAAACATGCCTGCTTGGCAAATAACACTTTGTTGACACTCAGCGTTATGAAAGACTGACTGCCTTGCCAGTCTTATGAAGAGCTTCGTTTTTGGCGTTCTGTAGCGCACTTTCAAGTAAAGAGATCGCTCCAAGCGTTTAACTTCACGGATGGACGTTGTAAAGTGCCGGCAAAGTGCAAACAACCGAATAAGTGATCGTGAGGGGCGTAGTGCTCTTCTAAAGCGCCCTGTAACTACAAATTGGGGAGTTGTCGAGTTAGGATATCACTCCACAGGTATCCCACAGGGGAGTATTATAGGCCCACATCTCTTCCTTTTGTACTTTAACGAAATCGATTACTACTGGTGCCCCCGTCATTCCTCGTCCATCATCCTTCTCTTTACTTTCTTGTGACGAGGATCGGCTTGACCAGTACGTTCTGAATTAAAACCTTCTAATCATCCGTAGGCAGTCCAGCGACAAAAAAACCTTATTCTCGACATTTACCCTGCAGAGGTTTGCAATTACTAGGGATAATGTTGAGCACATGGTCATCCCCTCTGCTTTCTCTTGGTAGTTTCCGTTCAACAGGAAATAGGAATTGCGGAGGCTGTACTCTACAAATAAGAGAAAAACATCTGGTTCTCTATTTGACAATGAGATGAGATTTCTGATGATTTCAACTGTTTCTGATGTCACGTGAAGACGCGGGCAAAGTTCTGCATACGTCTCTAGTTAATTGTTCGTGTTGAATATTCATTTACTTACTCTATGTCTGTGTTCCTACATATTCTCCGATGAGCAATTAACGGTGCTATTTTCAATATTCAATCATACTTTCGACCAACACTTAAACTGCCATATAATGATGTATTCTTGTATTTTCTCCATTCATGAAATGTTATCGTGTTTATCTCTCATGTTTTCGTTTTTTTGTTCCCTTCAGGAAAAAACTGTGCAATTCGACTCTTAGATCGGAAGGCATTGAACCTCAACGGACGAACATGGCTTCTGATAAAGAAGAGGAAGGTAAAGAGGAGAAGTGTGAGCGAGACTTGTCCAAACTCCTCATTCCTCTTAAGGGTTGCCATTTGATGAAGCTCTTGTCCAAATCTGATATTCTAAATGGGGATGGTACTGAGTTGGAAATTGTTAAACAGTATTTCGACTACTTAAATGAAATCGAGACAACAAAAACATTGATGGAGGTGCTGCAAGACGTTGAAGGATTGCAGATAGCCTTTGATTTGGAAAGTACGGACATTGTGAAGCTACGATCGTGTAGTTCAGATGGAGAAAGAGGCTCAACAGACGTAAAACTGCCAAAGATATGTGCAGCAGCAAAGAGAGATGAGAAGTATGGCATACCGGAGATATCCAGCAACTTAGCTCATGAGATGTGTCATTTAGCAATGGAGGTGGTTTACAAAAATAATGGCCTTCCGTATAATAAAGGTGATATGGAGAGAGAAACGGAATATAAAGGGGTGATGAAAAACCTCCAAGAGTGTCCTGGGTGTCAAGAAATAATCTCTAAAATTTGGAAAAACTACAACTCACGTGTCTATGGACAAGAATTGATAGTTCGGGTACCGGAAATGATGGCCCTTTACAAAGATATAGAACCAGATTTTTTTAGCCTATTAAACGACCAGGAGAAGGCATTGGTGTCCTATTATGAAAAGAATGTAGAGCCAGATTTAAGGAAATATATTGATGGTAATCATACAAGTGGCAGGATGTTTTGTAGAAGTCTGATAAACTACCAGAAACGTTTCTCTTCGGTGGAGAGAATTCAGGTAACAGAAGGCATCGAAAGAGACCCAGTTATTGGAAATCACAATTGCCTTAAAGTAATAAAAGCGTCGAACGTGAAGCTGGCACAAAGCCACTTGAAATCGTTCCTAAAAAATCCAGTCTTTTTTGACTGGTCATTTTACAAACAAATCTTAAGCAACAAAAATGAGGACCCATCATCCCGAGATTGTATCAAAGAATGGCTAAATACAGGGGAGATAAAGACACTTGTAATGACCTGGGACATTGATGAGAAACCAGAATTCTGCACACAAAGAGAATGTACTGGTATATGCTCAAGTTTTTACTTCAGTGACTACACAGATTGCGTTTACCTATTGGTCAGTACAAAGTGGAATGTTCTGGAAAATATAGAGTGTAACAACTACTCCTGGGATGACCTCTCTCTGCGCACTAAGAAAATGATCCAGGAGAAGGAGGTTAAATTTTGTGGTAAGAATGTCGAGCTAAAGACTTTAATTTCTCGTCTAGAAGGGGAGGATCATTTTAATAAATTTATGAGGGAGTGTTTGGTTTCCGAGGACATTAATTTGCTCCTAGGAAAGAAAGACATCGAGGTGGGTAAAACCAATTCTTTAAGTGATGGAAGGACTAAAAACATGGCCTTGAAACAACCTGAAGTGTTCATTGACCGAAACATTATCCAAAATGTCGTAAACCTCGATAAGGATATGCTCAAGAGATTTGACAAGGATGTCTTTTTTGTGAGTAATGCTGCTATGAATGATCTTTGCAAACGCGGAATAAGTGACAGTGACATAATACATTGCGATGATAGCACTAGTAATGATCTGGCACGCTGCTATATATTGCCTCCATCGCTTGATGTTAACGAAGATTCGGCTTTCAAGCAGGTTTTGGAGCATCTCCGTAGTAAGCATAAAGGACAGGTGAAAACATTGCATCGCTTGAAATTGAGAAAAGACCACTTTGCTCACATTAGATCTGTAAATATTCAAAGTGAAACTGATTTGGATAAGGTAGACTGTTTAATATCTTGTACAGTCAAAAGACAACTTGGAGCTCCAGACTTCGAAAGCTCAGATCCATTTTTGCTTGCTGATGAACCAGGGACTGGGAAAACATACTTTCTTTACTCCCTGCCTAAGAAAATCAAAGAGTGTCATCCTCAAAAATGGGTTTCAATTGTGAACCTTAGTCTACCGACAGTACAAAATATTTTGGAGGCAATGGAAAAAAATAAACCATCTTCAGAAAAAGACTCCTTTGACTCTTTGTTCTTGTTGGTTGGAAGTAGGAGGAATGATTCACTGGAGAGGAAGATTTTTGATAAATTATGTAAGACAGAAAATAACATCATCGTCATTTTTGACGGATTTGACGAGATCTGTCCATCTCACAAAGAAGTTGCCACCTTATTCATTGAGTCTCTTAATAAAATCAACATCAAGCTGGCTGTCTCCACTCGTCCTCAGGAGAGATTTCACCTTGAAGAGAAATTGGATGTAATTTCTCACTATCTGGAGCCATTCGGGAAGGATGACCAATCATCCTTCCTGAATAGGTATTGGGGACAGCTCTTTAGTAGGTTGGCGCTTCCTCCGTGGAAGAAGAAAATGGAGTGTTCCATTGAAAATATCGAAATTTTATTCAAAGAAAAGCATGATGATGGCATCAAGATATTAATATCAGAGATGAAAGAATTGCTGGTGAAAGAGAAATCAAGGAAAAAGAATGAAAAGAAAATCAATTTCACAGCAGTGGCTGAAATAATTCTTTTGGTCTGGGAGCAATCGGAAAAAGGCCTTGACAAGTTCACGGATACTCCACTCCACCTGCACATGCTTGGCGCTCTTGTTTTTGATGATTCCTTTAAGATGAATCAAATACTGTACAGTGGACAACTTTATCAGAGATTTTTTGACCTAAAGATAAAAATATACAACCAGGAGAAGGCTCATAGTTCCAGAAACGTCCAGTCAAACGAAATGAGCAGGGGTTTTCAAGAGTTATTCTCCGAAAAACTGGAAAAATTATCGGTTAGCATTTTAGAGGGAAACAAATCTTGTGAAATAACAGAAAAGGAAATGAAGTGGGCCTGTAACATTGGCTTGGTAGTCCAAAATGGTGAAGACTACCAGTTCATCCACAGGACCTTTGCTGAGTTCTTCTTTGCCAGGAGGATGCTGAGAAAAGCAGGAAAGAGTGAGGTGACAAAGCTGTGGCTAGAGAAACTTTTCTTTGATGACCAGTATGCGAGGGTGAGGAAATTCATCGAAGATATTTTATATCTGTTCTCAGAAGAGTCAAAAACAGCAGAAGATTTTTTGATGCTGAAGAAGTCTACCTTGAATAATTCTGTCTTAGATGATAATTCATATCTGTTAAATTCTATCGGTCGCATTGTTTATGAATGCAGTGTCCATACTCTGCAGTATTTTGCGGACTCGTTTGGAGAAAGTGTAGCAAAAGTGTTAATTCATGAGTTCAATATTAATGACTGCAATGAGTCCCTTAAAGAAATTTATGGGAAAGCTGAATATTTTGTAAGAAAGGATGGTAAAATGGCGTATTTATTTAGGTTCTGCTTCTATCTATGGAGAAAATCCGCTAATTATGCAGCATTAGTGAAAAAAATGTTGGATTTGGTGAGAAAGTACGAAATGTGTGATGACATAGAGAATTTACTGACCACTGAGGCACACTGGCTACTTCCTGTGCCATATAATGAAGCGATGGTTGGTGATTGTCATTTAAAGCATACTGAAGAAGTTTTAAATATCTTGTTGGAATACAAAGATATATTTGGTGATATGATGAGGGGATGGATAACCTTGGAATGTGATTGGTTTTCAAAGGATAGATTACTCAGAATCTTCACCCCATGCTTTGATTTATTTACTTTTGTAATGGAAGGGCTTTATGATAAAACACAGCTGAAGAGTATGCTTAAGGAAGAGGGGATAGTTTCAAGCATATGGATTAATGTTACTGGTGAATGTGGACGTCTTAAAACAGAGCAGGGTTGGAACTATATCAAGAAGGGTTTGGAATCGGATGTAACTCATCTAAGAAATTATCTTGTGTGGAAAGATGAATATCAGTTTAATGCTTTGTTCCACTCCGCACACAATGACGACCCTGAAGTGATCGAGTTCATCTGGGAATTAGCAGGTGAAATGATGAATGTTCATGATAAGAAACAGTGGCTATTTGATAGTTTCGACTTGAGAAATGATTGGAAACCTTACAATATGTTATTAGGTTGGAGTTTCCATAAGTTTCTGGCGATACGGTTGAATTGTGGTTTCCTGTCCGGAGATGAGATATTCCGCTTGCTGAAGTCTAAAGATAAATGGGGATACTTTTATATCCTCAGACAATATCCTTATGGTTTATTCTCTCACTTGTTACCCATCCAACATAACATAACCCATGAGTTTTTCGTGAAAGAGATGTATAATGTGGAGTACTTTTATGATTTAAATAAATGGTTGTACTCATCCCATGCATTGAATGAAGATCTGAAGAATGAGGTTGATAAAATATTCCAGGAAGTGATATCTTTTGACACGTACAGGTTGGCTGACCAAATGGAAGTGGACGAGAATGAGTTCCTAGTTAGGGTACAGTCAGGCGGAAGAAAGATCCATCGGGACAGATTTAAGTTCTTTGTTGCGGCATTCTACAAACAGGTCGAGTTCTGCAAAAGCCATTTCCAAATAGATGGACTCGTCAAGTGCTTGAAGAGGAAATATAAATTGTGGTGGTTGGGACCTAATCTGTTACAATTTATACACTCGCACTTGGGACCTAATATTTTACATTTTGTAGTTTACTTTTTACCACCACTGACCCAGGGATATGTTTTCAGCATATTGATTGAGTCTTTTCCCCGAGATGATTTCCTCGCACTCCTGTTTGAACCAGATGAAAATGGAGAGACAGTGTTTCATAGAACGATTTGGGACCATCGTACAGGTGAATTAATCAGGCATAGATTTCCTCGTTGGAGTAAATTGAACGATGTGGTCTGTGCTCTTCTTGGTCAAGATGCTAAATCCAATCTAAATGAACGATTCTTCGAGCAACAAGATCCTGGGTCATATGAGGTTTTTGAGGAGGAATTGGTCAGATGGAGGAGGATTTGGAGAAGTGTTAAGATAGAGGAGGGCCAATCGGAGATAACAATCCGGAAGGATGAGGAGGAGATTGAAGAAATGATACGACTTGCAAGGAGGAGGATAGAAATTTTTCAAAATGAACCAATAGAAGAGAGGAATAGAGAAAAGGATCGAATGACTCTGACGGAGAGAATGTTTTCAGAAATGGCACGAAAAGAGAAAAGGAGGAGGATTGAGGATCAATTGAGAAGAGAAAGAGTGATGAAGCAATTAAATGAAACTTTCAAAATAAACCAATAGAAAGGAGGAATACATATCACATTGAAGATAGGAGGAAACGGATTCGGGAGGAAAAGGAGAATGATGAAAGTGGGGAATAGGGAAACGGTGAGCGATGAAGGGGAAGAGGAGAGTGATGAAAGTGAAGGGGAAACGGTGAGCGATGAAGGGGAAGAGGAGAGTGATGAAAGTGAAGGGGAAACGGTGAGCGATGAAGGGGAAGAGGAGAGTGATGAGGTTGAGAGGGATAGGTTTTCAGTTCAAAGAAGAGAAGAGAGGAAAAGAAGGATTTGGGAGGCTTTCAATCATTGTGAGATGAGATAAAGAGAGAAAGGAGAGAGAGAGAGAGAAGAGGCTTCCGTCCGTACGATTTGGAGGAGATTTTTGACGTATTTAAGTGGATTTGTAGAGGCCAGAAATAGGAGGAATAATCGGAGATAACAATCCGTCAAGGAACTCATGAAGAAGAGAGTGACGAAAAGAAACGAGAGGAGCAAAGAGGAGGAGATCGTTTTAGAGGAACGGGAAATAAGTCATGAAATGGGATTAGTCAAATGGAGAGCGTCGGCCATTATTATGTCAACCTTAAAATACAACACATGTTGTTCACAATTTTTATCCCAGTTTTATAAAATGTGTTTTAGGTTTTTATAAAAAGGTTGTATATATTTTTTTACAATGGTAGTGTACAATTTGTGTATCGACTATGGTTCAACCCCAACTGTGTGAGCAATGTCAATATACCATATAAGTACAAATACCCCTATTTAATCACATAATACATATATATATATTTACAGAGTACCATTGTAAGAAAATGTACTTCTGTAATATAAATGGGACTGAGTTAACACACGGGATATTCCTGGTGTAATTTGTACAGAAATGAACATTGGGTATCCCATCTGTGATGTATACTAATTAACTGCTGATTTTTTACAAATTAAGTAATGTCGCTGAATCAATCAAAAATGTGTGTCCATTTGAATGCATTTACAATCTTCTGAAGTGTATTCTGTATTTTAATTGTTTATTGTACAATATATTTTAATCAGGTCCTGCTTTGAATTGTACTCATGTTTGATATTGCATCAATGTCGTTATAAACATATTCTTCGAAGATCACAAGCTCTAATAATATTAACTAAAGGGAAAGTTGTAGTTCTTTATTTCATTTCATTTGGAAAATGTATATATTCTATTATTAAATGTCATTTTACTCCAGAATAATCATGAATTATTCGCATTGTTTATTTATTGGTTTCCCTGGAGATGATCAGAAGCTTTGAAAAATTCCTTTTCTTAAAAACAAAATGAAACATCACCTAATCTACACCTTTGAAATTCCTCTAAATTGTCCTGGACCCATTGTCTTTCTCCCTGACCTGTACTACAGGACATTCACCTTGTATGGACGTAAGAAATGAACAAGATAGAAAATGAGCACATATCACAGAGGAGGAATGGACCATATGGAATACAAACACTGCCTGTTCCCGAGTTACGTCGGCCTCGAGTTGCGTTGGCCTTTAATTACCTTTGCGACTTACCTTTATCTAAACCAAGAAACTTACAATGAGGACGGAAATCTTGGTGCGCTTCCGATCGTCATTTGCTCAAATTACATTTCGCCAGTTAATGCGCTGGTTTTGCGAGGGAGGCCTCGATAAATGTGAGCTTTTATCCCGCCAGTGTTTTTGCAAATTTCACCCTTTTTAACAGAGATATCGGAACCAAATTCACCTTACTTACTATGCAAACCTTGCACATTTGTAAAATACTTTCAACACAACAATGCGTCAACTAGTCTAGGAATGGGAAACTTTCAAACCTGTGTGTGTTTTTTCCTCTCCGCCTTCTTGTGAAAAAATGCCTTTTTCTCTTAACTCTTTGACTTAAGTAGTGCTCAACTTACGTATATCTGCACTTACGCAACCGGGAACATTACCCAAAAAACGAGAATTAGGAACGTTACGGATTAAAAACGAATGTTGCCTACTTTCAAGGAGGTCTTTATGTGTTGTTACTAAGATCTGGCCCATCTGAAAGGGGTAACTTAGCCTGACAAGCTGTCGTAAAGTTGCAGTAAGATACCGTGCGTTAGTGCAGAGGTGGTGTTGATGAATTCTTAGGTATGTCAGTATGAATTTTGATAAGAAATATATAAAGTGCAACTTTCAGGCAATACTTATATCAAAGCAACCAATTCCAGCAAAACCCGATGGTAGAGTCGAAGGAAAAAAAACTTTAAGATGATGATGGACATTCCAGATAGCATGTAAGCTTGCCGCAAGCTTAGATATTGGCTTGCCAAAGCTTAATTCAAGTTTGCATCAAGACTACCATGGCAAGCTTGCCTCGGCAAGCTTCATTCAAGTTTGCATCAAGTCTGACATGGCAAGCTTGATTCAAGTCTGCATACCTTGAATATTTTTCTCCCTTAGCGGAACGCCAATATCTACGTTTGAACTCAAACAATGCGTGAGCGCCGGTTCATTCCACCTACTCTACTCTATACAATATTCCTCTAAATAGTCCTGGACCCATTCTCTTTTTCCCTGACCTGTACTTCAGGACTTGCACCTTGTATGGAGGTAAGAAATGAACTAAAATGTAAATGAACGTATTAAACAGAAGAATAAAGAACTATATGGAATACCAACACTGCCAGTCCCAGAGTTACGTAAACCTCGACTTATGTAAACCTAAACATTCGTAAAATGCAATGTTTATAAAAAACAAAAGATGCACCAAATTCAAATGACGGTTGCCTAAGTTAAAAGGAGCGCATGTGCTTGAATGCAAGTGAAAGGTGGACATACTGAGATGGAATGAAGAACGGGTAATTGTCCTGGTCAGTAATCGGTAAGTAGCATTATGACACTGTTATTTACAAAAACGGGTGTCAACTGTCTGTGCTATACTCCCTAGAGAGGAAAAATCATTCGCCTTTTTCCGCCATTCGAACCCGGATCCCTCGATTTCGCGCCAAGTGCCTTAAAGGAACAAGTTGTACTGGACTGCCACAGATATTAGAACATACATTGAAAGAAATGTTTCGCTTTAAATATATACTCATCAATACTCAAATTTTGTCAATTTTTTAATTCGCAGCAATGGTAGTTTTATTTCGCAGTATTTCCATATGGAATTCACTCAATAAACAGAGAAAAACTGTGGGAAATGTTGGAGAACTTTGGAATACCTGTTAAACTTGTTGAACTTGTTAAAATGTGTATAAAAGAGTCCAAAGGAAAAGTAAAAGAGGGAAAAGAGTACCGCCTATGAAAAATTTGTATAAAACCCGTATAAAAATTCTATACAACTTATACAGGTTGTATACATTTTGTATACATTGTATACAAATTGTATAAACTGTATAAAGTCACGTGCTGTATACAGCATATACAATTGTATACAGTGTACACAATTGTATACAGTGTATGCAATGCAATAGTGGTTGCACATATTCAAAATTATGTTTTTTAAACAACTCAATTGTTGATAATAATAGGTTCAACCTTAGTAAATAGTACGGAAATATGCTGTTCTGTCAGGTAATGTACTTTTAGTTGAAAATAACATGTTAAAGGCCATGAGTTTTAGTGTGACAGCTATTTAATATCATTTAAATAGAGAATCTACCTTGATGGTATGGGGAAGCTCTTATAGTAACCCAGTATTTGAAAAAGGTTCCAGCAAAGATATGTAAAGAATTAACATGGAATAGCAGTAATACCGGTGGCATAGCCAGGAGGGGGGGGCATAGGGGACACGTGTCCCTGCTCAAACCATTTAATTTTAACAGAAATATATTTACCTATATAACAAATGTATTCTACTCCGCCAATACTAGGAAGCAAAACTAATATTGACTATTATTTATTGACTAATAGTTGATGTCTTACGTATAAAGTGATGACATCTATTACCTACTGCCTCACACATTAACACATCTGTATGGGAATGCAACGGCTTTTTCCGTATATTTTCTCCCTCATTTTCTCCAGAAGAGTCATCATCTTCAGATGATAATGAGGTGGTAGCGAATGATGTAAATATTTGCGGACTGTATAATGTCACATAATTATTTATGTCGCATAATGTCACACAGCACAAAATACCTGTACTGGCTGTGTACAGCCTGTATAAAACTTGTGTACAGCCTGTATAAAACTTGTATACATCCTGTATAAAACTTGTATACAGCCTGTATAAAACTTGTATACAGCCTGTATAAAACTTGTATACAGCCTGTATAAAACTTGTATACAGTTTCTTTACACATTTACGCAGCAATATTGTAATAATATGCATAATATGTGGCAAAATAGGATAACAGTTATCTGGCATTAATTCATGGCAAATAGCTTTTATCAATGTTTTATGGCATTTCCTCAAACTATCATGGAATTGTCATTTAATAATTGTAGTTCTCAAAGTCACATTTATCCACGGAAGTGTCTACATATATACGTCTTTCTAAACACCGTTAATTCAGTAATGGGTGCGAGAATAGGTGCGTTGAGTCTTAGGTTTCCTAATCATGCGATACAAGTACCATATAGTTAGGTAGACACGAGGTAGTATTATACGACATATTATATCATGACATTGCACAATAGCATAATCCCCTATGAAAAAATTGTATAAAACCCGTATAAAATTGTATAAATTTTTTGTATACATTCCGTATAAAATTTTATACAGGTTCTATACAAATTGTATACAAATCTTATACAGCCTGTATAAAAGTTGTATACACGCTGTATATAATTTGTATACATCCTGTATAAAAATTGTATAAAATGTATACTTATATACACTCATTTTTGTATAAAAGTTGTATACAACCTGTATAAAATTTTATACGGAATGTATACAAAATTTTTATACAATTTTTATACGGGTTTTATACAAATTTTTCATAGGGGACTCTGAAACGTTTGAAATAAATACAGGCGTCAGACAGGGAGATGCACTTTCTCCACTGCCCTTCAGTATAGCAATAGAAGAGACGCTAAAGAGAACCAGAAATACACCTGGTGGAGCCAAAATTCCAGAAAAAATTAACCTACTAGCAATTGCAGATGATGTAGCAGTAGTGGCTGAAAATAAGGAAGAACTTAAAAACTTGACAAGAGTGCTACTAAATGAGGCGAATAAAGTAGGTTTAAAAGTAAACGAAGGCAAAACACAGTACTAGAAAATAAGCAGAAATGAAGATGAAGAGAATTATCTACCAGTATTGCACCATAAGTTTAAAAAAATGACCAATTTAAATATCTAGGAGTACTAATAACAAACAACAAGAAAGAACAGACAGATATAGACGCCCGACTTGCCTCAGCTGACAGATCATACTGGAGCTTAATAAAGTTATTTAAGAATAAACTCATATCAAAAAGAACAAAAATTAGGATTCATAAAACAATAGTGATACCAATACTATTATATGGTTCTGAAGTGTGGGCTTGTACCAAAAAGTCACAAAAGAAACTCATTACGTTTGAAAACAAAGTATTGAGAAGAATATTTGGTCCCATTAAAGAGGGTGAAACATGGAGAATAAGAAAAAACAAAGAGTTAAGAGAATTGTATAAAGAACCAAATATTGTGGGAATTATCAGAAGCAGGAGATTAAGGTGGCTGGGACACGTCCATAGAAGAAGTGAAGAAACAATGATGAAACAAGTGCTAAAAGGAAAACCAGAAGACCGTTAGGAAGACCAAGGATGCGCTGAAATGACGACGTAGAGAAGGATATGAGAAGGATGGGAGCACATCTGGAAGTGACAGGCGACCGTAGAGCGTGGAGACGTGTGGTTGGCGAGGCCAAAGACCTCCTAGGTTTTCAATGGCCACAGGAGTAAGAGTAAGAGTAATTAATTCACGAGGGGCCACTTAAGGAGGACTAAACAATTTCAATAACAAATAACTAACGCATTTTTTGAGTTTTGGAATCGTATCTATTACGTAACTCGGGGACTGTTTGCAAAAGAGAAGAAGATCAAGGTGGATTGATTGGTCACACTCCCTGAGGCTCAATGGGTTCAGGATAATTATTTATTTGAAGAAAAGATGGAGGAAAAAGTCCTTAAGAGGAAGGCCAAGGTTTAAATACGAAGACAAAATAAATAGGAAATTTCATTGGAAATATTTCAAGGAGTAAGAAAATATGAGGGTTATTGGGACTATACGGTAAACCAATATGAGGTAAACCTAAGGATGAAGGATATAAGGGTCTTGAATGTATGTTTTAAAGTTACAAAGTTTATGTACAAAGTACTTAGTTTCTTGCGTTACCTGGTGGATTTAAACACTAGAAAATGCAATTAACTCACAGTCCGTCATCGAGTTACGTAAGTCTCGACTTAAGTAGTCCTCACTTTACGTAAATCTGCACGTACGCAACCGGGAACCTTACCCAAAAAAACGAGAATTACGAAGGTTATGGTTTTGGAACGATTGCTGACTACTTTCAAGGAGGTTGTGAGTGTGTTTTGTTACTAAGATCTGGCCAATATGAAAGGGGTTACGTGGCCTGGCAAGCAGTCGTAAAGTTGCAGTAAGATACAGTGCTTTTGCGCAGAGTTTAAGTTGTTTAATTCGTAGTTATGTGAGTATGAATTTAGTAATGAAATATATATTGTGCAACTTTCAGGTCATTTAAAAATTTGGTCATTTACGAAATACGGAAACGTATAAACATTAAGAATTTTAATCAGGAATTTGATATAAAATAAATGCCTGGAGGAAGTTCGTGATGTTAAATCATTTATAATAAAACCATAAAGGAAAGCCGTAAATAAGTCTCAAATTGGAGCTTTGGAATTTCACACAACAAAGGCTTAGTAGTTATCCATGGATACTAAATAGATACATCAAGAGAACTTCATAAACAAGAGTCAATAACCAGCGAATTTTTAATACCACAACCTTTCAATTTCTCATTAAAGTTAACCAAAAACACAGGGTTCTCTAATTTTTTGTGAACTGAATGAAATATGGTCGGAAAATATTCCCCACATTTCACCGTAATGTGGAGAGCAGCTACGGAGTAATTTTCGACTTACGTAACATTTGAATTGCGTTATTATCGACTTACGTAAATTTCGTCTCATGCAGCGAGTGTAGGAACGCATCTATTGTGTAACTCGGATAATGTCTGAACTTTCTTACCTCCTTTACTTAAAGCTGATAAAAGGGCGAATAATTTAATTTGCCTTCGTTCAAGGGACTAGTATGTGATATAATTCGCATTGGATTATTTTGTGACCATCACTGGTGCAATGCTGGTCACAAAACTATGCCTATACTAAAGGGGATCGTATTTCAAGTTATGAACATCGGATATATAGAAAAAGAAGTTATCTAGTGTGATGCGGGTCACACATTCAACCTGCGTTCAAGAGAATCGTATTTCAAGTTATGTCCTACATCGTATTTACATAAAACATATTAACTTGTGAAATACAGGTCACAAACCTTGCCCACATTCAAGGCATTATTCAAGTTATGTAATGGATTTCAGGAATTTCACGAGATAGGATATAAACGAAGTGTACGGAAGAGGGAAGGACCATATGGAATACTAACACTGCAAGTCCTCGAGTTGCATAGCCCTCGACTTACGTCAATGTACACATACGTTAAAGGCTATCTTAATAAAAAACAAGAGATGTACGAAATTCGAAGGACGGTTGCCTGCATTTAAAGGAGCGTATGTGGATGATTGTTAGTGAAAGGTGGACGATCTTAAAAGGAATTACGACCGGGAAATTGTAATGGTCTGCAGTCTGTAAATATCATTGTAATGCTATTTATAAAAATCGGGTGTCAATTGTCTGTTCAATATTCCATAGATAGGAAAACATTTTTCGCCTTTTTCCGGAATTCGAACACAGTTCCTTTGATTTAGCGCAAAGTTTTTAAAGTAAAAAGTTATTCTGGACTGCCGGACATTGCAATAAATATTAAACACAACTTTTTTCTCAAATTTCCCCTTTTTGTTTGTAAAATTTGTAAATTGTTTAATTTGTAGTTATGATATGGACGGACTCTGCTCCACAGTAATATTCGAGTTACGTATAATCGGATTTTTGGCTAACATATCCATTACGTAAATTGGGAACTGTCTATGATAGAGAAGTAACACGTACATTGATTGGGCGCACTATTAGAGGCACAGAGAGTTATAGATAAATGTTTAATTTGAGGGAAAGATGGAGGAAAAGCCCTCAGAGAAAGGCCAAGGTTATGTTACGTAGACAAAATAAATATAAAATTTGATTAGAAGAACTATTGAGTAGAAGTAAGACAATAAGATGGTTAATGGCATTACAACTAAATATTTAAAGGAGTAAGGCAATAGGAGGGTTATTGATACTATACGGTAAACCAATCTTAAGACCTAATGGTGAAGGATGTGAGGGTCTTCAGTGTATTTATTTAGAATTACCAAGTTCATGTAGAAACTATTTATTTTCTTGCGTTATTTGGTGGAATTAAACAGTAAGAAATACGATTACTTCACAGTCAGTCGTCGAGTAACGTAAGACTCGACTTAAGCAGCCCTCAACTTACGTAAATCTGCATTAACGCAACCGGGAACGTAACCCAAAAAACGAGAATTACAAAAATGACGGATTGGAAACGAATGCTGTCTACTTTTAAGGAGGCTGTTTGTGTGTTGTTACTAAGATCTCGCCAATCAGGAATGGGTAACTTGGCCTGGCAAGCTGTCGTTTAGTTGCAGTAAGATATTGTGATTTCGTGCAGGGGTGGAGTTGTTTAATTCGTACTAATTTCAGCATGAACTTTGATATGAAATATATAAAGTGCAACTTTCAGGTAATACTGAAATCAGAGCAAGTAGTTCCAGCAAGACCCGATAGTAGAGTCGAAGGAAAGAAAGACTTTAAGATGGTGTTGGACACGTGGTTAGGATGAACGAGGGAAGGAAGCCAAGAGAGAGAGGTGTGATGGAGGGAAGAGCAGAAGGAAGGCGAGGAAGAGGACGACCAAGAATGGAATGGGAATAAGAATATATATGTGGAGAGAGATAGAGAGATTGGAAGTCAGGCACGAGGAAAGGGGATTCGAGATGGATGGAGAAATACTTCTAGGCCATTTAAAACATTCGGTTAACTATGAATTAAAAGAACTAATAAAAGTTAATAATTGATATAAGTAATTTGTTATGAGATAAACGAATAAACAATGTTCGCGTGGTGAAGTCATTTATAATGAAACCTGAAAAGGGAAACTAAAAATCAGTCTCAACTTCGGGCTTGTAACTTGCACACAACAGAGGCTTAAGTAGTACAGTTAGGCAGCACAAGCATAGCGTAAGATATCCTTCCGCCCGGCTTGCTGTCACTAGAGTCGCAGTTAAACCCTTCCCCGCATACGGCCCCTACTTCAAGCAGAAGAGCCTCTTCTGGTTTCCGCAATCAAAGTATTACCCACTCCACACTCCTCTGAGAGGCCGCGGCGTTGCCAAATCTATAGCTCTCCGACGGCTTATTTAATCCGCTTGCCGTTAAATAAACCATCGTAGAACCTCGAGCAATGAACGCATGTAATCGTCTCTGGACCACAAATCCAACATATAAGATTATATCAAGCCAAATATGACATTTAATTACGTTCATATTATATTGCAAGCGGTCAAGATCTGGGCGGTTTGCCCACTGACTTGCTGGGCTTACCCTAAGTGCCCAGCGAAGTGGATAAGGGTTAAAAGAATAGCTCGCTCATGAGCGAACCCCCTCCTGACGACTTCTACATGAGACATGGCTACCATTAGCCGTCTAAATTCCTTTCCTTTTAAGAACAATTTGGATTACTTACCATTTAGTTTTAACTCTGTCTCACACATCTTTTAGGTTGTAGTTGTACCGAAACGTTCATTTCAAATCTCACATGAGAACGGTGTCCACATGATAACGAGTCCATGCTTTAAATTTACTTTTTTCTCATTAAGAGAAAAAACATTACTTTATTATTTCCAAAATTCAACATTTTAAATCAGGGTTATAATCCGAAAGGGAACTTTACGTTAAGTGCTGGACCTGGGGGTTATGAAACCACCCGTTATGGTAAACTGGGTAAAGTGCCGGACCTGGGAGGCCCTCGGACTCGTGAGTCCGAACCTAGGTGTCAAGAAAAAACCAACCCTACTATTCATTAGTTTATCACAAAATTATATTCGTCATTGTGCAGCGATATAAACGCTGATGAAAATGATTTTTAAACGCATTTATACGATAGATATTAACCATTTCACGTGCATTAGTAAACCAACCCAGTATAATGTACATTAAATTACTGAATCATGTAAAACGGTTAATATCTTTCTTATAATATCGATAAAAATACCATTTTTATGAGAATGATTATTGTAATACAAGGGTGAACATAACTTTCAGATTTTTGTTTTTACTTTTATAAGTCTTAAACTAATAAAGTGTGATTTGACAGTTGGTGCGATAAAACACCCGCGGTGAAGGGTTGGGTTGCCTTCGACGCCGAGGCACGGACTCCCGTGTTTGGTTGCCACCAAGGTCCGGCACTTTACCATAATGGATAGTTTTGAGCGTCCCAGTTCCGGCACTAAACGTAAAGTGCCATTTCGGATCACACCTCTGGTTCGAATTAGGTACACAAATATATGCATTTCATCAATGAAATTTACACTTTGCTAAAAAATAAATTTCAGAACATTCATTCATTCCTTCAACGGACGTGTCCGGTGCTTCCTCTTGAGCATCTTCAGGTAGTTGCCTACGGCGAAACGTTTGCCGTGAATATAGCACACGAACGGCTTCTCGTTCGTTTGCATGCACTGCACGTGTCTCCTCACGTTCTTCGAGAAGAACGACTTGACGCACTCCCCGCACGCGTACGGCTTCCTTCCGGCGTGCCGCAGCAGGTGCGCGGCGAACTGGGCCTCATTGGAGTACTCGGCGCCGCAGTCGTCGCAGCGGTAAGCCTTCGCGCCTGCGTGATTGGACAGGTGACGACGGAATGCGGCGTGGTCGCTCAGTACGGCACCGCAATCGGGACAGAGGAAGCGCTCATTGGAGGAGCCAGAGTGCGTCTTCTTGTGCCGCAGCAGCGTGCCTTTGGAACGGACCCGATGGCCACAGACTTCACACTCGTAAGGTTTGTAGTCGGAGTGCACAACTATGTGGCCGTTTAGGGCCTTGTGGTCCTTGAACCTTCGCAACAAGATAAGACGGAGAGAGAGAGAGAGGAAAACCAAAAGGTTTATTATTAAATGTACACATCACCACATCCACTGTCATTACATGGAGATAATTAATTACCCAGCGATTTGGCAACACTGGCTTAGGATGGAAATATATTTTCAACTTCCTTTAGAGAAACCCCATAATGCTGAAACTTCTCTAAAATCTGTCATTTTGTTTCATAAAATGGAATTGATACATCCACCGGGGACCAACATAGCCTTACGTTGAATCGTTACATCGTGTTTACGCAACATCAAATAATGATTCCATAAGAATACTTAAAAAATCATTGCCGGGACTGCTCATTCCCTTGTGTAAAATCAACATTTACGTTATATTGAATTACGTATAATCGAGAGCCTACTGTATAGCTCTAGTCACAGTACTGACACTGTAGAGGCCGCCGGTGCTCGTCGTGATGACTCCGCAAGTGGTTCTTTCAAGCATTCCCCACACTCGGGACACTGGAACCCATTCCCGATGGGCTGGAAAGGGGAAAATGAACGGAAAGGGATAAGTCTCGAGTTTCAACTCCCACCGTGAATCGCTCACAGTTTATGAATCGGATCACCATCTACCAGTGACCACATCGGACCACGTCAATATTTCCCTCTGAATATGGAGTGGGAAATAGATATACAGAAATATTCAGTAGACAGATCTGCTATTTGGTTTTTATTTTAAAGGAGGCACAAAATAAATACAATGAGCATTCTTCATACTTCCGTCGAATCATTATTTTCTGAATGCAAAATTACATATGTTACTCTTGTTATTGAAAGATTCTTTTGTTTCCTTTGTGAAATAAATTTGAAAAGAAAGAATATTACGCAATACAGAACATTTATTCATAGAAATCATATGTACAAATGGCTAACCTATGAACAGTTGGTCGTTGTAAATAATATTTCCTGCTTTCCTATGTTAATTTAATATTTCTTCTGTTATGTACGTCTAACTCACGTTCTCAGCTCTCCGTAGACACCTCGATCACTAAAATCGATCTACTCGTTCCGGAGAAACAACTGAACTGAAGACGCGCCGTGCCCACACAAGCCCAAATTTAGACCTCCACGCGCAGCGCTGTGACGTCACCTCGCAACCCCCCACTCTTCTCGTGACAAACCATTTCCGGTACTCGTCAAAACGGGCTATCCAGTCATAGTTTTAGATATTCCGTCATCCTTATAGTTTTTGCACAAGAGACCCTCAAAATTAAAAAAATAATGGTTGCGGCAAAACCTTACATGACACTGAGAATGAACTGTAAGATGTTCACTCATATTCACATCAAAATTGGAAATGTATTTCTGGAAAAGTCTTGGAGTTTACATTTTTGTGGTCTGCTGTTTGTGTCTACACCCCTGCTACTATAAAATGCCTGCGATAAACTAAGTATTGGAAACTGTTTTCATTGACAAAAATATTTTTCTGAAAGTGACGAGCCAAACATGAAAATATCTACAATCGGACTTCCAGATCCATGCTTAAACATGAAATTTACAGAAAAAAATCACTTCCTGATAGCAACATGCACCAAGTGCAAAAAATACCATTTCCGGAGCAAAAAAAAATAAAAGTTTTCACTAACTAAAACAAAGCGTATGGCACTTACTCCAATGATTTCCTTGTGAAACTAAATGTTGGTCCAAGTAGATGGACCAACATATGGCCCCTGGGGCACATGTTACTTTAAAATATAGCCTAATCAGTCCTTTATATGTCCTAAGGTACATGCGAGCCAAATGCTTTTGGAATCCCTCAAGGGGTTTGGAAGTATATATATATAGCATTTTGCCTTCTTTACACTCTGCAACATTTTGGCGTCCACCAGAAATATTTATATATATTGCTATTTTATCGCGTATGTAGAACAATCGAGTGATTTCTGCCCTTGTGTACTATTTTGTTTTACGAAAACTATTTTTTTACAGGAGATATACGTTTACCTTGAATCCGTACAGACAGATAACATTTTACCACCCTTTCAAACCCAATCATTATGGCGTCCAGAGTATACTTTTTACATTTGATAATCACTTTGGAATCCATTTTGTATATTTACTACCACTACGATATCATTTTGCCTTCCTGCGCTGTTGCCAAATTTATCTATCATGAAAACTTCGCTCTTGCTTGTCTTTTTTGCAGTTCATAGCTGCTATTGCATTGAATGGGTGAATGTATTTCAATTAATTATTTACTAAATGTGCTAAAGCTGTCAAACAACGATTATAATCACCTTAGGAATAAACTTTGTATCACTAGGAACATACTTTGCCAAGTTTTTGTTCAAATCAATACCTTTATTTGCTCCTCATTCATTTATTTCAGTTTTGTTTTGGTATGCTAAAAACACGCCTAGAGGAAAGCGAGAGAGGAATTTGACTGGCGCAGTCATATTTGTAAGTCCGCGGTGGCCTATCACGCAGCACTGTGTCACACAATCGATTTGCAGGAAAAAAATCGAAGATTGTCCCAATATTACACGAAGATAGTTCCAATAAAACTAGCCGACACGGTTTAAGCAACATGCATACAAATATTACTTTCTCAATGCACTTGCCATTCTAATAAGGAGTTGTAAATCAATAATTTTCTATCATGTCACATACCACCAAATTCGCGAAATCCGTGAATGACTCTCAAACTGCTTTCATCATTATCCCAGTAGTTGATTGTTTCTAGTTTAGAATAGTTGTTCAATTCAGTTTAAATACAATCATTTACGTGAAAAATAATCAAAATATGAAACACAAGTTGCTGAAAAATGGGTCAATTAATCTTAATAAGTTAGAAAGGGATTTATTATTTGCTGGAATTTCTATCACTAAAACACATTTAAATGTTACCAAAAAATACATGAGTCAATAGAATGCTAAATTATATTCTTTTTCCATATAAAATGCAATAAAAAAAGTAAGTTAAACTTCATTTAGGAAGAAGAATGTCATAAATCCTGCTTTTTATAAAGCCAATGACACATTGTGTTTATCGTGATGACAACGCGATGACGTGGGCCGCGTATCAGAACTTGTTTAATTACGGAGTGGGCTCAAAATTCCACTTCACTTTTCATAACTTCCATGACTGCACACAAAATATAACTATTTTAATGTTTATGGGACAGCCAAGGCAGGAAATATCTCTTCCTTGAAAAACTGTGGCTTAAAGAATACCTAATTTATAACCTAGGAAATTACAATTTGCTCTACTATCCTTCAGTTGGTCCGAAGAAAATGCTTCTTTCTACTTTGCTTATCAAGTAATGACTGATGAAGAATTTTGATAAAACGCTGAGAAAATATAATAAAGGTTTCCAGTACATGGTAGAAATATTTTCACAGCTTATAGTGAAAAGCTACGTCTAAATGAAAGCATTTTTACTGGACGTGAAAACAGGAAGGTAATCCTAGGCTCTGAATTTCAAAATATAATAAATAATGGGATGCTGAAATCATAAATGCTTTAGAGAGGTGAGAGACAACTTTGATTTGTTCCCTAACACCACTTAAAATGCAATAGGGTGCCAAATTTCTTTAAAAATCTACTTGTTGCATTCGCTTACAGACGCATTTCGTCAAAATCGAGGGGCGGGAGAAGATAATCATGAAGTAAGAATTTGTAAAGGTATAGGTATTAGTCTATATAGATACTAAGGCTCTGGTATACTTAAGCTATGGGAAATTACTGTCGAGGCTTTAATAAGGAAGATTCAATTCCGCGCTAAAGAAAAAAAATGACTTAACATTTTTATTTTCGCGGTAAGGGCAGTTTTAAGTTTGTTCCTTTGAGTACATTTTACAGATTTCCGTTAGAATACATTTTTTAAAAACTTACTTTACTCCCATAATTTAGTTCATTCCCCACATCCTTTTCCTAAATTCACAATTACTGTTGTATCTTTATCTGGAAAACTGTTCGCGGATTCAGTAGCTATCGAAAGCTTGCCTGGACTTCTGGATAGCGAAGAGTAAAGCAGTTTTCGAACCTTATTGGCCGAAGTCTGATTATGATAAATTGTAAATATAAGTGAGTCAATGATTTCAACGCCATCAATTAAAGTCACCTTTCTATGAGGATAAACATTGGAAAGCAGTATCAATTAATTCTTCACTTCTGCAGAAATGAAAATGTTTGTCAATATTCAAAATACAGCAGTCTTGATTTTACGTAACTCCTTGGGACCCAAAAATGGGGTGTTATGTAAAATCAAGATATTAGCAGATTTTGAAAAATATGCTAAGATTTCACAATGTATGAGAAGAAAATGATGTTTTAACTATTTTAGCTACAAAGAGATCATTATTACACACATATTACACTGTAGAAAATAAAACTATTTTAATTGTGGTGGAGAGATAATTACATTTTATATTATAATTATTTTGAAACGGAAATCACCCTTCTTCGTTTTTTTTGGTGATGCTAGATCCATGAAGCTTTTTTATTTTACAGTAATCAGGAGAATTGAATGCAAATATATAATGGAGAAAATTTCTCCTTTTTATGCTCTTCCGCCTCTAATTGTAAGAGAGAATGTAAGAAATACTACGATGTCACCTATCTTCACAATTTCCTCAGTTTTTGGCATTGTTCGTGGAATACAGTACGGACAAAAATTGTTCGTACTTTATTCCACTCAGCAACGTGTGCAAGTGTCAAGACACGCGTGCTTACAGGCGACCCCAAATCAAGCTTCATCTCGTCACTCGGAACAGCTGACAAGGTTGCTATCTCAAGGTCATAAACCATTTTTGCGTGAGCATTCCTGGATTCTGGCGCTACTATCATATCATAAACAAGTAAACACCTTGAACCATTAACTTTTCCATCTGTCTCGGCCAACATTATTAAATACGTGCATTAACAAAGATATTATTTTAAATTATATGTGTATTCATGAAATTATTTTGTTTCCAGAATTTTAATAGTCCCATAAACAGCTAAATTTAAGTTCTGAGACCTTAATTAAAATAAGTTTAATATTTTATGAGAAGTTATACAGTGATTTAAAAAGCGTGCACCTAAAGTCTGTAGCGAATCTAAATTAACGTGTCCCAAGTAACGAATGGGAGATAGAAGTCATGCCTCGATAAAACCCTCTTCAGCTTCTTTCATCAAGGAAAAATAGATCAATCAAATCCTCAAATACCCACTGTAATATTTTCGCGAATAAGGTATAATTCTCTAATCACACTCACCAGCTGCACGCAACTGGCCGAATGCGTATATAGGTAAAAACTGACCCCATGAAATTCATACGCCAATCTGGAACCATTCACGATATAGTGACAATTTATGAGAATATAAATAGATGTAAAATTATTAACCATGAAGCAGGAATTAGAAAATCAACACGAGTTAAAGAAATTCATATAATTTAGAGCATTCATTTCTAAATAACGCAATTTAATAAATTGTAAAGATTCAAATCCACAGAGAAAATGAATAAAAATATGAGATTTAAATGGAATACTTTTATAGAAGAGTATAGGCCACAATTACCCTCGTTCATTACATTAATTGTTAACTCAAGAAGAAGTATTTGCATTAAACTAATCGAAAAAATCTGCGATTGGTTAAAAGTTTGAGAGCAAAGGTACTGTATTATACTTTCTGGCGAAGATAGAGGTAATTTAAAAAAGGAATTAGTCGTATTCTAGCATTATTCTTGAATTTCCGCGTAAACTATTAATATAAAAAGGTGGCTGTTAAGATACATATATTTTATTATTTTTCTACTCAATCACCTGAAAGAGCTATTCTTGCGCCAACCTGCTGCGGTCCCATGATAACAATAATTTTGTTATTTAAATTACCGTAGCGCAAGTCTACTTTATTGGCTTTGGACCAAATAAAACTGGAGCGGTAGCGCCGGATGACGCGCACTCCGCTACCACGCAGTCCACCGAGGCATCAAACCTCGAAAGAGTCTTGGGTGAGAGAAATCCAGAGCAGCGCGAGGCAGAGCGATGTTGCCAAACCCAGGACTCCACTTGCTGCGCGGACTGAGCGGAGATAACCACGACCAAGATATACACCGCAGTCAGCGCCACTCGGCCCGGCATTATGCTGAACTATGCCCGGCATCATTCTTCAACCAGCTCTCGAAGGGTGAGGTTGTGTCTACTGAGCGCTCCTGAAACCGGTTTCCTCTCTGACCGGCGGCGATCACCTATTTGACTCCTCTGACCGGCAGCGGCACCGTACACCTAGATTTGTGCAGCAGTGAATTTAGTGTTTTATTTTTGAAATCGTATTTTGCGAAGTAGTGCTGTGAAGTGAAGTAGTGTTATTTTTGAAATCGCATTTTGTGAAGTAGTGCTGTGTAGTGAAGTAGTGTTGTGAAGCAGCCTGGTCCTGTAGCCGACGGTGTAACGGATAAGTAGTCGCTGACCATCTTATTTTCTTAAATTCTTTTTTCCTTTATTCAAGTGTATTACTAATTTGTAGTGCTTGCTTAGTTATAATTTGTCTTGCTTCAGTGGTTAAGTATTGTTATAGAACTTAAAATTATTAGTAGTTCCAAAGTATTAGTATTGACTCTTAATAATTATTTGATCCTATACGTGCGTGCGTGTTCTAGCAACTGTACATTGCATTTTTGCTCTTTATCCGTCTAACTACTTTGCTAGAAAGTACTTCTTACGCAACCTTGCGTATCGTACTTGATTCGCTTATACCCGCCTTATATATTTAGAGGACTTAGTGTAAATTCAAATCGTTTTAAGTGCTAAAGCCTGTAGAATAGTATGGCTGGCCCTAGTTCCTCTGTAGCGAGCCTCAAGAGCAAGGTGAAGAGCGACCTCCTCGAGGCACGTGTCGCCGAACTGGAGAGGTTAGTTACGGAGATACTCGCCCGGGTTACGGGTTGTGGGAGGGTTTCGGGCCCCGGTGGTTGTAGCGTTTCTTCCAAGACCTTGCACAGCACCAAGGTGGTGTCCCGGGCATGCTCGGGTGCGAAAGCAAGTGCGGCGGCCTTGGGGAAGACGGTGCAATCTTCGGGTCTGGGGATGACTCACAGCCTGAGGCCCGAGTGGGTGGTTGTGCCCCAAGGGCGGGGGGCGGTGGCTCGACCGAGACGGGGAGTGGGGGATGCGGAGGCTAATCCCATCCCCGTTCGCAACAGCTTCGCGGTTTTGTCGGAGGACAATTCTGGGGAGCCAGTTAGCGAGGTCGTGAACGAACCCCCCGTTGCAAGGGACTCAACTTCGAACGGCAGCCGGGCTGGGAGGGCAGGAATAGTATTGTTAGGGAGTTCGAACGTCCGGCGGATTTTCCCCCAGTTGGAGAAGAGGGCAAGGAGAGAAGGAGCGGACCAACGGGTCACCTCCTGGTGTACACCAGGGGGAATCGTACCCAATTCTACGGCGGTGGTAAAAGCGGCGGTGAAGTACACGGGCTGCTCTAGACTGCGGGTGGTGGCCCATGTTGGCACCAATGATGCTTCCGAGCGTAGAGCCGATGAGATCTTGGATTCCTTTAGGGATCTAAACTCGGAGGTGGAACGCGTTCGGAGGGGCACTGGTGTCGATCTGCGACTATCCATCTGCAGCATTGTTCCACGGACTGACTGCGGCCCTCGAGTTTGGGACAGGATTGCCTGGATCAACAAGAGGCTGTGGAAATTCTGTGCGAGCATTGGGGCAGAGTTCGTGGATCTTCGGCCGGTGCTTAGATCATGCCGGGCTCCCCTCAACTCGTCTGGGGTGCATTATTCCAAAGAGGCGTCTGAACGGGTGGCTCGTAGGATTTTTGAGCACTGTAGATATTTTTTAGACTAGAGGATAGGTCATATAGTGGGATTTTTAAATATTTAACCAAACGCAGCCTCCGAGGAAATCCGCATTACGAAAATGTTCACACCCAAGTAAACTTAGGAGCGCTAAAGCCGGTAAATAGTGGCAATTTTCCCAAAACTCGTACTCCAGTGAAAGAAATGATATCAAATGTAATAAGCACTTCCAGTGAAATTCGCCCACCTAATACCCATAAGCGTGGAAAAGAACCAACCGACACTCAATCGACAAAATATGACATTAACTTTATAGTAGTTAATTGCCGTAGCGTTAAAAACAAGCGCGCTGAAATCGAGCATATATTTCAGGACGCAGACGTGGTCATAGGAACGGAGAGCTGGCTTACTGAGGATTTAAGCGACAGCGAAGTTTTTCCTCCAGGATATAAAATCTACAGATGCCATCGAAGCGATAGGGCAGGTGGCGGAGTTTTTCTAGCAGTTAAATCACATTTACACAGCACCGCCCACGAAATAACTGACAATGAAATAGAAAGCGTGTGGTGTACAATTAAACAACGAAACAAAAGGAGTATACATGTTTGCTCTTTCTATAGACCTCCAAACTCCAAAATTGATGTTATTTACCAATTAGATAATCAAATATCCGCATTTACTGTGAGAGACAGTAAAAGTGTAATAGTTATTGGGGGAGATTTTAATCTGCCATATATAAATTGGGATTCTTACACTGTAAAACCGAATTCTAGGAAAAGGGAAATCAGCGAGATCTTACTCAACACACTTGCTAATCACTCACTTTCCCAAGTAGTTGACAAGCCTACGAGAGGAAATAAAATATTAGACCTTTTTGCAGTAAGCCATCCTAAGTTGATAAAACAGCTCGATGTTATTGACGGCATAAGTGATCACAGAGTAATTTTTGCAACCTTAAAAATTGAAGTAGAGTCAGCTGTAAAACCGAAACGCAATATTTATTTATTTGATAAATGCAACTTCATCAAATTTGGCGAGATGCTTAATGATTCGTACACGGATTTCGTAGCTAAAACTGAGGATAAAAGCACTGATGAATCATGGAAATATTTCTTAAAAATTCTACGACGGGGAATCAACGAATATATTCCGCAAAAATTGAAATGCGACAGTAAAGAACCTCGCTGGTATAACAACGATGTTAGGAGGGACCTTAAGAGACAGAGAAAATTGTACAACTTGGTTAAAAAGTTCACTACGGTAGGTGACAAATCGAAGGAACTTGAAGCAAAAGAAAGTTACGCTGCGCAACGCTCAAAAACTAAGAAATCAATGCGTTCTGCATTGCTAAATTTCAAGAAAAAAGTACTTGGTGAATTACTCGAAGAAAATCCGAAATCTTTTTGGTCATATGCGAGAGAGCTTCAGGGAAAATCTTCAACCGTAGATTCGTTATTTGATAATGATGGCAAACTTATCACCGAAAATATTGACAAAGCTAACACGTTAAATTCCCACTTCAAAAGTGTATTCACCACAGACGATACTGCATGTAATTTTGAAATACAATTCACTGAGGAACCGATGAAAGAAATCATTATTCAACGTGATGGGATAACTAAACAGCTACAGTCGATAAAAAATAGTAAATCTCCGGGTCCGGAGGGAATACCCGCGCGTGTCCTCAAAGAGTTAGCGCCACAGATCGCACCGTTCTTAGACATAATATTCAAGAAGTCATTGTCTGAAGGAAAGATACCATTAGACTGGAAAATTGCAAACGCTACACCGATATTCAAAAAGGGAAACAGACACGACCCAGGGAACTATCGACCAATTTCATTAACGTCGATTATAGGCAAGATACTCGAACATATCGTCGTTAGCAATATCATGACGTTCCTGGACAGTCGTAACGTCCTCCATGGCTGTCAGCACGGCTTCCGGAAAGGTAGATCATGTGAAACACAACTCGCGCTCTTTCTTCATGACGTTCTAAAATCTGGCGAATCGAAAAGACAAGTTGACGCATTATTTCTAGATTTTAAGAAAGCTTTCGACACGGTACCTCATAACAAACTTTTATACAAATTACAGTCATGCGGCCTAAACGAAACAGTAGTAAACTGGATACGCGACTTTCTGAGTGATCGTAAGCAAAAGGTAGTTCTTGACGGAATTAGCTCTGATGTCGTTAAAGTGACATCAGGTGTCCCGCAAGGAAGCGTGATCGGACCCCTTTTGTTCATTATATACATAAATGATCTATGCTCACGAATTAGCAGTAAAATACGTCTATTCGCCGACGACGCTGTCATCTATCGTGAAACTAGTGATCACTCTGACTTTGAAACTCTATCATCGGATTTAAACAACGTTCATGTGTGGAGCCAAGAGTGGGGACTCGAACTTAATCTGAGCAAATGCACGGCGGTACATTTCTTGCGGAAGTCGTCCAACTATTCCCATGTATATGCTGTGGATGGTGTTAACATAAAGGCGACAGATGAAGTGAAGTATCTAGGAGTTACGATAACTTCGGACCTATCGTGGGGAGCACATATAAGAAATATTTGTGGCAGAGCTCTGAAGAAGCTAGGATTCGTCAAGCGTATTGTGGGAAGATTTTCGGATGAAAAAGTAAAAGAGAGGTGCTATTTCGCACTCGTCCGGCCACACCTTGAATATGCAGCGAGCATATGGGATCCGGTGCAGAAAGACTTAGTCCGGGAACTTAATAAAATACAAAGGAAAGCTGCGCGATTCGTCAAAAACAGCTACGGGCGTACTGACAGCGTTACACAGATGTTAAACGAATTAGGCTGGGAACCGCTAGAGACTCGGAGGCTGCGCGCTAGGCTTAGATTGCTTGAACAATTGAGAATAGATATCTTTCAGAGCGACACGGAGAACATCATATTAGAACCCCACTACATTTCCAGGTCCGATAGAAACGATAAATTAAGAGAGATATTTTGCCGAACGGATAGGTATGGGAATTCGTTTTTCCCCCGAACAATAAGGGACTTCAATAAATGCTAGGCGTAATTTCATTAGAGCGTTTCCTTTTTATCTTTAAGCGGCTGGTGTCCTAACACCCCCCGCCACACGCCTATTGATGCGGCTTGCGGGGTAATATGTAGATGTAGATGAACTAACAATATACGAAATTTGCACATACTGCCAACAAATTGGCGTCCATACTAATTTTCGGAATTGGGGTCTACATGACGGAAATAGTCGATTACAGTGATTTTTACATGTTTGTAATCCGGCGTCCGATATACGGCAGCCAAATTACACTCGGACGCCAGATCAAATGCAACTGGCTCATTAACGGACGCCAAAATGATAGCGGGATATATATATATATATATATATATATATATATATATATATATATATATATATATATATATATAT
This sequence comes from Pyrrhosoma nymphula, assembly GCA_963573305.1. Classification (NCBI taxonomy): domain Eukaryota; kingdom Metazoa; phylum Arthropoda; class Insecta; order Odonata; family Coenagrionidae; genus Pyrrhosoma; species Pyrrhosoma nymphula. Next base: position 59,365,061 of record OY754340.1, on the reverse strand, counting down.
ATATATATATATATATATAGTGACGGTTCCCAGGCCCTTACCCGCGAGCTGTGGCCAATTAAAAGCCGGGGCAAACGTCTACATATGAAAATTTAGTTTAAAAAATAATAGGTCTCGCGAAAATAACGGGGTCGGTGGGCTGGGTGATTGGGTATTATCACTTGAGAGAAAGAAGGAAGGTCATGAGGGGGGGTTCGGAATTACTTGGCTCCTGGATGGCACTCACCCGAAACTAGAATTCACTGGTCCCAGCCTTCTCCTTTCATCGACCGATGTGCTGTATCTGTGATTGCGTAGACCTGCTTCGAGCTCCGGAAAACACAGAACGTCTCCTCTCCAGCCCACTGCTCATCACTCTGGCGAACAATCCTCATTGAGGAAAAAAAACGAAGAGAGCTTCCGCGACACCTGCGCGGTCTTCATATCCTTTTCGGCGCCGGTGTCACGTAATGGAAGGGGGGGAGGGGCGTAAGGCTCGCCATATACTGGGACATGGTCAAGTGAATCCCTCCATACCACTCATAGCCGATTCACTAAACTGCGCAGCGATGTGCTACACTCTAGAGCCAGGGAGTGGGGTGGGGGACGGTGAGTGGGTAAATAGGGTATGGTTGGGACGAAATTCAGTGACGGACTCGGGCCGTCACATAGCCTCACCCTAAACTGTGGAGACGATCTATACCTGAAAAGAGGGCTCCACAGTTTACCAAAATTAAAGAAAATGAAGCCCACCTTGAGAAAACGGGGGACACAAAAATGAAAAATGCGCGACCCGCGCAAACCCTAAATAAAACAAAACGAATCAAATAAAAAAAAACAATACCGCGAAACCTATTCCAATATTGGTTCGTGGTAAAATTTTAAATTGCCAAAATTATATATCCCGAGCCCCTTGTTGCTAGCATCCTCCAGAGAGCAAGCATTAGGGTCTGATACTTTTGAAATCGTAAAGGGTCCGGTGTGCAAATGGAACAACTTGCGACACAAATTAAGGCGCGCATCGGACACGCGAGGCGTTCCCAAAAGCACGCGGTCACCAACCTGAAATGTAATCATTTTACCTTTCCGATTACTTTTGCATTTACGGGGTTTCGCGGAGAATACCTGTCGATATTCCATCAGTTTCCATTAGGGCGGCCTTTTCCGCGGGATTTAAATGAGTGATGCCGTGATCGCTTCCCTCGCAGCAGTAGCTAGGGAATCGTATGGGCCCTCTCTCTCAACCAAGGTCACGCCCATGCGATAATTTCTCTGATTGCGATCCCCGTTCTGGGATGTTTTGAAACTTATTTCCCCTTTATTGAAATTTATAACGACTTCGTGCTTTTGCAGCCAATCCGTTCCTAGTATTACCTCCCTCACGAGGTTTCGCACGACCACGCATGTTACATCTATCTCTTGACCGAGTATCGTGAAAGGAATGAATGCCTGTTTGGTTATGGGTTGAGATTTTTTCTTATTCGCACAAATTAGGTGGGACTTCCTCATAGGTAGTACTGGTATATCTGCCCTTTTATTCAAAATACGTTCAAACTATTCCTCGCTTATGGCAGACGCCTCACTTCCCGTATCGACTAATGCCTGAAAAGTTATTCCGCCACACGTCACTCCGACCACTGGGCACAAACGTCTACCTATTTCTACACCCTCCTGTTCGTGCATTAAATCTTTTAATGAATTCCCCTCTAGGTAGAATGCCGCCATAATTGGCGCGCACACTAGCTCTCCCACTTCCGAGGCGCGGGAACCGTGCGACTCGGAAGAATAAAGTTTCCCTGGGCACCTTCTACCCACTCGTCCCCTGAGATAACCGCCGGAGATTTGACCTCGCCGTGACAAGCCTGCCCTTCGTTCAACCAAGGCGGACGAGAAGCATCCACTGATTGCTGCGAATAATTATATGGCTTTCCCGATCGTCTTTGGGTAGCTTCTACTTCCCTCTCACGCATGCCTCCCCTCTCAATACTCGCGCATCCCACTCGTGGTGGACCTTGTTTTGGGATCGCACCCTTGTCTTGCGCCTTCGCCGGCCTGTCGACGTGCGGTGGGAATCTGCCCCATTTTCCCTGTATGGGGTTGGCATTACCGCGAGAGAAAAAACTCCTACCATCATTTTCCTGTCTTCGGCTCTGTTCGTTTATTTGAACATATATCTTCAACAACTCATACAACCTATCCAATGTCAACTCCCTAGCTGAGAAAAGATGGGTTTGCGTGGAAATAGGTAACTGTCGTATGATCATTCGCACCAGATGCCCCCCTTCAATGGGCGGATAACAATTTTCCGCCGCGGATAACTTTTTCAAAGCATAGTCAAGCATGCCACCGGCACTTTCCTCGGAATAAGTTCCCGTGCATACTTTCTCCCTATAGACATCTTTAGTCCCCGCGTCCCATAACATACTCAGGAACTTACCCTTCAAAGTTTCAAAATGAAGGAATTCAAAATATTTCCCGCAAGCTTCTGCCCAAATGTTGGCTTTGCCTTTTCATCTTTGCCGGAAAAAGACTACTTTGTGACTCTCCGGGACAGCACTTATTTAAAAATATATTTCGACTTCCCTTAAAAATGCGAGGGGATTGAAAGTCCAGTTCCCGGAAAAGGTAGGCGGGTTGATTGGAGCGGGCAAAATATACGTGGCTTTCGACGAGTTCCCTTGATCCACTCGACCGGCAAGTCCCTCTAATCTACCCATTTTTCCACCCAGTTTTTCCACCGCGACACGCATCTCCTCCTTCTCCTGCGCTAGCGATAGCTGGATTTCCGAAAACCGTCCTTCCATCCCTTCGAAACGCTCTCGTGTAGACACCTCGAGCGTGGTTACGCGCTCTTCACAAGGTTCCACACGACCGTTTAAGGCTTCCAACCTCAGCATTAAAGCCGCCGTCCATTCCTTATCTCTTATCTCCTTCTCCTCCTCCCGGCGCCTTATTTCCTTCTCCTTTTTCTGCCACTCATTCATCCACGCCAATATTACATTCATCGGGTCTGACTGGGGAATATTTGACTCGAGCCGACTAGCCTCCGACCGGGACGGTTCTATTTCCTCAATTCCTTCACTCGACGAGTCATCAATGATGATGGCCTCCGTTGACTCCCGATACTTCATGTACGGGTCTGGCTTCCCCTCTCCCTTAGGCATGGCTGTACGTGGTTACCTGAATGCCTTCGAAAAAGAACAAAAGGTAATCTCCCAACATGGCTTTAAGTAGTGACTCGTGCGCGCAATGCGACCACCCCACATGTACCACCGATTTTTGCCAACAGTCACCCAAGAAAAACACAAATTTCAACCATTAAGCACGGCACTCGAACCTCTACGCACCGAACTAATAGCAAAAAAAAACACTGTCTACCAGGCGACCAAAAAATCACCTTCCCGACAAATAGTAAAAACGAAAGAAATGAACAAATACGAACCTTAATTAAACTCGAACCAATAATGGAATAAGATAAATCGTACCAACCCAAGATTACCCCTTCGCAATCCTGTCCGCAGCGCCAAAATGTAACGGTTCCCGACTCTTACCTGTGAGCTGTGGCCAATTAGAAGCCGGGGCAAACGTCCACATATGAAATTAATTTTTAAAATAAAAGGTCTTGCAAAATTTAAAAAAACGGGGCTGGTGGGCTGGGTGATTGGATATTATCACTCGAGAGGGAAAATAAAGAAGGTCATGGAGGGAGGGTTCAGAATTACTTGGCTCCTGGATAGCACTCACCCGAAACTAGAATTCGCTGGTCCCGGCCTTCGTCTTTCATCGACCGATGTGCTGTATCTTTGATTGCGTAGACCTGCTTCGGGCCCCTGGAAACACAACATCTCCCTCCGGCCCACTGCTCGCCACTCTAGCGAACAATCCTCATTGAGGAAAAAAAACGAAGAAAGCTCTCCGCGACCCTTGCGCGGTCTTTATATCCTTTCCGACGCCGGTGTCACGTGATGGAAGGGGGGGAAGGGGCGTAAGGCACGCCATATACTGGGACATGGTCAAGTGAATCCCTCCATACCACTCATAATCGATTCACTAAACTGCGCGGCGATGTGCTACACTCTAGAGCCAGGGAGTGGGGTGGGGGACGGTGAATGGGTAAATAGGGTGTGGTCAAATAGGGAATTATTTAAATAGGGACGTAAATCAGTGACGGACTCGGGCCGTCACAATATATATATAATTATATATATATATATATATATATGTATATAGTGACGGCCCGCATATTATATTGGCATTGTATATATATATATATCGTCGCCGGAGCGATTTTCGACCAAGACTTATATATATATATATATATATATATATATATATATATATATATATATATATGTAAAGTCTTGGTCGAAAATCGCTCCGGCGACGATGCACATGCATAAATAAAACAGTCATACACTAAACAAACACAGAAACACGCAAAAAGGACACTCACAAAAGAAGTGAGTACGCTTCCGAGTCAATTGCATTCTGAATCCAAAGTAAAATCTTCCTAATGGTGATTAATAACTTTTCGTTCAAAATAAGACTATGAGTCGCCTAGATAAGCACAATAAAAAATGTCAATTTTGTGTTTCAATAGTGTATCATTTCTGAAGAAAGACAATGGTAACGTTCAAAGCAAATGCTTTACTGTATTTCTATCATCCTTCAACATTATGGAAAAAACGTATTATTATGGAAAGAAGACAATAAATTGAGTGTTACATAGAGTTTAGCTGCCAAGAATCTTGGTTCTATTTACTTTAATGTATCCATTATAAATCTGATCCATGTAAATGTCATATGAACACTGCTTTAAAGAATTGGAAAATTCCTAGTAAAATTTGTATAGACAATCATGCGGCAGAAGTACAGCTGTCAATCAGATGTTTAAAATCTAAAGAATAGAAGCTCAAGCCAATAAATCACGCAATCACACTTCAGCTTCGATGTCTCGAACAAGATTAAAATATTCCTTACAATCAAAGTGCATTCATTTATATCTTCTTATGGCAATCTTCTTATTAAAATCCTTCCAATATTGCGCAGAAATAATCTTGAAACTCAAGAGTAAAATGTCCTCTCAACTTCGTCAGACAGACTGTTTTTCGTGAATACTCTTCTCATAAAAAACCTCACAAGATGTCTTTATTCTAATTCCTTTTAATCAAATGAGTATTATAGTGTTTCTTCAAGTAACCACTCCACTTAAAATCCTTCCCACATATCTTACACTTGAAACGTCTCAAATCACTATGCACAACTAAGTGTTTCACTAAGTCAGACTTCAAAATACATCCCTGTCCGCATGTGTCACAATTGTAAGGTCTCAAACCACTGTGTGTGACCGAGTGATTGACTAAGTTAGACTTAAAAGTAAACCCCTTCCCACATGTTTCACACTTGTATCACGCATACACATCCAGCAGCAATAAAAGGTTACTTAAAATCAATATTCAAGAATATAGTTACACAGCATCCTATATAAGCTCATATGGATTACAATGCAATGAAACTCATTACCTGAACAACCAGCTAGGTACTTTCAGAATATCAAAAATGCCTTCAAACCTCAAATTTCCTTTAAACGTTCAACTTCTGGAGGTATGCATGAGATATACGCTAATGACTCTCACAGTGAAGGTCATTAGGGTTAAGTATATCTTGGCTTTGGTGTAGAATAAAAAAGATAGAAACAATAACAGCAGTCACTTAAAATTAGCAATAGATTACAAAGAATACAAAAACAGAAAATAGAACAAGTTATAGAAAGTGCTACAAACTTTCGCTTAGCACGTTCTTCATGTTTGAAGTGGTGGTGCAGCTCTAAGCTCAAATTTGACATGTGATTAAAGACATTTAGTTCATAAAAAGCAAGCACTGATATATTTACAATTACTTTCAAAACAAAAGGAATTCATTGTATAATTAAATTTACAAACTGCAATACAGAGGCTAAGGGTGACAATGGAATCAAAATAAAATGTTGAGCATAACTCATGCATGACTGAACAAGTTGAAAACATGAAGGAAATCTATATCATGAGGTGAACATGGTACCCAACTATCTCACATAGATTGACCCATTACTTAAATATGAATAACAAAGTATTCTAATTGGAAGCCCTGTTAAAATGTAATGTGCATAAAGTGCGAGAAAGGGTGCAGTAATGTGAGGAGGAAATAAAGAGTGGAAACGTGGGAATAAAATGAGAAAGGCAATCAATAAAATATTTGTATACCTATTGGTTAAACTGACAATTGTGCAAATATTGTGCAAGAGGTTTGCATGAAGGGTGTGAATTTAGACTATTTTCAAAATTACTGCACTTCCCTCACAGTATATATGCACATTTATTTTCACCAGGGTGAAAAATATTCAAATGGGAGGCAATATTTGTCAATAGAAACATAATAATGTTGAGATTACAACGTACAAATTAATGCAAAAAATCACTCTTATCTAGATGTCTAATCTCTTGCGAAGTTAAGAAGTGCAAACACGGCTTTTACGGCGTGTATTTCGAGAAAAAAAGTAACTACTGACATTCTAAATACTGCAGTGATTGGTGATACAGCCTGAAACGCCGCGTGAACACATCAGAAATTTAAAAGTAACTTCCCCACATTTATCACAATCAGTATTTCATTGAAATATTCAAGCGCTTTAAACGGACATACTCAAATTTTGGCACGTAATCACTCTCACCAATTTTAGTTGCGAGTTTTAATGAGCAAAATTTGTAGTTTAAGATGCTAAGAGAAACTTGTCATATGAGCAAACAAGCTGGAGATCCTAACTCTTACCAAAACTTATCTTTTCAGAGGATATCGACACTTACCTTGATACATTGCGAGGAAATCGGAAGAGTTTATGTTCGGTGGATTGAGGACAGCCAGCCTTTCACTTCTTATGTTGCAATTAATGAGCCATTTCTACGATGAGAAAATAAAGTCGGTTTTGAAGCCGGGAGAGTAGTCCAAAATCGGTGCAAGGGTCAAATCCGGGAGATAAGACCAAAAAACGGTGCGAGGGTAGAATTTGGGAGAGTAGTCAAAAAGGGTGCAGAGGTCAAAGGCAAAAAAATAGAAAATATAATGGCAATACTACGGTCACTCCAACTTCAACGATTCACTCCACTGATCCACCGGTCTTTCAAGATATCTTTGAAACCACCGTTAGAACGCGATGATTGGAGAACCAGACGCATGCGCGCTACGCACCGACAGTAACGCCACGCTCTCAATCTGTCTGTGACGGTAGAATCTTGAGAAACAGCACCCATCGTCTGCCTATTCAAGAGGGAAGGGGCTGTTGTTACCCGAAGTGCACTGACTCACGCCAGTCGCATACGTCAACTCCTCAACATATACCTACTCTCGTATTTCCTTAATTTTTCGAAGCTTACTGCGGTCACTTAAATCTAGGAATGTTTTAAGAGGTCTCCCCGGTTTTTGAGTTTGTTTCGCAGACCAGTAAGGCCATTCAATCGAAGAGTTAAGCCATTTTTCATTGATTTGCAAGATACGTTCATGTTTGTAACTAGCGGCTGTTCATTTTATATTGACATCGCTTTTAAAAAATGTACCTCAAAGCACGAGTTAAAACACTTTTTTGATCAGCTGGACATTTTGTCATTTCTGCAAGTTTTTCTTCCATGATTGAAAACTTTTCATCTAGTTTCTTCCCTTTGAATTGCTCCAGAATGTCATACAATGCTCTGCTGGTAAATTCCTTGAAATTTTCCAAAGATTACAAGAGAAAAAACGAAAAATTGCTATGTTGCAATAGTATTACTAATTTAACATTTAATCCGCCGTGACCTGCGCGGGGTGTCCCAGACACCCTAGAGTCTTTAGTTTTGGATAGGGTATCGATATATTCTGCAAAAATAAACTTGTAAGGCATGTTGGTTTTCTCACCAGAAAGTATTGCAATGTTGTGATCATTCTTAAATTATTCAAATCCAGATGGCATCAACTACTGAACAGGTATGACATTAATAATGTAGCTGTTTGTTAAAGCATGATAGATTGATGAGTTTAATAGGCTTCCTAAACAATGAACTTTAATACGCACGGTCAACAATCAATGGCTTCGTGGAGTTCATTCCAATTTAGAAACTTTGTTGCCACTTAATTGTTAACTCGCTTATGACAGAAAAAAGACTACTATCCCTGTTTTTATCGGAGATATATCTTATAAATACAATTATAAAGGGATATTTAAGTTTAAGTCAGTGAGATTGATTATTTTCTCCGATAAATAAATGCCAGCGCTTATCATTGACGAGAGCCATTAATGAGCGAGCCCATGTAACATACCACTTAACATTAAATATCTTTACTAAATTACGAGATATGAAAATAATAACAGAAATATAAAAAAAAATTAAAAAAATTGTCGACTTCTTTACTAAAGAAATATTTTCATATCTTTGAAAATGAAAAAAGGTTTATTAAAAATACTTTTTTCAAATTATAAATTTTTTCTCAATTTCGGTTACCATCTTAAAACTTGCAATCAATACTTTAATATTTGGGCAGGAAATTAAAGTTAATAATCTTATTTACGAATTAAACGAGTTTTAAATAATATATCTTGCTACATTTCTCTTCTTTTTGACGTTTTCATGGTGTCTGCAGAATGCATCTGAGCAAAAGTTTGCGTTGCGTTAAGTTATAAAGAATAAAAAACCAAATGGCGGATGATTGCAGACAATTTTATCGTGTTAAAAAATTGTCAATAGTCTTAATTTTATGTCTGTAAACGAAATTTAGCTCGACAAGACCCGACACATAGATAAAAACATTCATATCTCATTATTTTGATGTAAAAAAATACCCTAATAATAACCGTCTATTAACCTACAATTAACAAGGAAACAATAAAATTAAATAGTAGGATAAAGAATATACCTTCCAATTTCATATTCATCAGATGTTTTTTTTCTAAACTTAACAACAATATCGAGAGAAACAAATTTCGCACACGAGAGCGCACGAACAAGTACATTCGTTTCCGACTATGTCAGGGTTCCGACTGACTGTGCAACAATAGGCGTGAGCGGAGGGGAAGTTATTGGCTGCCAATAGACGGAATGGTTATTGACCTTGAAGATTAATACGTTTGAAATAATTTTTACTAAATTTGGCATTTTTGACTTTTGACGGGTTTTGGAGTGCAAATACTCCTACGTGCGCAGGGTAAAGAAGTCCCTTAGAGGGACGCTGTTTTGGTTCCTAGAATTTATATAAATAGTGTGAGATGAGCGTAGTGGAATGAATGCTTGAATCAGGTGTGCTCAGTGATCTGGAGAACAGCAGTCGTGTAAGTGGGAATATTTCGGCCCTTATTCTCTTTACTTCCCTAAAGAATACCTCTTGCCGTCCTATGGAGTCTTTGGTTATAAAATGGAACGATAAACTTGGGCAACTTACCCATCATATATTGATCAAATATAAGTAATTGTTTCCTGCATAACTTTGCGGAAGTTGGTAACATTCATGATAGAAAGCAACTTAGTTTTAATTCACACAATTCATTACATACGACCTGGGTTTCAGCTGATTACTCTTCGTGCCATTTTCAGGTAAGAAACGTCATACGTGGCCTGGCATATACATGGGTAAATGTGGGGAGAGAGGAACAAATGGGTTGGGCAGCATGGAATGGGGGAGGGGAAATGTTTGAGTCAATCAGTTTTTTTAAAAGGAGGAGCGTACGTTCTTACTGTGAAGGACGGATAAAGTGACCGGGGTTAATGGTTTTAGGGTTAAAGGAGGTCTATTTTAAGGAGGGGGAACGAGGTGGGAACAAATGGTTATTACTTAACATATGCGGGCTATTAACAATTTCAAATTGTTCTAAAAATCCAGTTTAGCACCTATGTCACTAAAATTTAAAATTTAAATTCGCTCAAATGTTTCAAACTACATACATTCTCTGGGAAATTTGAATTCCTAGTATCATTGCAAAATTTGAATTCCCAGCACCGTTAAAAAAACCATTCACATGTTTTTTGACTCTATTCTTAAATTTTCAAACAGTTTGACTAATATTCACTGAGTCACAGTCATCACATTTGAGTTTGTACACCCCACTACTATGCATCTGGGTACCTGTCCTATACAATGAAATTATTTATTTGAGTGGCGGTTTAGACTGGAAAGAAACACCAACTGTTTCGTCACGAAGTTTGCTGAGTTTGTTTGTAAACTTGGGAATAAATGGGAGGGCATGCCATTTTTCTTTCAATCTTTCCCGGAGGAAAGAGATGTGAGGAAGTTAATGGATTTATGCTTAGCTGCTTTATCCACCAATTTCATTATGCACTTCTTATCGAGTCCATTCCTTTTGGCTATTAAGTAGAAAGTTGCTAATACTTTATTATAACTAGACTGGGACATAGGTACATACATCAATCTATGAACCATTGCTCAAAAAGAGGCAATTTTATGGCTATAGTGGTCTTTGAAATCACAAGAGATAACTTCGTCTGTAAATGTGGGTTTGTGAAACATAGAAAAGTTATGGTTACTCTTTCCTATCCCAATGGTCAAATAAAAAAAATTGATACTTTGGTCTCCTACTTACATCATAATTTTAATTTTTCCATGCAAAGAGTCCAGGTAAGCTAAAAAGGAATCTATTTGAAGAGAAGTGCCCGTCCACATACAAAGGATGTCGTCAACATATCTAAACCAATAAAATACATTTCTAATGATCTGATGTGAAGAATTTAATAGTTTTGATTTTAAGTCATGCGCATAAATTTCCGCCAGAATTTGTGATAAAGGGGATCGAATGGATAAAAACGTCGTCTGTGTAATAATTAAAATAAAATAAAATGTATTGTCAAAAATAAAATAATTTTGGGACAAGCATGAATATAAAGGAAATTAAGGACTTTAACCACTATTGAATCCGTGTCAGTCTTTTTGACCACGTTAAGAGCGACATTCAAAGCTTTAAGATTTAATGTATTGAAGGAAAAGGATAAGTTACATAAAAGGATACCAATTAACTGTGGAGTCTTTAAAACAGAATGTCTATTGTCTAGTTATACAGCACTTTTATGCTAAATAATTCTGAATCAATGATATTAACTTTACAGTCACTTTATGGCAAAGTGCCGTCACAATAAAAATTAATATATGTAAGAGACATTGTCGTCAAAAGACAACATGTATCAGATGTGAAGACGAACAGGACCTAGGATTGAACTAAAATGATTACAAATGTACATTCAGCGTCAAACAATAAAAGATGTAACTGTTACAACTTAATCAGCCTTTTTTGTTGGTAAATTATCTTGCCCTATAGGATTGCAATTTATTTTTGCGGTAAAATTTCCGCGGCGTGCCCACTCGTGGGAGTGAATAAGGCTCACCCAACGGAGGGTTAATTGCAGATATTCTATTGTATCCTGTTTTGAAACTGTATTTGTATTGGTGAAAAAGTGTGCCTTCATCAACACATTCTTCCAATTTCAATTTGATTACTCGTTCAAGGAGTTTTACCATTTCTTGCAGAAGGGTTAGCGGTCGGTACGCTTTTTGATCCGTTAATTCCTTGTTTGTTGATTTAAGTATTGAGCAAAGGTATCCTACTTTCAACGAGTTAGGAAAGTACCCTGTAAGAAAGCAATCTTGAAATATTCTTGAGATTATTGTTGTTAGTAAATTTCTTGATTTAGTTAACATTAGGGCCATGTATTTTTTCCAATTCTGAAACTATTTTTAGCTTAATTTGAAAGAAGGCGGTAGTAATGTTATCTTCGGTTATTTTTTTATCCACTTCTACGCCGTTCCTATCAGCTGTTGCCCCAATAGCTCAGTGTGTCTCAACTTCAATGATAGTGTCTTCGCTCGGGATTAGGGTACTAAATATTTGGCTCGGGGTGTTTTCAACTAGGCTTTCGTTACCTGTGGTGATAACATTAGATCAGTAAACTGGCGGAATACGATGTTTTTGCTAGCCAGTTTGTAGATACATCCCCATGGATTTTTATTTAGATTATCCCTGTTGAAGGTGCTCCACAAATTTGTTAAATTCCTCTCATGAACAAACTCCTGCTTAACCAAAACTCCCGATTAGCAAATTGAAAAGCTCTGTCCTATAATATATGACCCTTCACAATGAGATTTAGGTAAAGAAATGTTATATTTTTAGTTTTTGCGCAGTACTAGTTTTTGAAAGATTGGATGGCCCATTAGAGATGTGATACCTCCAAGCCAATCAGAAAGCTTGTTCTTGGACTTATTCCGCAAATCACATTACAGTTTTAATATCCTTTCTTAACAGCCATAATTTCACGAAGCTTTTGTATAGTTTTTTTTCTTTTATGCACATGTAATTATAGAAAAGTATGAAAAAAAGAAGCATTTTCTAAACCGCATTGCCATTGTTATTCTATTCCTATACGTGACCATGTATTTATGTGTCTCCAATTTATTTACCACTGTTTATTACTGTGTATTTCCTTGAGTCAATTTTCATACAGGTGAAACAATCTTCACTGAACTTTATAAATATTTGCTGAAATTAATGATTTTATGATTTGTTTATTACTATTGGTTTGAATTTATTACCTGATAGTAGCCCTAATAAATGCTTATCCTTAAGGGTTTCCAAATTACTGTTTCCTTCTAAAACTTGATCAAAATACCAGTTCTTGCATCGCTTAAATGCTACATAATTGAAGTTTACTACAAATCGTATACCAAGAATTATTTATCTTTGTGATTCATTTGAAGCGTGAAATTTTGGATTTTGATGTTCTTATTGATGTTTCTCGTAAACCCTCTCGAAAAATCCCAAGTAATTATTTTTGCAGAAGGAAAGGGGGCAGGGTCGTCCCGTGCACGCATCTTTACTGAGCCTCCAAGCCTGAATGTATTGAATCAAGGTTTAAATTCCACCTTTCTCAATCGAATTTCACATTTTTAATGGGAAAAAATAGTTTTTAGACTAAATCTCATAAGTAATGCGAGGGCTAATAGATGGCTCAGTGATTTAACAGCCACAGTACATCACAAAGGGAACACCGCTGACGAGAGACTGTTTACGCATTACGTCACAATTGATAATACCGTTGACACAGTCTTCACCGCTTGTTTGCCGGTTAGAAACATTAGGGTGAGAGAGAGACCCACGGTCGTGCACCCTTACGATGAACAACACCTTTCACATAGAACATAAAAATCAAAAATAACTAATGTCAAATCAACGGTGTGGTCGAAAATTTGTAAAGATAAATAATTGGCCACACTGACACTCAATAAACTGCGGCATTACTGATAAAAATCTAAGAGAATTTATTTGGTTACTAGAGGAATATATATATATATATATATATATATATATATATATATATATATATATATACACATGCATAAATAAAACAGTGATACACTAAACAAACACAGAAACACGCAAAAAGGACACTCACAAAAGAAAACTTGTACGTTTCGGCGTCAGGACGCCATCGTCAGCGGTAGAGGAATCTCTAAGGAATGATTCCTCTACCACTGACGATGGCGTCCTGACGCCGAAACGTACAAGTTTTCTTTTGTGAGTGTCCTTTTTGCGTGTTTCTGTGTTTGTTTAGTGTATCACTGTTTTATTTATGCATGTGCATCGTCGCCGAGAGCGATTTTCTACCAAGACATTATATATATATATATATATATATATATATATATATAATAATTTGAACAGAAGGTGAAAGAAAGAGATAGGAAACATGTAACTAAAATTGGACGAAGACACTGGTGATATGGAAGATGGTAAAGCCAAGAAATCAGAGGGTATCTCTTTCTTTCACCTTCTGTTCAAATTATTATATATTTATTCGCCTAAAGGCGGTGTGTGAGTGAGTGAACGAAATATATATATATATATATATATATATATATATATATATATATATATATATATATATATATATATATATATATATATATATATATATATATCTGTTTCATACCTAAACTTCCAGTCAAATATCATTATTTTCCACTAAAGCAATACTTAGATGAATAATTATATAAACTACTTTACTAAAATTTTATCATATTTTCCTAGAAAATAAAAAATCCTTTTTTATTACCCACAGTTTATTAGCAGAAAACAATGGAATAAAAATGTTGTAGTTATTTTGAAATATATTTTAAAGTAAATGCCAAAAGAACATTGTCAAGTCATACTTATCAAATTCAAAGTCATGTACATAGTTAAATGTTTTGGATATTGACATGCACTGTTTTGTCAATAATGTTATTGAAAACCTTGAATAAAATGAAAAAAATAAATAATATATGGTTAAATAAAAATGGATACTTCCTTTTTCAGTAAAATATATAGTATGTGAACCACATACACCATGTATACAAAGAAAATCAAAATTAAAAAGTCAAAATATGTTTAAGCATTCAAATTACAATTAAAATCGCATTTATCATTAGTACTTCGAGACATAATTTCAGTGGTACTTCAGACAAATACTCTAAGATTCAATGTTGCAAAAATATTTCTTTGAAAAAATACTGAAATATTTCTGAACGCAAATTTCATTGAGCTATATCTATCCAAAATGTTTCTTACTAATTATAATTCTTAATTTCACACGAAGTATCTCGCAATTTTACAAGTACACAATGGTTTTCGGTCCCAAAATGAAAACCAACATAACAGGAGAATATAAAGTCGAACACTTTTAGACTAATACATTTAATATCACAGATTTATAAATCAATACATAGGATATTTGTGACGATGTTATGCTCTCATGACAGCATACGCTGGCTGTGTGTTACAAAACTAATTTCTTTTGCGTTTTCTTTCTGGTTGACTTCCAGTCAGTTGTTTCCCACTCCGCAACAATACCGGTGCCTTCAAATCCATGGTGCACGTATTGCAGCTATCCTCTTGCACTTGGAATGATATTCTGCAATAAATTCAGAATGGAGCCGCGTAAGAGTTCATTGGTGACATTATATTTAATAATATAGTATGTTCAAAGTACCTGACAGTAAAAACGTCAATACTCCAAATTGCACCGGGCGTAAACCTATAGCCATCAATATTTAAAATTAATAAAATTTCTTCTTGTCGGGACAAAGAGTTTTTTGTTAATAAATATATTATTTGGGATTGGAGATATTTGATGACTCCTTCTTCATAAGTAATTTATTCGATTTTTAGAAAAAAGGTGAGAGGTGTTACAAAAATTGTGCAATGGATACACATTTTTGGATTCTCAACCTGAAATGGAACATGAAATGTTTTAAGAAATTCCACTTCGTTTAGCGTATGTCTGTCTGCATGTTTTTTTAAAAACCATAGCTTACGTACGGCTAAACATTTTGTTATGAATTGGGTTGATATTAAAAGCCTGTGAACATCTTATTAGAAAAAAATACTTTTATGTTTTCCTGTTTGAAATGGCTGCCGTTCCAAATTTTTAATGGTAAATTATTAAAAACCTGTATACATTACGAAAAATTAGCCTGAAGATAAATTTATAATAAATGAAATTGATTTTTATGGTACTCAAAGTGCTAAGATCCGTTGAGTTTAAAAAACGATTTTTTTCTTGTTAGAAGGAACTTTACATTCAAGGACAATGTCTAAAGTATAATCCTTAATTTACTTACTAATTATTTTTAAATTATACTAATTTTCAACTTATTATGTTTAACTTATGTTTTTTATTCTATGTTCCAATAGTATTAATTTACATAAATCTTTGCAAATATACAAGCCACCTTGTATTTTGTTAAATAGTAAACGCTCATAGGCGTAAATAATAAAATTTTGATTCAAACAGAGGGTGAAAGAATTTCTAAAAAGCAACGCCTGGGCCAATTTCATCATGGTGGTCAAGTACATCATGGTGGCAACGCTGCAGGTAAAAACTGTTAACGAGTGACGTCACTATTGACGCACTCTTCACCGCTTGTTGAATGTCCTTGAGTTTCGCGTGTTCGCTAGTTAAGGGTTGATTTGCACATTTTATCTCTAATCACGCACCTTTCCCTCGCAACGTTATTCGGTATTTTCAATGAAATTTAAGGAACAAACTGTGGGTATAAACTAAAAAAAAGACAAATGAAGCGCAAAAAGCGAGGGATTGGAATGTTTCACGAACTGTACACACCAATATGCGCCCTCACGATGGGCCCGCTTGAAGAATGGCGTCTCAATTGAATGAGTTGAAAGAATATTCCATTCGCCATGGTTCGTCAGTGATGTGCCCTAAATACTTACTCAAATTAAAACGGAATGTAATTAAATTAAATAGAAATATGTTTTCAAGTACCTTTGTCTCCCAGCTCAGTGTCGCCAACACGTGTTGTTCATAGTATTCGAGGAGCGACGGGAGTTGTCCACTCAACTCCAACCTTGCAATCGTAGATCCTTTAGATGCAATCATTGAAGGAACCGCCGATGTCAAATATATCTCCTTTCCCAATTGATTCTGATTACCCAGTGCATCTGTAATCCAGGCATTCAGTTCCAATCCGTCTCTCTTCTTCCTCTTTGCCTCCGCGAGGATTCTCTTGAATCGCCTCTTTTGCTCTCCGACGCCCTCTCCCGAATATGGAAACCCTTTGTTATCGAACACCAAATACAAAGATACCTGCGACAATGCATTGGCGAGATGAGTAATAGCACTTCTATCATCCCACCCTTTCCAACCGCCCACGTAAACCTTTCGCTCTGCAAAGTCGGCGAATGAATAAATTTGACTCCCACTCCATTCTCTCCCGTCGTGGTCTCTCAATGTCGGTTTCATTCTTCCGATGGTTTCACATTCGAAATCAATTGAAACGTTGACGCTCGACTGGAATTGAATGAATTCCATAATACACGAAGTGATGCGATCCTCGTCATACAACATTTCGTAGCGACTCTTCATTTTCGAAATGTTGCCTTCGTTCGAGGGCATCAACTCCGTCTTCTGCATCATCGCCTCTATACACTCCTCTCTGGTGGGTCTATTTAATCTCCAAAAGATTTCTACAGACGTATTATCCACTTTCTCTAGAACATTCTGAATCTGCGATTCAATTTTTTTAGAATCCTTCATTTCAGCAAACAACTCGTTCTTCTGTGTTTCCATGGACTCCTTGATAGAAGAGTGTTCGGTGGACAACAGCAGTCGCAGAGTGTCCATCTTAGAAACAGCGCTATCGTGTTGCTTTTTTAATTCCTCCAATGATTCCTTAACTTTCTCTAAAGACTGTTTCACAGTACCTAACTCCGTATTTAAAACAGACACAGCACTCGTAATCCCTGATATCTGTATTTCTATGAAGTTCATGGAAGCAGCAAGTTCGGTGGAAAAGAATGTTTTTAAATCAATCATGAGATCAGCAACGCTTTTCGCGGATTTGTTATGCATCGCGCGGCCACTGTTCTGTCTAAATAGAACCAGTTGGTGTATTTCCTCCCGCTGATTGTCCTCTGGATGATTGGAGACCATGTCCTGCGCAATTTGCAGGGCACTGCGGCCATACCTGTCCTCTATCAAAGGATCAGCCCCCGCTTCCAGGATCTCCCGAACCCAGTCCGACTTCCCTAACATCACCGCTTGATGGAGCAGCGTCCTTTCGCTCGCGTTCTTCACATTAATATCAGGCAAATCTTTCAAATTATGAATGTGATCCTCGACAGAACTTGTAAACATTTCTTGAAAGACTAACTCCTCCATTTCTACCTCCAGGGAGATTTGATCCACGCCTATTTTTCAGCAGAATGAAAGTCTTTTGCGATATTTCTTGGGAAGGAGCTGGAATGGAGATTTTGTTTTCAATAGACTATAGGAGATTGATCTTTTGCTGAGTCGGCTGTCGAGATCACTATGGTTCACTGGTGGGTTGCTTCTGTGGATGGACCAGACAAATTTTTTATTTAGACCACGATAGTGTTTTTTTTAAAGGATATAGAAGAATACTGATTTAACTCTAGTAAAGGCAATTTCTTAAATAGTTTAAGTTACATTCGTTGGGTGTACAAAGTAAAGTTTTTGCTCATAGTCAATAATCTGAACAAATAACTTGAATTACTTTTTTACTGTAATTTATAATGTTCAGCTAAATTTTTATAGGTATGGTACGTTTGAACTCCTGTGTATAATCAATCGTCAAATGCATGGATCATAACGGAGTGAATTGCTTGGTTAAATGTAATAAATAATAATACATAAACTATGCACATATAGAGATCAACTAAGGTGAATAAATATAAGATTAATATTATTTAATATTATCGTAAGATTATTAAGCAATGTTTTCGTGGCCAATGTAAATTTTGAGGATTCCGGGAATAGTGCACCCACAACAATATAAGAATGAGAAATTTCACAGAGGAGAAATCATTCGCGTTTCCCGGGTCTCAAACTCGGATCCCTAGATATCGTCACGAGTGTTTCATCCAGTTAAGGTATTGTGGCGAGAGGATCGATTTTCCCGTAGACATACTCGTTAGCGAAAAAACACAAATTCTCAGCAAAATGTAAAATACGCGCTGTGTTAATTTGAAATTCACAAGAGGGAATTTTATGTTACAAAGAAATATAGTTATATTTAACATTGATCGCCTTTCAAACCTTCTCGTGATGATTTACTATTTCGTGTTATGTACTTCATCCACTCAAGTTTCTCAGGCGTCCAATTCCCGTGAGGATATTATTATGAATTAAACGGAAAAAGATGTCCAAAGCCACAACATAAAGGCAAAACGTCGTCATACTTATTGTTCTTCTTAGTTGCATGCCTCACTCTCATATTTTGTTTTGCTGCCCTCTATATTATTCATTATCATATCGTGTAAACTCTTAGTCAGTTATCCCTCTTGCTGCTGTGAATACACAGAAATATTATTAGTTTTAAGATTCCTCCTTCACAGAAACAAAACATACACGGCATCACACTCTTCTAATGTAAAGTGCGCCACTTGACAAATTGCGCCCAGGGAGGGGTGAGTCTCGGAATCACCGGAACTGTACATTCTACTCCCACTGCAACACTGCGTGCGGGAAGATATTTGCTTAACCCTTTCCTGCCGGCGACTACGAAAGGAAAATGTTTTCCGTGCTAAGGGTAGCTTGCGAAAATTTTAGACCCTGCTCTGCGAAGCACTTTTTTGGGGTGGAGTGGCCCAGGTACTCTCGTCCCTCCGATTTGGGACCCTACTTAACGGGGCCCGGCTATTACCCCGGCCACTGGACTCGAACCTCTAACCCTTTCTTAGCGGGAGTCCACGGTCAAATCATTGCATTAGCATTGTTTTTTTAAATTAAATATTGTCTATGCTTTTTAACAGTTTACACTTATATAAGAATAACTTACATTTTTTTAAGCATTGTAGAATTTTAAATGGATTTCTAGTGTTAACAATAACAAAGTTAGGACTTTTCCATTTTTACAGCTAGTTAGGACGTCTCGATTATAAGAGACATCGCCAGGCAGCCAAGCAAATGTTCAACCCAGACTGAGTAGCTAACATTAGCGCACCAGCGTAAGAATGATATTTGGCTATTCAATATACATTACCTAAAAATACCGGAATATGAGTAATTACTAAGGGGATCAATGAAGGAATCGGAAAATAGAGGACATATAGTGTAAATAGGCATTCATATTGTAACAAACACGTACGATATAGACAATAAAACGACAACATTTCTCTTTTTGCGTATTTTTCATCGTATATGAACACACAAGGCTATCACACAAGAAGTCCGTTAAAAATAACACTAAAATTTCGTTTAAAGATTGCTTATGCACAGAAAAAAAACGAAAAATTCATTTCAAGGTATAAAAAATTGGAGTTTGCAATAAATTTTTCTTTGCAAAAATCATTGACAATTCAACCACTTCACCACGGATTCCTGCTTTGATGAGGATCGTAAATGAGTAGGAGGGTCGGGCCTAATGGCCGAGGATTAGCTCTAAGGTCTCGCTAAGCTGGGTCTCAGGCAGGGCCTGAATACCTCCGACCATTGCTACCTCAGCGGTCACTTCCCATCCCCCGCGACAGCTATAGCCGACGTCCGTTCGTTTGCGCTGAAAAACCCACGCCAGCTATAGCTGACGTTCGGTCGTTTGCGTAAGAAAATGCTCGTCGGCTATGGTCGACGTCCGGCGCGAAAGGGTTAAATTTACGCTTAAGGAAGGTGAAAATAAAAAATGTTCATTCCGGATAATTTGAGGTTTAAATGGGACAACTATTTCCGAAACGATTTTATAAAACAACTACAAATTATTTAATTCACCTAAAATATTATCCATGCCGAGGTGAAAATCCATACCATGTAAACAATTCATCATCGATACGAATAATGCAAGGAAAAGTTTGATTTATGATCTTTTGTCTGGCTATTAGTTGTAGCTTATGTTTACAAAATATATTACCTTGAAAAAAGTAAAATATTTACACCCGATCATAAAATGAATAACTAAAAGACACAAAAGCTAAAAGCCAGTTATGGTGTGTTTTTTTCTTAAGAAATCTTTAAACTGTCTAGGAGAATTGGTAATTATGAAATAACTACGACATATATTACAAGAAAAATTATGAGTTGCCTACATTGTGGTGACTTGTTAGTTTTCATTTTTCAATATTAGCGAAATTGGGAATAATTCCTATCTCAATAATTGCCTTTACTTTGAAAATTGGGCGTTACGATACGGAAAATTACGTTGAATGGTATTACACAAAAGTTCGCGAAATGCGATTTGTAATTCAGGGTAAACGATGGCAGAGGAATAATTTAGCATATCCTCGTGCAATATGTTAAGTACCCTTAGAGCGAATAAATACCTTGCGAGTGAGGATGGCCTCGTTCTCTATGGAGTTGCACTGCTGCCAACTATGTTCGGAGCGAAGAATGGAGCAAATAGCAAATTTCAGACCAGTAGTAAGCTGAATCCGACGTGCATATGGAATTAGAACACATAATAGTGGCTTTTACAATCTGAACTTTGGATTCACTTGATAATAACCTTTGGATTTAACTAAAAGTATATTAGTTCAAGAAAATATTTACTCTAAACAGAATCGTAATCTCGTGCGGCTGTAAATAGTAGCTTACTTGAAAAGAGATGTAAAGAAATGTTTATCCGTTTCTTTGGCTGGGGTTTGAAATAGGACAAAAATTCTCTAAATTCGATTTCTCATTCGTCTTAAAGACAATATAGGAATTTTTCTTTTTAGCAAGGCATGGCTGTACATGGATATAGTATTTTACCAAAAAAATATGAAATAAACTTAAATGAAAATTATCACACCTTGTGAGTAAGGATGATCTTCTCAAGAGCGTTGATCTGATGAGAACAAACTAGACAACAAAAAGTCGTCCGATGTTCAGTGCTGAAATGGCTGACTGGTCGGTGTCTCTCTCTTTCTGATCCTTTTACGTGTTTGAGCCGAGTTGATGATATGAATGCCTTGCTTCTCAAATGCCGCATTTTTATGTCAACCGACGGGCAGATAATGAAGCAGGAGGATGAGGAATTATTTTTCCTCGAACAGCGAGCGGCCAATGAAATCGCCAGGAGGGTCGCAGTGGAGTGAGTTGGGCGGGTCAAATGCGCGGAAGAGAAACTTCTAGAATGATATAAATATCAAAGTTTTTGATGTTGATATGCTCGAGTGATACTATTAACCGCACCTCACTCTAGCAAAGGAAAGTCTTCCTTTTCCTCTTAATGCGATACCAGCTTATCCGACGAGAGCGAAGGGAGCTCGAAATAGCCGTGTTATCTATCTCTTGTGGTCGGATATTTTTACTTGGGGAAACCCACGCTTATCATTCCTGACTTTAACAAGATGATCTTATGGAAATAAATATCCTTATTTCGTCAAAATATTATTTTCGTTATATCGTTCGGACTGATTACTCCGAGAGAAGACCAAGCAATGTCTTTACGACAGCGTTGGTTTTGTTTGGAACGTAATGTTTAATGATAGGGCTAGGTGGAAGGAAGGAGAAAAACCCGGCAAAAGAATTAGCCAATTCTAGACGAAGTGCACCAAAAGCTCATCCAGATTAACGTACCATTTGCCGGACAAAGTGTTAAAATTGAAAGAAACCTCAATGCAATCACGTGTATCTGAACGGCATTTTTACAATTGTTCTTTTCAAGCAAAGAAGACATTTCCCTAAGCTTCAATTTTCTTGTTTACCGCATCTAAATATACTTGTGGAAAAATGAAAAAGTTTTTGTTTTATTAAGGCAGAAAATTCAGGATTATGAATTTTCAATTCAAAAATTCCAATGTAATTGAAGAATTCACTAGTATTGCAAATTTTTCAATTAGAAGCCTAGAGTGGCGACATATACTGCTACTTATACTGTCATACAGTGGACTTCATTTCCTACGGCATATTCTATGAATTCCATAAGCATCACGGGTTTCAAGTTCGTATGGTGAATTAATAAAGTGAAGTCAGTGGTGTTTTTGTCAAATGGTAAAGAGTAAGAGTAACGAGTGGTAAAGTACGGGCTTGTACAGACGTGAAGGCAGTCATGGCTTTACCAAATAGTTAAAAATACTGTGGTAAAATATGGGCTTGTATATAATTCTCGAACTCGCTTCCTCCAATACAGAATATAGAGTGGTATTGAAGATATATAGCTTTTAACAAAGACCTTTATTTGACCATACTAAGAAAATCATTAATTTCATTACATTTGAAGCGATCAGGTTGCGATAATTATACCAGAAATGGGTTTCAGAATTGAAAATATATTGCATTTAATATCTTCGTTCCTTACGATATATTTAAATACCAAGTATTTGTTTTATCTATATCACAAAACTGTCAGGTTAATGATATGCAATATTATTTTTTATTGCTAGACTGAAAAGGAGACACATCGCATCCACTATCCGATTCTTAAAATGGTATTCTTAGAGTTACTTTGAAAACATGTTGATGCACAGGTATCTCCGACGATCAAAAGATGCGAATATAAAGTATAGGTAATTCATAAATCAAATTTTTAAATGGGCTTAAAGGAATATTGTGGGCAATTTTGATATCCTAATACGTAGTGGAGATGTTATTTTTATAGTATGGCAAAGGCAAGTTTTACTAGCATATAAATATCACGTTTTTCTGCGGGCTTATCATAGCACGAAGAAAAATTCTGCGCAAGAATCTTAAGTTTAGCCAACATATACGTATTGCCACAACCATTTCATGGTATTGAATAAACGAGGTCACTTTTAATTTGTTAGGGTGTAACACATTTTATTTTTTTAAATGAGTTCTGTGGTGTTTAATAATTCTTTTGTGCTATTTTATAATCGTTGTTTTTTAGACTGGCTATAAGTTGAGATATGCCTTTTATATAAATAACTTCTCATTACTGAGCTGTTTTATTGTTTGAGATGTTAGTTGATTTGATTAATATTTCTTCTGAGAAGAAAATAAAATTAAATACAAATGCGTTATAAAACACACCAGAAACTCATTTATTCGAAATTTATATCTGATACTATAAAGACCTGACAGATAACGTGCATAATAATTTATTAAAATTAAAAAAAAAACAATTTTGTGAACAAGCAGGTTGTGACAACAAAATAACCACACATTTAATTTCAGACTCAAAAAAAAAGATATTTTAAACTTAACCAATCAAATAGATTAATTAAATACATGGTTCACATCACAAAAAAACAGAACACCCTGCAACAAAGCAGACATTGCCATATTAAGTAAAGGTTTTTTAAATTTGATACTTAATAACCACAGTTAATTTTATTTTCATTTTTCACAGAAAATAAATTTACAACAATTGGCTAGGAACCAGTACATAGCAATGAAGGTATCATGAAACATTTCAGAAGGAACTCTATCTGAGGTACCTTGAAAAACCATGCGTATAAATATATATTTTCTCAAATAACTATGTTCAAAAATGCTGTTGACACCAGTTTGCAGCGCATTCGACATTCAAAAAAGGGAAGTTTAGGAGTACTAGACGCACCGCAGCAGCGCCTGCGCAGTTGCTGCAGCGCATCACATGCGCATCAGATGCGCATCTGCAGCATTTTGTGTTTACTGGGAAGCTTAACATTTTGGCGATATGTGCATGCGCAGGATGACTGGACGCCATGGCTATTTACAGTTACTCATGACCTAAGCTCACAAAACTTACTTAAACCAATTCTATTTTGAAGATTTTCTTCGTTGAACTGAAAATATATATTTTTCCAATAAAGAAGTGTTAGTTTTTTTGCAAAATTAAACAATTTTTCATTTTGATAATAATAATAATAAGAACACATTTTATGATTTCATAAATGCAAATCGATCTTTTAGTAAGTGAATTTGTAACCCAGAGCAGTTCGCCTTGTGTTTATTTAAAAGATAAAAGATTGGATGACACTCGCCAAATTTTTTGACGATCAACAATTCATTTAAATGTAATTTTGTTTTGATAAATGAATCCAAATACAATTTTCTTTTGCGTTAAATTATAGATGGAGTAAATTTTGGCCAAATATTGTTCATTTGTGCAATTCACCGGTAACTAAATGTGTGCCAGAACTCGAGGTCGAAAATTGTTTCATTTTTTTGTCTTTTATTCGTTGAAATCACAGTCCAGTTCAATGAGTTGTTCTACGATTTTATGGCTAAAAAACAAAAAAAAAGTTAAATTATTCAATCGTTTAAACCCTTTGAAATGAAGCTGAAGCTAAGTAAATATCAAAACCAGTACGTTTTTCGACGTTGTGTAAAAAAGGCGCCGTGAAAAAGAAGCAGGTTTTCGATGTTAGGTATGGTAAGTTTTGTGAAATTTTTTCAAGATTTTTGGAATTTGAAAACACTCAAATGTGGCACATCGTATTCTTATTACTAAACTAAAAGCTTGGACGACTCTTGACAAATTATTTTTAAATTAAGAATTAATTATGAAAAGATTTTGTGATAAGAATTTATACTTACTTATAAGAATACATACTAACTCAACACGAATTTATTTCATTCCGTGATGCTTAAAGAATTTCTAAACTATGCCGTAATAAATACTCCCATCAGTCCTGACCATTTGACAGTATAATTGGCAATAACTGACACCACTCTTGGCTTCTAATAGTTATTTTGCATTACTTTTAGATTCTTATAATGTGTTGGACATTTTTATAATTGCCGAATCCATCTAAAAAAGAAATTAAAATTATGACGAAATGAGGACATTTATTTACATTAAGTTGTCTTGTGGAAGTCGAGGAAGAGAGGCAGTGTTTTCCCCGAATAAAAATATCCAACCGCAAGAGATAAATAACTCGAGCTCCCTTCGCTTTGGTCGGCTTAGCTGATATCGCAGTACTAGGAAGTCTTTCCTTCGCTTGAGAAGTGTGCCGCTAATAAAATATCGCACGTAACATATCACAATCGCTTGGCCGGTCGCTGTCCAGGGAGTGGAATGGGTATAATTCGCGCAATAATAGCTTCTGGAATTGATTTCGTCTAATTCCGAAACTAAGCCATTCCATTTATAATACCATTCCAGAAATTCTTCTTCCACGCAGTTGTCCCGCCCAACTCACTCCACTGCGACCCTCCTGGCGATTTCATTGGCCGCGAGCTCTTCAAGCAAAAAATAATTCCTCATCCTCCTGCTTCGTTATCTGCTTAGTTGGCTGACATAAAAAGGCGGTGTTTGAGAAGCAAGGCATTAACGTCATCGACTCGGCTCATGCACGTAGAAGGATCAGTAAGAGAGAGAGGCACTGACCGGTCAGCAATTTCAGCGCATAACATCAGACGACTCTTTGTTGTGTAGTTTGTTCTCATCAGATCGACGCTCTTACGGAGACCATCTTCTCTCACAAGGCATGTTAATTTTCACAAACGTTTATTACCTTTTACGTTGTTGAGAACAAAGATCCATGCTCAGCCATGGTTCGATTGAAGAAAAAATTGGTATATAAACTTTAATACGAACAAGAAGTCGAATTTTGAGAATATGTACCCAATTTCAACCCCAAGACAAATTAACTGAAAAAATACTTAGTTTATTTATATCAAATGATGTATTTTTATACATTTTATATCACCAAGGAATACACTCTGATATGATCAGTGCATTTTAGGATTGATTATACTCAGGAGTTCAAATGTCCCAGCTACGCAATTTAGTTGAGTATTGAAATTTAGTACCAATAAATGGTTATAATTCATCTTTCAAAAAATTGACTCTGATCAATATTTAGTTACCCTCATGACAGTCAATGAAAGTCAGTTGGACTGCAATAACTATTGCCTAAACTAGTGTTTATTGCCTTATAAAACATTTGAAAAATAAACAGTATCGTGTTCTAAATCTGACATTCCTATTTATCCACAGGGGTAATATATCGGCAGTAGACCACAAAGATCTCGACAGGCGACTCAGCAAGTGATATAGCTCCAGGCCTATTGAAGGCAAAACCTCCATTCCAGCCTATTCTTAAGTAGGATCGCAGAAGACTTTCACTCAGCTCAGAAAGGAACGTGGTTCAAATCTCCCTTGATGTCAAAATGCAGGAGTTTTTATTCCTAGTAATGTCTAAATATCCCGTAGAGCAGTACGTTCAGCATTTGAAAGATTTACGTAATATTAATGTGAAGAACGCAAGCGAAAGGACGCTGCTCCATCAGGCGGTGATGTTAGGGAAGCCGGACTGGGTTCGGAAAATCCTGGAAGCAGGGGCTGATCCTTTGATAGTGGACAGGTATGGCCACATTGCACTGAAAATTGCGAAAATCATGGTCTCCAATCACCCAGGGGACAATAAGCGAGAGGATATATTCAAACTTCTTCAATCTAAGCACAATATTTGTCGGCCAACAAATGAAGAATCGATGAATGGCGTGAAAACGTTCTTTTCCACCGAAATTGCTGCTTCCATGAAATCCATAGAAAAACAGATAACGGGGATTATGAATGATTTATCTTCGGAGTTATGTACAGTTAAAAAGTCTTTTGAGGACGTTAAGAAAGAACTTGAAAACACAGTTTCCAAGGTGTACGCTCTGCAATCGCTGTTGACCACTGAACACTTCTCTGTTAAGGAATTCATGGAAGCACAGATAAAAGAGATTGGAAAATTGCAAAAATATAGGATTGCCAATTCCAAATCCCCACCCGCCAATGGATGAAACGCCGAAGGCATTATATAAACCCACCAGAGAGGCCTGCGTAGACGCGATGATGCGGTAGACGGAGTTGAAGCCCTCGAACGAAGGCAACATTTCGAAAATGAAGAGATTCTACGAAATACTGTACGACGAGGTTCACGTCACGTCTTGCATTCTGGAATTTCTTCGATACCAGTCGAACGTCAAAGTTTTAGTCGATTTCGAATCTTATAGCATCATGAGAATTAAACCGACATTGAGGGACCACGACGAAAGAGAACGGGAAGGGATTAACTATGATTCATTCACCGACTTTGAAGAGCGAAAGGCGTACGTGAGTGTGATGTATAGAGACATAGATTCTATTGCTCATCTCGCCATTGCATAGTCGCAGCTATCGGTGTATTCGGTGTATAATAACAGACGGCTTCCATATTCGGGAGAGGGCGACTCAAGAGAATCCTCGAGGAGGCGGAGAAGAAGAAGAGAGACGGAGTGGAACTGGATTGGTAAATCAGGAATTGGGCACTGTATAAACAGAATCAACAGGGAAAGGAGATATATTTGACATCGGTCGTTCCTTTAATGATCGCCAGATATGGATCTTCGGACGGAAGGTCTAAGCTGAGTGCACAACTTCCGTCGCTTCTCGAATACTACTATCAACACGTGGTGGCGACACTGAGCAAGGGGACCAAGGTACGTGAAGAAAAAATTCTTATTTTAACTTCAATTCCACTCTATTTCAATTTCTGGTGAATAATTAGAGCACTTGATTGGCAATTTCCGGCGAATGGAACAATTTTAAACAACACATTTTAATGAGAGGCCAATATTCAATCTTGCCCATTCGTCAAAGTGCACGGCAGTGTGTGAATGCAGTTCGTATAACAATCGAATCTCTCGATTTAAGAGATTGTTTATCTCTTATATGAAAAACATTTTTACTGTTAGTTCGTGACTTGTATTTCTTATAAAAATTGCAAATGATTTCACGAATGAAAAATTCACAAGTAGAGATAAAATGCCCTGTAACACTGTAACGGCTCTGCTCTGAAAAATGGAGACTTGAATTTTTTGTGTTCTGTAGATAAAAAGTGACTAGTTGATTCAAATTGAGTGAATTTATCATTGTGTTGTTGCGTTTTTTATAAAAAAGCAGAACTATGATTTTTAAGAAATGTGTTGGTAATATTCCGAGGCACGTTGCCAACTTTAGATTCCAAAATGAGCATTTTCAGCACACTTAATTCACAGAATCGTATTTCATGTACGCAAAAAGTAAACAATCATCATTGATACTCTTTTCGCATTATAGCCAATAGCAATGTTAAGCGTACGAGCCTGCATTGACTACGGAGTAGAGTTTTATTCACTTCAAATATTGATTCCTATTGATTTGCCTCCCGTCCAAACTGGAGCTTTGATGTTTACAATGGTAGATTCTTTTTAAATTACCGAAAATATATTATAATTTTTTAAACTCTAATGCGACTCTTTTCTATATTGCTTGCAGAAGATCTTTGTAAGTGCAAGGGGATAGCAGCAAATGTTTGCGCCATGTGTTTGAGAACACCGGCATTGTTGCTGAGAGGGAAGCAACTGACTGGAAGACGACGAGAATGACAGAACCCAAAATAACTCAGCTCCTTACCATATAGCCATCATTTTGTCATGAGACAATAACATGGTCACACATTTTGTCTGTTATTATTTTGAAAAATCTGTTATAATTAATGTTTTTGTCTTTAAGTGGTTTAAATAAACTTTCTCTGTTAAGTAATTGTTTCCTTTTTGGGAACAGAAGTTAATGTGTCCTTATAACTTTGCAATATACTTAGTAAGATAATTAGGCCTGCTTATTTTTAAAAATTAGTAGACTTCCCCATTGATATGCTGGGGAAGGCAACTTGATACATTATTTGTACCAAAATCCTGAAAAAAATATTTTGCAATATAATTCAACGTGGTCCAGAAAAAAAGTGTTTATTATTAATTTAAACTTAATCATAGAGCAAATTATCTTCTCTTTCTCTCTCATACTTTGTCAGATATGAGGGCTCAAAGTTTGGGAAATTAGCTAAGAAGTGCCGTTAGGGGGATTCAACTTTCAGAGTACAGGGCACAAGGTAAAAATTCATTGCTCAGTAACCATTTAACATATATCAACATGAATTTTTTACCTCTTGCATATCAAAGTACATTAATTACATACAAATATTTTCTACCACTCTGGCATTTCTATGTTGGCCACCATAATGTCATTAGTCGTTAGTTAAACAAGTTTTTGAACTCAAAAAAATTACTTCATATTTTCACAATTATCACCCTAAGGCAGAGTAGTAAACTCATCCAGTTTTTTTTAATTGGAGCTAAATATGTGCTCTAATAGACTGTGAAATAAAAATGGTGGTGTTTCCTCTGCCACTGTGAGTATTTTAGGTTTAAATTTTTTTTCTATCTCGGAGAGAGGGATTTTGGACAAATACTGTGTACTTACTTTGGATAACTGTATGGGAATACCTGTGATCATGTGGCAATATTAGAATTGATGGTCAGTAAATGATAGGCCTAACATTAAATTTATTGAATGTGCCATTAAACTTGAGACCACAGTATTTAAAAGAGATTTGAATCGCCACTTGTGCTATAGAAGTGAATTTAAGCAGTATAAGGTTCGTAAAACATTACGAAGCAAAAATATGAAAAAATTACGCCGAGGAATTGTGTTCACGATGATTAAAAAACTCTATACTTTGTATCACTTATAGTGATGCTGGAAGGGTTAATTGCAGACAAAACAATCTCTTTTTCATCTCAGGTAGAAGAAAAACAAGTTTTATTTAGCTATGAAGGTTTTATTAATGCAACATGCATTGTGACATAACAGCTGGTGGCAATTAAGCCTGGTTTTATAATACCCAGCAAAATATTTTCACAGAATAAAGAACAAATGACTGTACATTTTTCCATCAATAAAGCTCACGTCAACTGACTTGACTGTCTGGGGTAAAATAGAAAAGCCAAAATACTTGTTTATGATTAAGGTAACATAAAGACTACAGTGTATTTTGTGGTTAATGTTAGTCGAGATATTGTGCAACTGGGCCTTAAAGGGTTATTATTTATTAGAGGTATTTTCTTAGTGTCTTGTTAACTATTTGGCTTGCATTGAACATCTCCTCAACTATGTAGGAATTTCATTATATTTTGGTAAATATTTTCTTCGAGTCAGAGTGTGAGATGTCTTTTGTTTTTATGATCAGGGCTTTGAAATGGAGAGAATGTTGTCAGAATGCAAAATTACATCGTGTTCCATTGGAAAAGTTACATGATAGCTATTTCATTTGCATACAACATTATGAAGCCCCCTCGTTCACCTTCTCCGAGAAACTTCTCCGTTCTCTTCCATTCCTACCCTGTTTCCACCTCTGGGACATTCAGAAGCAGCACCCTCGGAACGAGAACCTCCAACTGTGAGCTGGGTGGGACGACGCCATCTCAGATATCACTCGAGAAAAGGTTTGCCGTTATGTTACGTTTCCTTTATCTCGAGCCAGTCGCGTTTTGAAGAAATACTTATTGGAATTTTGAAATTAGAAAAAGATGTATCGTCATTTTGGCTTTGATCCTTAAGGATGAGAATATATTTGTGTACTTCCATTAGAGGAGATATATTTTTAAATCAGGTAACAAGGAAGATGTAACGAATTATATACCTATTTCTATACAATCAAGTATTGCTAAAGTATTTGAGTGTCTTGTTCTGGA
This sequence comes from Pyrrhosoma nymphula, assembly GCA_963573305.1. Classification (NCBI taxonomy): domain Eukaryota; kingdom Metazoa; phylum Arthropoda; class Insecta; order Odonata; family Coenagrionidae; genus Pyrrhosoma; species Pyrrhosoma nymphula. The sequence continues at coordinate 59,334,159 of OY754340.1, read as the reverse complement.
TCATGTTAGTCCTATCTTTAAATCTGTTATACTGAATGAGCAACATGGTTTTTATGCTGGTCGATCCACCACCACTAATTTTATTTCCTTTCAGCATTATGTTCTAAAAGCATTTGATGTCGGTTTGCAAGTTGATGCCATATACATGGATTTTAGTAAGGCCTTTGATACAGTTAGTATTAATCATCTTATTAGAAAACTCGATCCTGACGGTATTTCTGGTAACTTGTTAAAATAGTTTGATAGCTACCTACATGAGAGGAAGCAGGTTGTAAGAATAAAATCACACCTTTCAAAACACATTCAATGTCACTTCTGGAGTTACTCATGGATCACATTTGGGTCCATTTCTGTTTAATGTATTCATAAATGACATTGCAAGTGCAATCCACCATGTCGAGACAGAAATTCTTTATCTCACTTGACATCCAAGAAATAAAATAAATTTGATTCTGGATAAGAAATTCTCTGACTATTCCTTGACAAAAAGTGCCATTTTCCCAAACTGACATTTACCGTAAGCAGAATGACGTTCAGAGAGCAGTTGAACATTTAATGTGCAAATGAATGTTGAGAAAACAAACCAATGTTACTTCTAGTCGTCAAATTTATTGACAAATTTATAAAATGAAGAGAAAAACAGAAGATGGACCATAGACTCCAGCAACAACGAACAAATCTATATAGTTGGAGATTCGTCGTCCACTTACATATTCATATCGACCTTATCCAATTTTTCCCAGACAGCTCGACCATTTTCACTGGCATTTCCCTGTTTTTCCTGACTTGTAAAATCCCTGAAAATGGCATTTTTCATACTTTATACCATAAATGAAATACAAATATCAATAAACTATTTTGTGCTTCTTGAAAAAATTAACATTTATGGTTACTTTTAGGTAGAGTTATCATTCGGTGTCAACTAGCAAGAGCACATCTTGCTACGTTCACCCACAACAGGAGCTTGGTATGAGACTGAACACGTCAGGGCTCCAACAATACTGGATAACTTCTCCATATAATGGATATTTGTGAACTAAATGTGTCAAGTTATGTGCCCGAGAATGTCAAGACACATCATTTGACGTTTTGAGAAAAAATTTAATGTAAACAGGATGAATGTCTATAGACATCGTCTGCAGTCCTTGAAAGTTCTGAAAATATGCCAATTGACGTCCAATGCAGTGACAGTGTTAAAACCTTTTCAGCAGACGTCTTTAACCAGTTGAAGGAGGTATCTCGTTAGTAAAGGCCAGGCGAGCAATGTGACAAGGGTCACTGGTGCTTCCCTCTTACTAATAGTTCTTACTTATGAACCATGGGGAAGTCCCAAGAACATGGTGTCCAGCAAATTTACATTATTTTTTTTCAAAGTATTCCTGGTGATTTGTTGCAATTTTCCAAGGTCTTACTGCACTTTTTTCCTAATACATTTTCATTGAAATTCCTACAGCATCTGCATATGTACTTTGGTATTTGACGTGATTTAAGTGACTCTTGTTCTTATTTTGTGTTAAAACATTTAAAGACTCCGTAAATAAATACATCTGTTTGCAAAAAAAACAAATGGAGTCGTTAAAGTAATCAACTTTACAAGACACAAAACATGCAAGCACAGATCTTACAAGGAGGAGTTGAAAGAAGTCATACGAAAAGGATCAAGAGAAGAATACTTAATCACTATGGAATAGAACGTTGTAAGAATTCTGAAGTAAATAGGTCTCCAGAGTAGCCTGATGCAATCAACTAGTGCTGAGAAAGATAGGTAGTGCTGATGAGTTCAAACGTGGAATACAAAAGTGGTTTGTAGCCAAATATTTTTTTATTCATTGCTAGAATATTTTGTGTCAGACCTCAATGAACTGGCTTCTTAGCTTAAATTTATTGCAGGTTTTTATGATGTTTTCTTGTTCTTTGTCTCATTCTTCAGAAGAAGGTGGAAAGAGTTATCATTAACTCAGGATTTAATTAACATTGTTAACCACTTTTTGTTAGATCAGGCGTCATCACTATACACAGCATTTATACATTTGGGTCATTCCACCTCAATTCAGCAAACATTTTTCCCTTAGGGACATGTCCCTTACGGATAATAATAAAAATTTGAGGTGGTAAATTTACAATGGTAAATTTCTCTGCAAACATCCACTTTACAGAACAAATAACAATTGTTGTAAACATTTATAGTTTATAATAAACTTTTATCTCATATAACCACGACCTTGAGCATTGAAGAAATGTTTAGTCTTGCATCGCGTGTCTGCTGCATGTATTCCAAATGGGGGAGCCGACGGGCCGCGCGAGAGAAAATTGTAAAAGTTTAAATATTTATAAAAAACGCATTTATGAATTGTTACTAAAATTTATTATTGAAATAGTTATCTGGGTATGTTTACATTACGGGAAAAAGGTTTCGGCTGATTCTGAGATGGATAATTTGAGAAAAATGCATTAACATTTTTTTTAAAATTAGTAATTAACAACAAATTGGGATTAAAAGAAAACAACTTTTTATTGCTAAATTTGAATTGAAATGAGATTTATATTTAATAAGAGCTATTAATCATTGCTGTATGGCAATTGCAAGCGGAGATATAAGTGATAATATGATTTAAGGCTTGGATTTTTGCTAAAAATGCGAAAAAATTTACATATGCATAATTCACTCAAAATTGTATTTTTCTAAAAACGGTTTGAGGGTATTTAGTTTGAGTTGATATTGTACCCATGCAACAATTTTTTTTTAAATCTGAGACCCTAAGGGACAATTGTTTGTTGAATGTTTGTGGAATGACCCATGTCATATTCTGTTGTTCATTAAAGAAAATCTGCACATGTACCCAAAAAAGGCTGACGTACATAACAATGCCACAGAAGCCACTCACAAACTAGATATGCCTCACTGTAGACTGGTCAAATCTTTTAAATATGAAAACTTGGCTATCAAGTGATTGAATATGCTGGCCAACTCAGCAAGAATGGTATACAACAAAGTTTTCCACATGACCCTGGAGAAATAGCTTTCATCTAAGCCTCTATACTCTCTGGAGTAACACCTCGAAGTTAACTTCTCAACACTATTTTTCAAATGTTAGACTTATAAATGTGTTTTGTATTCTGTTTATTGTTTCGTAACTTTATCCTCACATGAGGTGTTTTATAACCAAAGACATCTACCACAATGTTTTGTTCTTATTTAATATTGTTTTCTTGCTCTTTTTTCTCATTCACTGACAAATAAATATTCTATTTATTCTATACTACTTTGGTGTTTAACGATTGTATCCTCAAACTTATTCAACTTGTTTATTCACGCTAAAGAAGGAGTGTCTTCATTTTAAATTATGTTTATGGCACCCCAACGGTTTCTAATTTGAATCCCAACACTGTCAACGACTATGAAAATACACAAAAATACCTGGGAATTTGGTGGGAGAGTATTGTCGCCCAGGAGCAGCATTGCACGAGAACTGGCCTCTTTGGAGGGACTAGGATCTTCATCGTCTACAACTGCAACTTCCTCTACCCTGCTATATGCTTATACTTCTTCAGCTTCTCTTCAAATGTCAGCTTGTTCCTGAGGAACTTGTCCTTACAACACTTCAGGTATGACAAACTTCGGAGGCAGCGGCCACACACAAACTGTGGAAAGGGTTAAACTACCTTCCTCGTATTTTATAGCCATTACCACTCTCCTTTGTAGGTACGTATAAAATCATATAGGTAGGTATATTTGTGTCAGTAACTTTCATAAAAGAAATATACGTGAAACTGAATATTCATTTGGCTTGAGACGTTTTTTTATTTGCAAAATTAAATTAGAATTATTGGCTTTCTACTATTGGGAATGGTATAAATACAAAGAATATAAAATATAAATTCTTATTCCTTCAATTGAATTTTGTACTTCGGTTCAAATGCCGAAATATTTGCTGAAACGTAACGATTCTTCGTAATATTGAAGAGTTTTTGAGTCATCGTCTCCATGACGACCATTCTTATTGTTTTTAGTCCAGATTACGTGTAGTATATCCACTAACTCTATTAATTCTTTGCAGTAAATAAGATATGAATTGTATAATGCAATAAATGTAAATGATAATAGTTTAAATGATACATCTAAATTTTATTTTATCAATTAATTGGTAAAATTAGTCATAAATTTTATCTAAAAATTTGACGTAGTACACAGTCACTCGCAGTGTTCATTTCATTCCTTCCCGTTGATGTTCAACGAACTCCTTCACTACAATCTACTATAAACAAGAATAACATTGACCGACAAACTAAGACGAAATAAATTACGTAAATTATAAGAGGCACGCATAAGTTGTAACAATTGTGGTGGCAGTGAAAAACGTATTCGTAGGCTTTCCCACTCCACCTCCGTTTACTAAAACATTTCATTGTAGTGTCACAAACTTGACGTATTTTTCCGCTAAATGTAGCTTTTTATCTAGATACTGTCTGGGGATTAGAAAAATGTAAGCTTTTACAATATCAAGTTTTTCGACATTATTATCGGAAAATTGATGTATAAGGTTTTTTTTAATAAATAATTTTATCTTTAAATATAACGAAATAAGTATTTACAGGATATAATGTTGAACATGCGACGATTTCTTCCTTTTCTTCAACTAAATAACGGACGCGTCATGCATCAAATAAATAGTAGATGTTCTTAGAGTAGGTACTTTCCTCGTATTCAATAGCCATTACAAATCTACTGTGTAGGTATCTATATAATCCTGCCGATTTTGGTGCTGGTTTGGTTTTGGTAGTTTCCCAATTTATTCAGTATCGTTTTTGAGTCTTTCTGTACTTTTCGTTACACCCTCGAGGAATTCGGAATAATTCGGAGTTTATTCTCAAAACTTCGACATCAGTCATTTTTGTGTATCCTTGATGTCACGCTTACCCTTACACCACATGTGCACGCGAAGGTTGCACAAAATACAGCAGCGATGTTGGTTCATGAGGTAGGTAAGGGCCCCTCTGATAATAACCAACCTATGACTCTTTTCAACATGCCCTCTCCTCTCAAAACCTCCTCCATCCATCTCTTCTGCCTTCTCATAACCTCTGCCACAAGCATCCTCTCCTCTCCGACCATATCAATACCTCCTCGTTTGTCTTTATCACCATCCAGCTAACCTTCTCCATCATTCTCCACACCCACGTCTCAAACACCTCATTTCTACGCGCATCCTCCCTTCGCAATGACCAAGTTTCCGACCCATATAGCGCTACGCTCCATATTAAAGTTTTCACCAACCTTTTCTTTACGTCTCTTCTCAGACCACCCTCATTAATTCCCTTCTCGTCGAAAAAGCTTCTTTACCTAGTACAATTCTGCATCTGATGTCCATACCACTAAACCCATTCCCCTCCAAAATACTACCCAGATACGTAAACTGCTCGGCCTGCTTTATCTTCTGCCCTCCCACCCTTATATTCAGCCCCGCCTTCTTACTTCTAGAATATCTCATTACTTTCGTTTTCTTGTGATTAATCTTCATCCAAAACTTTTTGCACTGCATTTCTAATGTATTCACCATTGACTGTAATCCCTTGGCAGACTGACTGACCAATGCTTGATCATCTGCAAATCTTACTGATTTTATCACCTCCCCTCCTACCTTTATTCCTACCTCCTCAAAACTAGCACAAAAAAACTAGCCCCTGAGTTTTATTTGTCAAGTGAAAGAGTGGTCATGCAATGCAATTTATTACGAACATCTCGAATCAGGAGTCTTTTATAGATTTTTTCCAAACAAAATTCTTATGGTATTGTAATATGTACGCCAAACATATTTCCATAAGTGAAAAGTAGTGTTACACATCTCAATTTCAAGCATCAAGGAAGCAGTGTTTATACAGTACATCATAATATTTTACCTACACTCCAATAAGGAACGCGAAATCTATACCAAATCCTGCTGTTAGCATTTCATAAGCAAAGCTGTAGGTATATAAATATATCCTGGTATATAATAATATGTAGGTATATATAAATATATCCTGTTACTTGATCGCTATAGTTTTGTCAATACCTATTTCTAAAACCAGCTTTACTAACTTAATCGGTTTAAATATCCCGTACCTAAGCAACCCATAAAATCCAGCATAGCTTGGACCATTTCAAAGACAATTACCAATAAGTGACTCATTACCCATAAATATTAATGCTATCGACATTCAAAATGCTTCAAAGTGTTGCGTAAATGGCATCCTAGTTAGAGATCCACTACAATGCAATACGTTAAAGACGCTATAATTCAGCCAACTCTTGTTGTCCTTATTTGTTATTGATGAGATGTGAGTTGTAATCAAATATGCTAAATAGTATTTACTGTCAACGTAAATGACTTTAAGTACTGAGGAAAAGTTGCAACACAAATACTGAAGAGGTATATTGAGGTAAGCTACTTGGGAAGTGCAGAAGATGAGTAAAATAAGAATTGTAGGGGAGATATGGAGAGACTGAGTGACAGATAACTTGGTAGAGACTTGATAGTACTTTGCATGATTAAATATGGTCTCGACATGGGGAGGTTAAAGTAAATGCAGCTCAAAAGCATACTTATCAATTTGGACTAGGCCAGTTGAATGCATTTTATCTGTAATGATACACCAAGGTACAAATCTAAAAACAATAAGTTAAAATGGTAACTAAAATAAGGTAAATAAAAGTGCCATCATGTTAGTGATTCCTAAAAACTTACACCGTAGTTACTTTGCAGTTATACACCGTACAATTTCCTTGTTAACGCTTGTATCAGGAAATGTGAATAGTGACTTAACGCAATTATAGGTTGTGCAAATAAATATATACCGTATGAAACGGCCTTTACCTATATCCGGTGATGGTTTCTCGCCAGTATTTCCATTGCCTCGGCGATATCAACCCAGTCGACTAGGATTCCAATTTCGTTTTCAAACAGGGCATCCATTTTTGTTTATCTCTAAAGATCACTTTAGCATCTTAAGTGAGCTCCGGGGAGCACTTTACCGTAAAGTGACACTTTAGCGTTATTTCGTACTAAGGTGGTTTTTAGCGAGAGATAGTTCCCTAGTCATAATGGAGACCATATACAAATTTTATTTTTTTAAATTCATCGTCTGTAAGAAGTGTGAAATAAATATTGTAATATATTTATGGCGCAAAAATATAGTTATGTATGACCAAAACTCTCAGTAATTAAATGAATAAAGCTACATAAGTCTCTAACTTGACTCATTTTTTCCCGCCATACAGCTGAAAACCAAATATATTAAATAACCGCAGCATATTTTGAGGCAAATAACTCGTAAAGTAGTTCGGCATAGGGTTAAAATTGTCGTGTTCCGACTCTTTTGCGCATCACTGATTTTCGGTGGGCCGCGCTTCGTTCTCTCTCACAACGAATCGCGCCACCCACCTTAAATTAATGACATCTGGCCAACTACCCTTTTTTCGACAGCCCACTGGGAATAGATTTAGGACCTCCGTTTTTGTGTATTAGGCCGGGTCACCTTTTTACGATTTCACATAAATTATCCACTTTAGGAGATCTCTGGCTGGAACTTTTCCATGGCCTAGGTGACCCCATCGCGACACCGCCCTAACTCAAAACATCTTACATCATCTTAACCACAAGTTCCGTCCGGCCACTCATGCTTTGTCACTCGAGAATACAATTCTCGTACACATCTAACTGCGTAATTAGCATGGGGAACTATCCCGAAGGTATTACTGCGTAATTAGGATGGGAATTTTCCAGAAGCTCTTGCTTACCCAAATAAGGTCGGGTTTGCCGCGGACAACGCCCCAGAACCTTCTAGAATAAAGGAGGGGATTAAGGGAGGGTTAGCTTATATAAACTCTTTTCGGGCGGAAACTCGAAGACTAATCTGTTCTTTCTGCTACGCATCGCCTCACTTCCGTATTTTTGTTACGCCGCCGATCGAATCTTCAAATCCCGATCACCAACTCCCGTACATCTCCCGCCGTTGAGACGACGCCAGATGACCAGCCCTTATTTTCGTCCGTAGCGCCCAACTCACCCTCAAGATGTACGGCATGGAGTAAGCATAACTTCACATGTATTGAGTGTTAATAAATGAACTTTACTTAAGGAATAAGGAGTGAGTTATTCCTGATTGGTTGCCATCGTTGACCCCTAAAAAATCTGAGTTACGACCCCTAAACCAAGTCGACCCAAAACGGGCCGTGGCAATATATCCCAGAAAATTCGACCACTTTCAACCATATCCGCGGATGTTTCATTTGTAAATATATTAAAATCATCACTCAAGTTCCAGTCACATGACCATTAAAAATTAAAAGAAAAATTTTGGGTTTCATTAATAACGATCCCAAAAAGAAACCCTCTAAAAATATATCCCTACTTTTACTTCTAATTATGTGAGGGTCATTGGGAAAGGATTGAAGGCAAACTAATATAAGGCCTTCCAATCCCTTCTCTAAATGAAATTTATCAATGAATCACTTCCGTATTCCAAATGCAATGTTCTTCTTTTTATCCTATGATCACATCAATTCCTAGATATAGGTACCATTGAACGAAAGTTTTCGTAGACATTTAAGGTACATTTACCCTCTGGACATTTTAGTAAATCACTATTATTTGATTCTCAGCGTATACACCGCTTCCTTATTCCTCTCCTCAGCAGAGATCGCAGTTGCAGCTAGAGTGCAGGGATCGTTGATGAGTTTGTAGAGACTGCCAATAGAACCCTTGGTTGTACATACGACCACGAAATTTAGAAGATCGATGGCAAGCCAAAGAAAAAAAGTAAATTCTTGATTTTGGTCTGTATCTACGTGGCGGTTTTTGATGCGTTCGATATTTTACGATTACGTCTCTATATCTAAACGTAACGGTCGTATCGTTACCGCTTCCATGGGCAACTTATGTCGACACGCTATCAATCCGCACAACCATTTTCGTGGCCTCACTCAAAGTGGTTCGTCTATAATTAAGGATCTCGGTATCATTTAATCTTTCAATACACGCCGATGATACCTCTACCTTAACAGTTATGACCACGGAATTTTAGGGAAGGAAGATTGTATCTAGTTTAGTAAGGTAACACGCCACAAAAGATGGTAACACCTTCGTCCAGACTTCCTCTTTGCCCAATGTTTTCTCACCCCATTCCCCAACTCCACTCTCTTTTCCCACCACGGCGAACCTGATTCCGAAGTTCGGATCGGGCACCGCGAGTCCATCCGAATCGACCGAATCCGAAGTCGGATGCGATACTCGGACCTCTCTCGCGGCCGTTTTCGGATCCTCTCATTCACCGTTTCGCGTCTCTTTCCAACCCGTTTTTCGTCGTTTCCCAAAACTACGGACCGGCCGGGTTCCATGAGTAGCTTGAAAGTGGAGGGCTGGCTCTCACCTAGTAGCTTGAGTAGCTTGGAAGTGGAAGTGGAGGGTTCTTGTCGGGTGGCTCTTACAGAGCCACCCGACTGCGACTGCATAGTCTGCGCACCGGTCACGGTCTGCTGGGCTTGAGCCGTGGGCTCTGTAGATCTGGCCCGGGAACGGGAGCGAGATCGTCGGCCAGAACGTAGGCCCGTCTTGGGCGCGTTCTTGCCTTGTTTCATGGTGTTGTGGTAGGTATTCGACAGTTAACTTAGGTAGAATGCATCAGAGTAACCCGCCGTTGGAGGGTTCGCCTGGGATTAGGGAGGCCGGCAGCCGCAGCACCTCGTTTGGGGTCCCGAGAGGCATGGCTGTCTCCCATCCGTGGGTGGCTGCGATTGCGAGGATTCGGGCCCTATTGTAAAGAACTTTCTTCGCGATGCCGGGTATCAGCAACCATTGAGCCGCTACCGACAGGATCATGTGGATTTCATAGGCATCCCATCGAGTCAATTTGGGCGATGACATGCTGTTTTTCAAGACGAATAACAGCTCCAGGCATTCCGCATCAGGAGGGGTTTCTCTTTACATTTCGTCGAAAACCTTAAAGTAACCGAGATCTCACGAAACGTTTTTCCGACAGGGCAAGAAATCTACGACACAACGTAGAAACGCAAAGATCATACCGAAATCAAACATAGAATTTAAGGAACTTTATAAATATGAGCAAACGGCAAGGTCATCATGGAAACGTGAATGAATTTAAGGAACAGCAAGTCATATCCAAGAACTTCAGGTAGTTTCAGCGAAAAATCACTTCACCTAGAATTTGATGAATTTACCCTAATTTAAAGGAAAAACTCAATTTCCAACGATACCAAGTTACTAAACCCTTTGTCGAACTAATTTTCGAGCAATTAACCCAAAAAGACAAGCTGATCTGCATGTGACAGATTACGGTTGTGCGGACCAGAGGGAGAATATTGAAAAAAATTAGGATTCGTAACATCTAGTTTTCGTAAAAAAAACTAACGGCATTTAGTTTGCTGGTTTTCTTAAATATTATTTAAAATTAATTTATTAATCACCGAATTCATTTTCGCAGAATCGCAAACAAAAAACGACTCCTTATAGAGACTTACGTCGCTTCATTTAATTACCGAATGTTAGTCATATATAACTATATTTTTGAGCTATTAATACAACAACATTATTTTAATACTTCTTACAGACGCTTTATTAAAAAAAATAAATTTTGAATATAGTCTCAATTACAATTAGGAAGCTATCTCTCTCGTTCATGAATACCATGAGTTAACATAGAATCTTACAACAACCAAGACGATTTACTCCACAGTCATTGAGATCTATTCTACCAACAAATAATGAAGAGACAATGTTTCAATATGGTCCAAAATATTAAGACGATCAATAACCATGACAAGAGGAATCGGGAATGGCGTCATGGCGTCTCCATGTGGCCCATTCCGAAACATCGAAGTCCGAAGCATGAAAAATGCTGGCATATAAGCTTTACAATGCATTCCGACTCCAACTTTTAATTTTTAATTTTAAGGATTAATCCATGCACTCACCTTGCGATTCCCAGGTAAGGAGCTTCCCTTTTCCAAAGGCTCTGCCGCTTCGACTCTCTCGTCCACCACAAAGGTTAAACGTGATGACATTCTTGAATGAATACACGGATATAAACGGAATCAATATGCTAGTAATTGGTGATGTATAAGTGGAGTTCTAAAAAGAACTGCTAGGAACTAAAAGCTCAGGATATATCTGAAAAACACGCAAGGAGCAATTACTGACGGAACGACACAGAGACAATGCAAGCACTGCAAGACTGAACAAGCTTATCGCAGGCGGAAGATATGAGACGTAGTCTCCGCAAAATCGGTAATCATCCGCAAGTAGTTCCTTTCCGTGTGCAAAACATGCACGAGGTAGATAATAGTGTCCTGTACAAGTAGTACACTAGTACGCGTTGTATAATTATTTTACTGTCTTTTTAAGAAAATACGCGTCAACTTGTGGTTGGTTCAGTGATAAATGAATTGTGCATTGATCAAATTAACTTTTCCAGCTCATCTTTTCAATTATTAGTGCAAAAATATGTGAAAAAATCGCTACCAAACCTTTCATGAGGGCGTTTTTGAAATCCTAATCGTACACCCGTGTATCTAGATACAAATATCGATGTGCTGTTTGAGATTTTAATAAGGAAGAGCTAGATAAAAATGCATTTCAACATGAGATCCGTACAAAAATCCTGTCTTACATTCCTTAATAATATCCATTCATTCTTTTTCGTTTATTTTTATTATGTTTTTCTTTACTTTTTAATAATTGCAAGCTCTTACTATCTTGTGAAGAGGTTGAAAGAAAACAGGTTATGAATATATTGATGCTCAAAATTTCATATTTAAATATATTCTGGAATTTTTTACGTTTACATGAAAACAGGTGGAATTCATGAAAATGTCAAAGGTGCGTAAAATGAATAGTTAAAATTTCAACTTTTATGTGATATAATATTTTCTGATCTTTTTTTTAACTTGGATTTTAAAAAGAACATATACCAATCGTGTCTTGTCTATTGCATCAGAATATTTCCTTTTATTTTAAGAACATTCTATAACCCTGTTCTTATATTCCTTATTGAGGTAAATAGAACATTTTGGACCTGGATTAGTTTCAAAGCACTTTTTTCCATTTTGATGTGCAGTGGAATATATCTGATGCGACATTCTGCTTAAAAATGTTCGTTTTTTATCTAAGAAAAATGTTTTTAATCAAGAATTCTGTTTGCTTGTTATAACCTGGCAAAACAAAGATTTTTTAATCTCGTTCTAACTACCACATCCTCCCTTTATTGTGGTTGCATCAAGTTCATATAAAAATAAATGAAAATACATCGTTGCAAAGGAATGGACTACAAATGGACTAACTAATAATTAAACTTCTTTATAAATTTATGATTAATCAAACCAAGGATACATGAGGCGATTCAGTTATTAGTTAGTTCGTACGTTAACTAAGTATCAGTGTACTTAATTATTATATAGTTCGCAGGTGAAACTATCACTTTTGCTTAGACGATGTACAGCATTATAAAACGATGTATATGAAAATGATGTCGTCATATTTACTTTGTCATTTAAAACATTTCATGACTAATTGCCACATCATTATTTGTATAATTATCAACCTTGCTTTGCATGCACATTTCGAGGATCTAATCTCAAGGCTTTCAACTTTATTGCGTCCTTCAAAATAGAGCAATCGAGCAGGATCATTCCCTCGTTGCCATGGAAAGAAACATCCTTCAAGCTCTCCGGTGACCTCATCCAAGGTTCTCCAAAAATTTCTCATATCTCCATTCAAATTAATATAAAACAATTTTCATGCAACGATGAACTTGTATCTTCAAGTAATAATAAAATATCACAAGGTAGACAGATACTCCCCGCTTATTAAACATGGGACAGTAACCAGGTTTATCCCACTACCGGAGAGAGTACCTTAGTCGTAAAAACTGCAACTATCGAAGCTCTGCCCATTGTTGACTCGTCCATTGAGTATATGTTGCAAACAGATGAGAAAAGATTCAAACTACACACTGTTAATTTTTGGACGAAATATAATTTGATTTCGTCTATTAACGCATAAGCGTTCTAAATTTCTAATTGCTTTTTTTTAAACAAACAAAGTTCTCCCTCTGGAGGAAACAGCTGTAATCAATCCCATGCGTAAAGCAGCTTATATTTTTGGGTAAATTTCTCGAAATGTAGTTTGGCAAGGGGTTGATATATTTTAATGTCACATGAAATTTGAGTTTTTCCTTCAAAAGGAGGTCAATTTCATCTAATTCTAGCTGTATTCGCACGAGGACTGGCCACTTTTCTTGTTTCTTTGAAATTCCCTCCCTCTTATGCCGTGGCGATTGTTCGCGTGCCTTTTGTCATGTAATGATGATTTTGCCTGTTGAGGGCGCTGGCCGGAGAGAGACAGACGGGACTACTAACTGGGAGAAGACAGAACCAGTGTGGAGTTCGAACAAGACAGTATAAGTGGCCTGCAGGCATGACGTGTGTGTGTGTGATTTGTGTGCGAGTGTGAATGAGTGTTGAAGACCTCCGAAGACGTCGGCGATTATTCCTTCCTATTCCTTCCCTTATTTATTATTAATTTTCCGTTTCACCTTTTATTACAGTAGCTCTTTGTTTTATTATTTTGTGTCCCGTTAAAGGCCAGCCTACATTCTTTTTATTTTATCCTTCTGGGATTTTTTTTCTTGTCTGGGGACATCATAATTACCTTGAATTCTTAAACACCAACTTACCAGTTCAATTACTTATGTCACAATCGCTGTCCTAATGTAAACTCTCCTGCGTCATATCTCGGCACACCAAGCACAGTTTTCCAGAAGGCTGTTTGTTGCGTGGGGTAAGAAAGTTCCTTTACAGAGACGCTGTTTGGGTTCCTAGCATTTAAATAAATTATGTGATGTGAGCATAGTGGAATTGGTGCTAGGATCAGGTGTGCTTGCGGTGATCACGAGAACTGCAGCCTTGAAGATGTGAGTATTTTGGCCCTTATTCTCTCTTCTGCCCCAAGAATACAACACACTCGCCGTTCTATGGAGTTGTTGGAAGAGAAAAAGAACAAGAATACTTGGGACACTTCACCACTCAGCCCTCCATAAGTTGCTGAAAGGTTTTCATGGATTTCAGATAATTTGCATTTGAAGTTGAATGTTATTGATTCATATTCAAATTTCGTAGCAAGGAGAAATGCATTTTTTTAAAATAACGAAATGGCCACTCGCTTTATAACAGGACACGCTCGCTCAATGATCTTAGGTTAATATTTACTAGCACACGGGAAGTGAAACGCTTGTATAAGCATCAGAAAGGACATTGGAGCACACGGAAGAATATTTTGAGTCAGTTTTTATTAAGGATTCAATGAGGAATCTGTAAAAAAAATATGTACACTTTTATGTGCACATGTAGGCAAGAGGTTCGCAGGTAATCTGATTTATTGATGACCATCGTCAATTACAACAGTACACGTGCATGATAATGTCAAAGTCTGAGACAAAAAGAGCACCTCAATAATAATAATAATAATATTTATTAGACAAGATACAATTTGCATTAGTCTTCGTCATATTAATATACAGAATTACAATCGTTTTTTTACAAACACAGAAAAAATTATAAATATTATTAGTAAAAATACAGAAGATGTTAAATTACAAAAAAATCATATCATCCTTGTCGCTATATATGAATGTTTGAGACTCGGAGAGAAGAAGTTTAAAGGAATATCCAGATTTAGATGTCTGGGAGCTTCGGTTTTTTATGGCAGTGATTTAAGCAGAGAAATATAAGATAAGAAATACAAACACGCAACTGTTCATATTTTGCAAAGAAGAAGATGTTCATGAACCGACTTATTACAAGAAATACGAAGATAAAAATGTGTTAGACGTCGGGCCGACCGGTTGTCACAAATCACTCAGAAACATGGACCATGAAGAGGTCAGAGGAAAACGCTCTCAGAGGAATTAAGCGTTGGATTATTATATATAAACCTGTTGAAGACAATTATGACTGAAGAGTATGATTCAATGCAGAGCAACATTATTTAATTTGAGGCCAGGATATTGTTGGATTTGTGAAAGCTCGGAGAATTGAATGGTTGGGCCATGTTGAGAGAATAACAGAGGAGCGGATGACCAGAAGAATATTGAAGGAATTTTTTCACCACACGAGAAGAAATGGGAGGCCATGGCACGCATGGGTATTTGATGTTGCTGCAAACGTAGAGTCAATGAATATCGAAGGATGGGAGAGGAGAGTTAAGGGCGAAAGAGATTTGAGTCGGATTGTGGAGGAAGCCAAGGCTCACCAAGGGCTGTAGAGCCATCGAGAGATAAGGAACTCTCCAAAAACATCCTTTTATTAAAAGTATAGTTAAAACTATTTGATTGGTACATGCAATAACAAAGAACATGTATACACACATGACAGAGGGTGGATACAAAGATGTTTAACCCTTACGAGACGGTGGAATTCTCTCCTTTGCATTTCTACTGCTCTGAGTACCAAGAGACTCTTCCTTCCTCTCATTACGGACCATTATTGAACGGCATCCATGGAGAAAGTTCTCGCTGGTATGCACTTATACTCAGCTCCTACCTTTTTCGAACTCTTCTAGTGGGGATTCCACCATTATTATGGACTTAGGGGGAAGTTAAGCTCAACCGTTTGCAGGAAAAATAAACTAATGTGAAATCAATCGAAAGGTTATTTGAGTAAAGTTCAAAATATACTAGAACAAGGTATTGAAACAAAATATTCCTGCTCTCAATTTCCGAGGGAAAGGCCTGACCCCTGCTGCATTGTGTCCCGAAACGTATTAGCTGTGTTCCTGTGAGAGCCAGAAAAGGGGGAAAGCATAGCCACGAAAATATGCGGAGTTCATTCGCTTGCTTAGGAATATCTCCGACGAAATATTTGGCCTTCGTCTTCCTGGTCAAGATATTTACTGCCGTATATTTCCGTCGTTCATAGCAAAATGATAAAAGAGAGTGGGCATCATCGAGCACTGATGGTTGTATTAAACGTTAACTGTGGTACCTTCTTTTGAATTTTAAGTGTTAACTTAACTCTTCTTACCTCCGAGTCTGTAACGGTTTCCACACTAGTTCGTCCATGAGTTGTGTAACACTTTTCCCTCAATTAGAGCAGTTTGTTGCTAAGCACACGAGCTTTCTTCTTCATGTCTTTCTTTGTTTATGGAATTAAATCTTTCTATTAAGTGCTCTATTGGGTCTTATGTTAGTGTGAACCTCCATTTTCGTTGCATTAATCACTGGAATATTGTGTGAAAGAAAGGATACTTTGTACCTAAATCAGGTCGTCAGTGCATCATTATAATTTTGTTGATTCAATCAGTTCTGGAGATTTATGACGTAGGGCTCGAAATAATATTCTTTGCTTTGAAAATTGCCAGATCTGAATTTTTTAATTAGGTTATCCAAGGCTACCCAGTTTATCTGCGGATAACTATATCTGAACTGTTTTGTAAAATTTTAAAGGGGAAAAATATTGCAGAATTCTTTGTTTTCATATGGAATAGAGCTGACTTATCTATATTTTACATATAATGGTAGTTATTTAATGTAAAAGTTTGTTTGCGAATTCATTTTCCATTGTCTGTAGCAAACATGTTGTTGGCAATTATCTTGGAATAGGTACTTACTTAGGTATAAAATGGTATTCAATTTAATCCACCAGGATAAATACCTTAATTGTTTGCATTTCATTACCAACACAACCAAACCTAGAATGCACCATCTTTATTACCTCAGGGAAGTCATGACTCAATTAGAGATTTTAAACATTTTTTGTCATATTTCGCCGCAAAAACGTGTTTTTTGTGACAAGATACAATCTCCTCTATTCTCTAATCTATAAACTGGAAGCTGATTTCGCCTGAGAGATACAAGCGTAAGACTTAGTTTTTCATTGTGTTGCTTTCCTCATTTGTGTTAATGTCCTTCTTCTCTTCGGCGTTCCTCCAAAGGTATTGGTTGGCATGAAACTGGACGAGAAGCTGGAGCGAATCGGTCTCGAGGCAATCGTGGCCAACCCACTGTATATCCCTCTCCAAGGAGGTCTGGTGGCGCTGACGACCACGCTGCAGGTGAGTGATTGTGTATTAATACTCATGAATTTTAAATAATCCCCGTTAGACAGGGACAGGGTACACGAATGGGAGGAAAAAGTGCATAATTATTTCTGATATTACGTCAGTCTGCTTGGCGGAAAATATCCCGACCCAAGAGAATGAAGTCTGTACTAGTGTTTTAAACGGTACAATTCCAATTCCAAGTGCTTTTAAGCTTAAATTCGCCCAAATAGAAGAAAGGTTGTGCTCAGTGCATTTATATATAAATATGCACATATATGTATATAAAGTTTATCCAAATTAGTATTTCACGGAGGAATGCTCTTCGTGCTGAGTGGAAAATACTATGTTAATCGAATCGTGTTGTGACTATGTATATTGATTTTCGAATGGTGAAATGTTTTGTGTGGAATGACGTAGTTGAGAAGTTTGACCGGGACTGATATTTTAAGCAGCGGACATGGAAAATTATGGAAGAGTAAAACATTAAGGACGAGAATTTATGTGTGTAATTCCATTAGAGGACATGTTTCAAATTCTCAAGCAAACACATTAGAATGAGAAATTATAATAAGTGCATGTTACAATTAATCTATAAGCAATTGAATCGTTACTGCAACATTAACGTAAATGTTGGGAACGTAAATGTATCTCCGGAACGAGTTGGTCGATTTTAGTGATCAATGCGTCTACGGAGAGCTGAGAACGTGAGTTTGAATTTAATAACACAAGAAATATTAAATTAACAGAGAAAAGCAGAAAAAATTAGTTACCATCGACCAACTGTTTATAGGCTAACCATTTGTACTAATGATTTCGATGAATAAATGTCACGTATTGCATAATTTTCTTTCTTTCTTTTTAACTTTCTGTCTCGCAAACAAAACAAAAAAATCTGCCAGTAACGAGAGTAACTTATATAATTTCGTCTTCACGAAATAATTATACGACGGAAGTATCATGAATGCTCATTGTATTTTTTTTGTGCCTCCTTTAAAATGAGCACCAAATAGCAGATCTGTCTACTGAATATATCTATTTATATTTCCCACACTGAATATCTATTTCCCACTGCATATTCAGTGGAAAATATATTGAAGTTTTTGTAAATAAATACCAATAAAAGTTCTCGCACTTCATAATCTCCGTTTTGTGGAAGCTCCGACGTGGTCACTGGTAGATGGTGATCCGAGTCATAAACTGTGAGCGATTCACGGTGGGAGTTGAAACTCGAGACTTATCCCTTCCCGTTCATTTTCCCCTTTCCAGCCAATCGGGAATGGGATCCAGTGTCCCGAGTGTGGGGAATGCTTGAAAGAACCACTTGCGGAGTCATCACGACGAGCACCGGCGGCCACTACAGTGTCAGAACTGCGACAAGAGCTATACAGTAGACTCTCGATTATACGTAATTCGATTTTACGTAAATGTTGATTTTACACAAGGGAATGAGCAGTCCCGGCTTATTTCTTAAGTATTCTTATGGAATCATTATTTGATGTTACGTAAATTCGATGTAACGATTTTACGTAAGGCTATGTTGGTCCCCGGTTGACATTTCATTTCCATTTTATGAATCAAAATAACAGAATTCAAAGAAGATTTAGCATTTGGGCTCCCTCTAAAGGAAGTTGAAAATATGTTTCCATACTAAGCCAGTGTTGCCAAATCGCTGGGTATTGATCCTCCAGTCATGGCAGTGGATATTGTGATGTGTATATTTAATGATAAACCTTTTGGCTTTCCTCGTTTTCTATCTCCGTATTGTCTTGTTGCGAAGGTTTAAGGACCACAAGGCCCTCAACTGCCACATAGTTGTGCTCTCCGACTACAAGCCTTACGAGTGCGAAGTCTGTGGCCATCAGGTCCGTTCCAAAGGCACGCTGCTGCGGCACAAGAAGACGTACTCTGGCTCCACCAATGAGCGCTTCCTCTGTTCCGAGTGCGGTGCCGAACTGAGCGACTGCGCCGCGTTCCGTCGTCACTTGTCCAATCACGAAGGCGCGAAGGCTTACTGCTACGATGATCGCGGCGCAAAGTACTCTGAGGCCCAGTTCGCACCTGCTGCGGCACGGCGGAAGGAAGCCGTACGCGTGCGGTAAGTCGTTCTTCACGAAGCAGACACGTGAGGAGACACGTGCATTGTATGCACACGAACGAGAAGCCGTTCGTGTGCGACATTTGCGGCAAACGTTTCGCCGTAGGCAACTACCTGAAGATGCACAATAGGACGCACCGGACACGTACGTTGAAGGAATGAATGAATGTTCTGAAATTCATTTGTTAGCAAAGTGTAATTTGCATTATTGAAATGCATATTTTTTTGTACATATATCAAACCAAAGATGTGATCCGAAATTTCACTTTACGTTTAGTGCCGGACCTGAGAGGCTCAAAACTATCCGTTATGGTAAAGTGCCGGACCTTGGTGGCAACCAAACACGGGAGTCCGTGCCTCGGCGTTGAAGGCGACCCAAAGATTCAACCACTGGTGTTCTATGGCACCAACTATCCAGTCACACTTTTTAAGTTTTTGACTTCTAAAAGTAAAACATTAGTCTTAAAATTATGTTCTTCCTTATTTTACGATAACATTTCTGATGAAAATGGTCTTTTTATGCCAATGTACGAAAGATATTAACCGTTTTACATGCTTCAGTAATATAATGTTCATTTAACTGGGTTGGATTACAAATGCACGTCAAGTGGTTAATACCCATCGTATAACTGCTTTTTAAATCATTTTCATCAGTGTGATTATTGTAGCACAATGACGAACATAATTTTTGATGAACTATTGAAAAGTAGGGTTGGGTCGCCTTCGACGCAGAGGTTTGGACTCACGATTGCGGGTGCCTCCCAGGTCCGGCACTTTACCCACTTCACCATAACGGGTGGTTTTATGCCCCCAAGGTCCGGCACTTAACGCAAAGTTCCCTTTCGGATCACATCCCTGATTTAAACTGTTGATTTTTGGAAATAATAAAGTGATATTTTTTCTTTCAATGAGATCCTGGACTCTGAAAAACCACCTCCGATTAAATGAATGTAAAACAAAGTCGATATTAATTGGGCAAAGCTACTTGCATGCTCAAATAGACATTTTATCTTTGCCCAAAACATTCTAATCGGAAACTGCACCATACCATATGAAGAAGCAATAAAAAACCTTGGTGTAACATTTGATAAACATCTTACCTGGAAGCAACAAGTACAAAGTACGAAACAGAAAACCCTAGGTATATTACACCAACTGTATAGATCAAAGAATATTATACCCCCTAAAATACGCACCATCCTTGTACAAACACTAATCCTTCCACACCTGGATTTCTGCTCTTCCTTGCTCACAAATCTAGATGAAGAAAACAGCAACAAACTACAAGTGACAATGAACTCAACAATACGATTTATTTTTGACCTCAAAAAGTAGGATCGAATTAGTAGCTCGTATGCCCGCCTAAACTGGATGAAATTAAAACAACGTCGCCTTTATCATCTCACCTGCCTCATATTCAAAATACTTTCTTCTGGTAACCAGCCTTATCTGTACGAAAGATTTATTTGGAAAAGAAACATTCATTTCATACCCACTAGAAGTCACAATTTTGACATTCATATCCCCCACCATAGAACATCTCACCTCAATAAATCATTCATGGTTACAGCTGCCAGAATATGGAACTCACTACCGATAGAAATAAGAAACTTGCCATCAATACATGTATTTAAGACTAAAGTATATAAGTTGTTTCATGATAGTTCATGGAAATTCCCAGTGTAACTAACCATGCTGACGTGATTGATTACTGATGTGATGAGGGGAGAATATATTCTGTATTCATGATATAATTTTCTATTGGTGCTACGTTTTTCTGTTATATCTGAATATTTTCCTTTGAATAAATAGTGATACTGTTACCAATGTATTTAATATGTCTGGAAATGTTGTGTGGCTAGATACCCGGGTATCCACATTCGAGATGCAATTGTATGTATGTATATGCTTGTATAGATTTATATTTTGTTTTTTTTTCCTCCTTTATTTTTTTGCATTTACCGAGTCTTGCTGTAGTGTTTTTTTGCTTTGTACCTCTGTCAAATGATTTTTACTGAATTGTAGTGCAATTGTAAATTAACTCATGGGCCAAATGGTCCATGATAATAAATTTATTGAATTGAATGACAAAAAAGGATATTTAAAGCTTTTTCATACACTTGGACTCGTTATTATGTGGACACCTTTCTCATGTGAGATTTGAAATGAACTTTTCGGTACAACTACAACCTCAAGATGCATGACAAAAAGTTAAACTAAATGTTAAATAATCCAATTTGTCCATTAAAGGAAAGGAATTTAGATGTTTTATGGTAGCCAAGTGGGGCCACGTCTCCTGTAGAAGTCATCAGGAGGGGGTTTGCTCACGAGTGCGCTAATCCCTTTACCCTTTATCAACCTCGTTGGGCACTCAGGGTAAGCCCAATACACTTGTAAAAACTTTTAGTTTTTTGCTCCGAAAATTGTATTTTTTCACTCGGTGCAAGAAACTATCAGGAAGCGATTTTTTTCTTTAAATTTAATGTTTAAACATGGATCTGCATGTCTGCTTGTAGATCATTTCATATTTGGCTCGTCACTTTCAGATACATATTGTTGTCAATGAAAACAGTATCCAATGATTAGTTTATCGCTGGCAGTATATAGAAGACGGGGTGTAGACACCAGCAGCAGACCACAACAAATGAAACTTCAACACTTTTCCAGGAATACATTTCCACTTTTGATGTGAATGTGAGTGAACTTCTTATAGTTCATTTTCGGTGTCATGTAAGGTTTTGCTGCCACCAATATTTGTGTACTTTTCGAGGGCCTCGTGTGCAAACACTACAAGGACTACGGAATATCTAAAACTATGACTGGATAGCCCGTTTCGTTGTCTACCGGAAATGGTTTGTCGCGAGCGGAGTGGGGTGTTGCGAGGTGACGTCGCAGCGTTGCGCGTGGGGGTCTTAAATTTGGGCTGGTGTGGGCACGGCGCAGTCTAAGTTCAGTTGTATATCCGGAACGAGTTGGTCGATTTGAGTGATCTAGATGTCTACGGAGAGCTCAGAACGTGAGTTTGAATTTAAAAACACATGAAATATAAAATTATCATAGAAAAGCAGAGAGTCTTAGTTACAATCGACCAACTGTTTATAGGTTAGCCAATTAAAATAGAAAAAAGACAAAATATCATCAATAGAGAGGACAGTTATAAATTCCCTTACACCATCTGGAAGAGACTTATTCGAAATTAAGTTTTTTACTTCTCAAAATCATCAACTGCTGAAATTGTTTATTTACTTAAAAAAAAGACCATTGTTGTTCTTAAAAGCCCGACGAAGCTGGCAGCATAGCACGGCGAAACTGTAGCATAATATTAAATAACTTAATAGCAGAACCAGAAACCTGAATACCATAAACATGAGCTGCAAAAATCTACAAAAAAAGTTCATTATACTCTATGGGGAGGTGAACTTCAGAAAAACAAGGAAACTTGAAAAACTCCGAAAATATAAGAACAAACTTTTATCTTCTTTAACGTTCCTACTACGATGCCGAGACACGGAAACTGTGCCATCATTTGTGCAAGTGAAACACCATATTCAATCCTCTTCGAGAATGTTACGACGCAGTAGTTTATGTCTTTTGAGAGAACGGATACGTTACACCCGATATTCCATTCAACGGTGTTCTTAGGAACTCTACGAGCTACATCTCTATCTAAGCCACATAATGGTACCAAAGGACTGAGACATAATGGACAGGATTTCACATTTGCTTTGTATGGCGACGTTTGAAAAAGGTAGAGTGAATCATATTCATTAATATATAATACATTTTACGACAGACAACATCCTCCGGAAGAGACCAAGAATTCAAAAACGGTTATAAATTTTTCCAACGTCATTTTAGAGGATGCTGTCATCTCTATCCTCAGCAAAGGAATGAATTTTGCTATTACTCCTACCTACCTAAGGAAGAAATAATAAGCTGCATTGAATCTACTTTGAGGAAATTACCACCCAGAATTTTTGAAGACATGAGACAGGAAGCAGCCCATGTCCTCAAGAGATCGAAGCCTCCGAAATAAAATATAACGAAGGAAGAGAGGCAAGCATTAATTTCGTTACGCAAAAATTAGGATACAATAATATTACCCGCAGATAAAGGGAATGCCACAGTAATTCTTTCAAGAGAAAAATATGATGATAAGATAACACAACTGCTTGATGATCCAACTTACAAAAAAATTAAGAAAGATCCAACAACGAAGGCAGAAAAAGCTACAATAGATATCATCAAAGGTTCTTCTATTCCTAACGAAGAAAAGAAATTTCTCAAGCCACCGGCAAAGAAATCACCTTGACTCTACGGGTTACCGAAGATTCACAAACCTGGCATCCCTTTACGACCCATCGAAAGTTCCATTGGTTCCCCAACTTATAATCTTGCTAAACATCTGGCTAAAGTAATTCAAGAATTTTTTTAGTTTAACTTCTTCCTATGTAAAAAATTCTGAACATTTGATCGAAATTATTCAAGAGTTATAATTAACGCCATCTGATATTCTTGTGAGTTTTGACGTCGTCTCACTTTTCACTAAAGTTCCTGTATTGGACTCGATCGATATATTTGAGGAACTCACAAACCAAGGCCTCCCGAGCGACTACCCTAAATTGTTTAAAACATTTATATTTAATGTGGAACGGAGAAATATATGAGCAAAGGGACAAATGGTTGGCTTAAGGGGCTATGGGGTCTCCTCTTTCTCCTGTTATCACCAACATATACATGAAAACATTTGAAAAAGAAGCGTTTAACACCTTTGAAAATCACTCAAAAATTTGGTTAAGGTACATTGACGAAACATTCGTCGTTTGGCCGCATGGAACAAAGATACTCGAGGAGTTCCTATTACATCTGAATAGTCAGCATCCTTCGATCCAGTTCACGATTGGAAATCGAAAAGGACGGACCGCTACCATTCCTGGATTTCCTAGTCAAAAGAAAAGATGATGGCACACTTGGACATAGTGTGTACAGGAAGAAGACTCACATATCACAAGAAATCTTCACGCACGCTCACACCACCATCCACAACAGAAGGCTTCTGTTACCAAGACCCTGTTTGATCGCGGCAGAAAAGTTTCCGATCTTGATTCCATGAGACAAGAAATACACCATTTGAAGAAAGCATTAAACAACAATGGGTTTAGTAACAAATTTATTGAAAGAGTGACATCAAAAAAATGTACAGAGAAGGAGCCTCTTAAACCTCTGGGGTATGTTATGCTGCCTTACATTGCGGGTACGACTTATCGCATTGGTAGAATAATGAAAAAGTATAACATTATCACACGATACAACACTACCTCCAGAGTACGAGATCATCTACGAGGGAATAAAGATCCATTACCACCCACAATGGATGAGGGTGTGTACGAACTTCTCTGCAGTTGCGGTAGATCATATGTGGGGCAAACCAAGAGAGCAATTGGATGCCGATTAAAGGAACATGAACGTGCAATCCGGAAGAAAGACTGGTATCACTCTGCCGTGGCTGAGCACACTGCGTTAGAGGAAGGTCACGCCATTGACATCGAGACGGCAAGAGTACTACACAAAGAAAGCAGTTACTTTCCACGGCTCATAAGGGAGGCGATTGAAATAGAAAAAAGACCAAATAACATCAATAGAGAGGATATTTATAAACTCCCTTATACCTGGAACAGACTTGTTCGAAATTAACTTTTCTACTTCTCAAAATCATCAACTGCTGGAATTGTTTATTTACTTTGTGAAATAAGACCATTATTGTTCTTAAAAGCTCGACGAAGCCGGCAACATAGCACGGCGAAACTGTCGCTTAATATTAAATAATTTAATCGCAGAACCAAAAGCCTGAATACCATAAACATGATCTGCGAAAATCTACAAAAAAAGTATATCAAATAAACGTTCCTCATCGCCGCCCCAATTCAGAAAGAAATTATATTGTTACATAACTTGCCCCACATATGCTGTTTTTATTCATTTCAATCATGTATTGGTTTTAATATTTTGATTTATTTTTCCATTGTTATTTATTTCAAATTATTGTACCAAAACATTTAATCCTGTTTATATTTAATTCATTGTGTGAAGTTGCTTCGTATCCCATATTCTATATTGTTTTCTGTTTATGATGTTGATTCCATTCATTTGGCATGTAGTTGTTTTTCTTGTTGTTCACTTAATTGTAACACTTTATTCTTAAATTGATGCTTTGCACATAAAATTTAAATGTATTTTGAGCTATAATGTGATTAATGAAAATTTTTCTTATCGGATGTAAATCTGTGAACAATAAACTATATTATTATTATTACTTGACTTGATATAATCTTATATGTAGAATTTGTGATCCAGAGACGAATACAAGCGTCCTTTGATCGAGGTTCTACAATGTTTTTTTAACGGTAAGTGGGTGAACTAAGCCGTCGGAGAGCTATAAATTTGGCAAAGCCGTGGTGGCCTCTAATAGGAGTGTGGAGTGGGCTTAAACTTTGCTTGCTGAACCCAGAAGAGGCTCTTCTGCTCAAAGTATGGGCCGTATGCTGGGAAGGGTTTAACTGCGACTCGAGCGACATCAAGCCGGGCGGAAGGATATCTTATGCTATGCTCGTGCTGCCTAACTGTACTACTTAAGCCTCTGTTGTGTGCAACTTCTAAGCTCCAAGTTAAGACAGATTTTTAGTTTCTTTTCAAGGTTTTATAATAAATGACTTCACCTCACGAACCTTGTTTAATCGTTTATCTAATAACAAATTAATTATATCAATTAAAGACGTTTATATTTTATTTTAATTAATAATTAATCGAATGTTTTAAATGGCCTGGAAGTAGTTCTCCTTTATCGAATCCCATTTCCTCGTGTCTGACTTCCAATCTCTCTCTATCTCTCCACATATATATTCTTATTCCCATTCCATTCTTGGTCGTCCTCTTCTTCGCCTTCCTTCTGCTCTTCCCTCCATCACACCTCTCTCTCTTGGCTTCCTTTCCTCATTCATCCTAACCACGTGTCCATCACCATCTTAAAGGTTTTCTTTCCTTTGACTCTACTATCGGGTCTTGCTGGATTTACTTGCTCTGATATTAGTATTACCTGAAAGTTGCATATCATATATTTCATATCAAAATTCATACTGGCATACTACGAATTAAACAACTCCAACTCTGCACGAAAGCACTGTATCTTACTGTAACTTTACGACTGCTTTCCAGACCAAGTTACCCCTTCCAGATTGGCCAGATCTTAGTAACAACAAACGCACAATCTCCTTGAAAGTAGGCAACATTCGCTTCCAATCCATAACTTACGTCATTTTCGTATTTTTAGGTACGGTTCCCGGTTGCGTAAGTACAGATTTACGCAAGGTGAGGACTAATTAAGTCGAGGCTTACGTAACTCTACGACTGACTGTGAAGTAATTGTATTTTCTAGTGTTTAATTCCACCAAGTAACGCAAGAAATTAAGTAGTTTGTACATGAATTTGGTAACTATGAACAACCTTTACATCCTTAATCATTAGGTCTTCAGATTGGTTTAAGTTATAGCCCCAACAACCCTCCTTAATGTCTTATTTCTTTCAAATAGTTCTTCCAATGAAATTTCCTATTTATTTAGTCTCGCATTTAAACCTTGGCCTTCCTCTGAGGACTTTCTCCTCCATCTTTCCTTAAAATAAACATTATCCCGAATCCATTGAGCCTCAGAGAGTGTGCCCAATCAAACCCCTCGATTGTCTTCTCTTTTGCGGACAGTCCCCGAGTTACGTAATAGATGCGTTTCCGAAACTCTGAATGCGTTAGTAATTTGTTATTAAAAATGTTTAGTCGCCCGTAAGTGGCCCCTCGTGAATTTCTTATGAAAATCTTAATACCATAACTGCGAATTAAGAAATCGACAACATTTGAGGATTGATAAGTATATATTGAAAGCAAAAAATTTCGTTCAATGTGTGTTGCTGTATCTATGGCAGTACAACTTATTTGTTTGAAGAACTTTGCGCGAAATCGAGGGTGAATGATTTTTTCCTATCTAGGAAATATAGTTCAGACAATTGACACCCAATTTTTGAAAATACTGTGTCAAATTACTATTAACCGACTAATGACCAGGACAATTTCCCGGTCTTGATTCCCTCTCAGATTGACCAACTTTCCCTTACATTGAAGCAAATGCGCTCCTTTTAAAGTAGACAAGCGTACAACCGAATTTCGTACATCTCTTGTTTTTTATTAAGATTGCCTTTTACAAATGTTTAGATTTACGTAAGTCGAGGTGTTCGTACATCAAGGCCTACGTAACTCGGGGATTGGCAGTGTTGGAATTCCATATGGTGCTTTCCTCTTCTGTGAAATGAGTTCATTTTCCATCTTGTCCATTTCTTACCTTCAAAAAAGGGGAAAGTCCTGAAATACAGGTCAGGGAGAAAAGGAATGGGTCCAAGACAATATAGAGGAATTTCAGAGGTGTAGAGTAGGTGATATATCATTTTGTTTTTTAGGAAGGGAATTTTTCTAAGCTTCTGATAGTTTCCAAGGGAAATAATAAATAAACAATGCGACTAATTGTTGATTATTCTGAAGTAAGATGACATTTAATAATAAGAATTATTTATTTTCCAAATCAAATGAAATAAACAACTACAACTTTCCCTTTAGTTAATATTATTAGAGCTTGTGATCATCCAACAATATTTTTATTAAATCGATGATGCAATAACTGACATGGGTACAATTGAAAGCAGGACCCGATTAAAATATATAGTAAAATAAAAAATTGAAATACAGAACACACTTCAAAATATTTTACATGCATTTAAATGGACACACACAATTTGCAATAATAAGCACCAGCAATTACACTTCACAGATGGGATACCCAAGGTTCATTTATAATTAAATGGACACAAGGGATATCTTGTGTGTTCACTCAGGCTCAGTCCACTTTGTATATTGCAGTAGTACATTATGTTACAATGATGCTCAGTAAATATAGATATAGTATGTGATTGAATTGAGCTACATGTACTTACATTGTATATTGACGTTGCTTATACTGTATGTGTTGAATTAAAACTGATTTCAAATTTTACATTACTAGTGTAAACATATATACAACCTTTTTTTAAATCCTAAAACACATTTAATGAAACCTGTATGAAAATTGTTCACAACGTGTATTGTAATTGTGGTTTGACATTAAAATGGCCGACGCTCTCCATTTGACTAATCCCAATTCATGACTTAATTCCTGTTCCTCCAAAACGATCACCTCCTCATTGCTCCTCTCGTTTCTTTTCATCCATATTCTCTCATTTCTTTCATCTCTTCTTCTTCTCTTCATCTTCATCACTCTCATCTTCATCATTTACCTGGTGGATTGTTATCTCCGATTACACCTTCTTTGTCTTGTACACATTCTCTTAAATACGTCTTCACTGTGGACGGAAGACTTTCTCTCTGTGTATCTTCTCTCAATTGTTTTAAAGCCTCCTCTCTTAAAAACATTTTTCGCTTCGTCACAGTCATTCCTTCTTTCCTACACCACTCATCAATTTCTTCCATTGCAGGTCGTCTCATTTCTGTAATAGTATCATCGAGTGAAATCTCCGACTTCTGGCTAGTAAACTTGCATTGCTCAACTTTTATTTTTCTCATATTCATTCTTGACAGTTCCTTATCAATTCTAATCCCCTCCATTTCTAGTTTATGTGTTAAATTCCTTCTCTTCCAATTAGTCATTTCTTCCTCATTTTCTATTTGATTAATTTGAAAAATCTCTATCCTCCTCTCTGCAAGTCGTATCATTTCTTCATTCTCCTCCTCATCCTTACGGAGTGTTATCTCCGATTGGCCCTCCTCTATCTTAACGCTTCTCCAAATCCTCCTCAATCTGACCAATTCCTCCTCAAAAACCTCATATAACCCATGATCTCGTTGCTCGAAGAATGTTTCATTTAGATTGGATTTAGCACCTTCACCAAGAAGAGCACAGACCACATCGTTCATTTTACTCCAACGAGGAAATTTACACTTGAGTAATTCACCTCTATTTGGGACCCAAATCGTTCTATGAAACACTGTCTCTCCAATATCATCTCGTTCGAACAGGAGTGCAAGGAAATCATCTCGGGGAAGAGACTTAATCAATATGCTGAAAACATAGCCAAGGGTCAGTGTTGAGAAATCGTGAACAACTTCATGTAAAGTATTAGATCCCAACCGCGAGTGTTCATGTTTCCGCTTCAAGCACTTGACGAGACCATCTTCTTTGAAATGGTCCCTGCAGAACTCGACCTGTTTGTAGAAAGCCGCAACAAAGAATTTAAATGATTCGTCTTGATTGAACTTTCTTCCCCATTGCTCTACGCCTACTAATAGCCCACTCTCGTCCACTTGTATGCAGTCAGCCAACCCGTACGTGTCACGAGATATGACTTCCTTGAATATTTTATCAACCTCATACTTAAGATCTTCATTCAATTCATGGGAATACTTGTAGCGCAACCAAGTTTGTAAATTATAAAAGTATTCCACATTATACATCTCTGTAACGAAAGACTCATTGGTTATGTTGTGTTTGAAAGGTAATACGTGAGAGAATAAACCATAAGGATATTCATTTAGGATATAACAGTTTCCCTTTTTATCTTTAGACTTCAGCAAGCGGAATATCTCATCTCCGGACAGGAAACCACAATTCACCTGCCCTGCCAGAAACTTATGGAAACTCCAACCTAATAACATATTGTAAGGTTCCCAATCATTTCTCAAGTCGAAACTATGAAATAGCCACTGTTTCTTATCTTGAACATCCATCATTTCACCGGCTAATTCCCAGATGAACTCGATCACTTCAGGGTCATCATTGCATGCGGAGTAGTGCAAACCATTAAACCTATAATCATCATCTTTCCACACGAGATATTTTCGTAGGTAAGTTACATCCGATTCCAAACCCTTCTTGATAAAGTTCCAAACCTGCTCTGCCTCTGAACGTCCACATTCCTGAGTAGCATAAATCCATATCCTTGAAACTATTCCCTCTTCTTTAAGCATATTCTTCAGATGTGTTTCATCGTAAAGGCTTTCCAACACTTTAGAAAATAAGTCAATGCGTGAGGTGAAGATTATGTTTAAGCGATACTTTGAACTCCAATTACATTCCAAGGTCATCCATTCCCTCATAATATCACCAAATATATCTTTGTATTCCAACAAAATGTTCAACACTTCTTCAGTATGCTTTAAATAACAATCACCAACTATCCTATAATTATATGGCTCAGGAAGTAGCCATTCTGCCTCAGTGGTCAGTAAATTCTCTTCAATGTCATCACACATTTCGTACTTCTTCAGCAAATCCAAAATTGTTTTCACTAATGCTGTAAAATTTGTGGATTTTCTCCATAGATAGAAGCAGTACCTAAATAAATTGCACGTATTACGATCGCTTACTACAAAATTTTCAACTTCCCTACAAATGTATTTAAGGGATTCATTGCAGTCATTAATATCAAACTCATGAATTAAAACTTTTGCTACCATTTCTCCAAACGAGTCCGCAAAATACTGCAGAGTATGGACACTGCATTGATAAACAATGCAACCGATAGAATGCATTAGGTCTGAAGTATCATTTAAGACAGAATTATTCAAGGTAGCCTTCCTCAGCATCAAAAAATCTCCTGCTGTTTTTGACTCTTCTGAGAACAGATATAAAATATCTTCGATGAATTTCCTCACCCTTGCATACTGGTCGTCAACGAAAAGTTTCTCTAGCCAAAGCTTTGTCACCTTCTTCTTTCCGGCCTTTCTCAGCATCCTCCTGGCAAAGAAGAACTCTGCGAAGGTCCTGTGGATGAACTGGTAGTCTTCACCATTTTGGACTACCAAGCCAATGCCACAGGCCCACTTCATTTCCTTATCTGTTATTTCACAAGATTTGTTTCCCTCTAATATGCAAACCGATAATTTTTCCAATTTTTCGGAGAATAACTCTTGAAAACCCCTGCTCATTTCGTTTGACTGGACGTTTCTGGAACTATGAGCCTTCTCCTGGTTGTATATTTTTATTTTTAGGTCAAAAAATCTCTGATAAAGTTGTCCACTGTTCAGTATTTGATTCATCTTAAAGGAATCCTCAAAAACAAGAGCGCCAAGCATGTGTAGGTGGAGTGGAGTCTCCGTGAATCTGTCTGAGCTATTGTGCAATGGCTCCCACCTCAACAAAATTCTTTCAGCCAATGGTGTGAAATTAAGTTTCTTTTCATTCTTTTTCCTTGATTTCTCTTTCACCAGCAATTCTTTCATCTCAGATATTAATATCTTGATGCCATCATCATGCTTTTCTTTGTATAAATTTTCGATATTTTCTATGGAACACTCCATTTTCTCCTTCCACAAAGGAAGCGCCAACCTACTAAAGAGCTGTCCCCAATACCTATTCAGGAAGGATGTTTGGTCAACCTTCCTGAATGGCTCCAGCTGATGAGATATTACACCCAATTTCTCCTCAAGGTGAAATTTCTCCTGAGGACGAGTGGAGACAGCCAGCTTGATGTTGATTTTATTAAGAGACCCAATAAATAAGGTGGCAACTTCTTTGTGGGATGGACAGATCTCGTCAAATCCGTCAAAAATGACAATGATGTTATTTTTTTCCTTGCAGAATTCATCAAAAATCTTCCTCTCCAGTGACTCCTTCTTCCCACTTCCAACCATCGAGAACAAAGAGTCAAAGGAGTCTTTTTCTGAAGAACTTGTATTTTTTTCCATTGTCTCCAAAATGTGTTGTACTGTTGGTAGACTTAGGTCTACAATTGAAACCCATTTTTGAGGATGATTCTCTTTGATCTTCTTAGGCATGGAGTAGAGGAAGGTTGTTTTCCCAGTCCCTGGTTCATCAGCTAGCAAGAATGGATCTGAGCATTCGTAGGCTGGTTCCCCAAGTTGTCTTTGGACTGTACAACATTTTAAACAGTCTACCATATCCAAATCAATTTCACTTTGAATATTCACAGATTTAATGTGAGCAAAAAGGTCATTTCTCAATTTTAAGTGATGCAATGTTTTAAACTGACCTTTATGCTTACTACGGAGATGCTCCAAAACCTGCTTGAAAGCCGAATCTTCGTTAACATCAAGCGATGAAGGCAATATATAGCAGCGTGCAGGATGATTACTAGTGCTATCGTCGCATTGTCTAATGTCACTTTCACTTATTCCGCGTTTGCAAAGATCATTCATAGTAGCATTACTCACCAAAAACACATCCTTGTCGAATCTCTTGAGCATATTCCCATTTATTTCCATGGCTAAACCTCGGTCAATAAACAATTCAGGTTGTTTCAAGACCATATTTTCAGTCCGTCCATCCATAAAAGAATTTGTTTTACCCACCTCAATGTCCTTCTTTCCTAGGAGCCAATTAATGTCCTCAGAAACCAAGCACTCCCTCATAAATTTATGAAAATGATCCTCCCCTTCTAAACGAGAGATTAAAGTCTTTAGCTCGACATTCTTACCACAAAATTTAACCTTCCTCTCCTGGATCATTTTCTTAGTGCGCAGAGAGAGGTCATCCCAGGTGTAGCTGTTAGACTCTATATTTTTCAGAACATTCCACTTTGTACTGACCAATAGGTAAACGCAATCTGTATAGTCACTGAAGTAAAAACTTGAGCATCTACCAGTACATATTTTTTTTCCACAAAAGTCTGGTTTCTCATCTATGTCCCAGGTCATTACAAGTGTCTTTATCTCCCCTGTATTTAGCCATTCTTTGATACAATCTCGGGATGATGGGTCCTCATTTTTGTTCCTTAAGATTTGTTTGTAAAATGACCAGTCAAAAAAGACTGGATTTTTTAGGAACGATTTCAAATGGCTTTGTGCCAGCTTCACGTTGGACCCTTTTATTACTTTAAGGCAATTGTGATTTCCAATAACTGGGTCTCTTTTTATGCCTTCTGCTACCTGAATTCTCTCCACCGAAGAGAAACGTTCCTGGTAGTTTATCAGACTCCTACAAAACATCCTGCCACTTGAATGAATACTATCAATATATTTCCTAAAATCAGACTCTACATTCTTTTCATAATAGGACACCAATGCCCTCTCCTGGTCGTTTAAGAGACTATAGAAATCTGGTTCTTTATCTTTGTAAAATGCCTTCATTTCTGGTACACGAACTATCAATTCTTGTCCATAGACACGCGAGTCGTAGTTTCCCCCTTCCCAAACCTTTGAGATTATCTTTTGACAACCAGTAGACCGTATGATTGTATGAATCACCCCT
This sequence comes from Pyrrhosoma nymphula, assembly GCA_963573305.1. Lineage (NCBI taxonomy): Eukaryota > Metazoa > Arthropoda > Insecta > Odonata > Coenagrionidae > Pyrrhosoma > Pyrrhosoma nymphula. The sequence goes on along the minus strand of OY754340.1, from coordinate 59,300,677 downwards.
TCATATTCCGTTTTCCTTTTAGTATCCCCCTTTTTATACGGAAGGCCATTATTTTTGTAAACCACATGCATAGCTAAATGACACATTTCATGAGCTAAATTGCTAGATATCTCCGATATGCCGTGATCCTTATCTCTTTTTGCTGCAGCACATATCTTTGACATTTTAAAGTCTGTTGAGCCTCTTTCTCCATCTGAACTACACGATCGTAGCTTCACAATGTTCGTACTTTCCAAATCAAAGGCTATCTGCAATCCTTCAACGTCTTGCAGCACCTCCATCAATGTTTTTGTTGTCTCGATTTCATTTAAGTGGTCGAAATACTGTTTAACAATTCCCAACTCAGTACCATCCCCATTTAGAATATCAGATTTGGACAAGAGCTTCATCAAATGGCAGCCCTTAAGAGGAATGAGGAGTTTGGACAAGTCTCGCTCACACATCTCCTCTTTACCGTTCTCTTCATTATCAGAAGCCATGTTCGTCCGTTGAGGTTCAATGCCTTCCGATCTAAGAGTAGAATCGCACAGTTTTCTCCTGAAGGAAACAAAGAAACGAAAATATGAGAGATGAACACGATAACATTTCATGAATGGAGAAAATACAAAAATACATCATTATATGGCAGTTAAAGTTTTGGCCGAAAGTATGATTTAATATTGAAAATAATACCGTTAATTGCACATCGGAGAATATGTAGAAACACAGAAAAAGAGTACGTAAATGAATATTCAACACGAACAATTAACTAGAGACGTATGCAGAACTTTGCTTGCGTCTTCACGTGACATCAGAAACAGTTGAAATCATCAGAAATCTCATCTCATTGTCAGTTGGAGAACCAGATGTTTTTCCCTTATTTATAGAGTACAGCCTCCGCAATTCCTATTTCCTGTTGAACGGAAACTACCAAGAGAAAGCAGAGGGGATGACCATGTGCTCAACATTATCCCTAGTAATTGCAAACCTCTACAGGGTAAATGTCGAGAATAAGGTTTTTTGGTCGCTGGACTGCCTACGGACGAGTAAAAGGTTTTAATTCAGAACGTACTGGTCAAGCCGAACCTCGTCACAAGAAAGCCAAGGGAAGGATGATGGACGAGGAATGACGGGGGCACCAGTAGTAACCGATTTCGTTGAAGTACAAAATGAAGAGATGTGGGCCTATAATACTCCCCAGTGGGACACCTGTGGAGTGATAACCTAACTCCACAACTCCCCAATTTGGAGTTACAGGGTGTATAAGAAGAGCACTACGCCCCTCGCGATCACTTATTCGGTTGTTTGCACTTTGCCGGCACTTTACAACGTCCACGCGTGAAGTTAAACGCATGGAGCGATCTCTTTACTTGAAAGAGCGCTACAGAACGCCAAAAACGAAGCTCTTCATAAGACCGGCTAGGCATTCGGTCTTTTATAACGCCTTGTAGAAGTACACGCATATATGAGCCAGTCGCTTAATATTTCGTCTTTTAGCGACAGCAGTTGCATGTAAGATGAACTCAGGGAGGCTGCCATTAAAGGATGGGTTTTAATGGAAAATGTATTCTTCTTCTTATCTTCTATCTCTTATGCCTATGGATAAAAATAAATGTATTGCGTTAAACATGAAATCCTAGTCTCTATGCCCGGGCATTTTTAATGCAATCTAGGGCGCGAGTTAGTTCATGTCAACGACGTCGCTTACGTCACATCCTGAGACACACCATAATCGTTTCGATGCCGGTTTGTGGGAAATGAAATATTTTTATACATTTCAAAAGGAACGCCGCTTGAAAATTGACCATTGCCTCTCTGCATTAAGAAATGTTTTGGCAAAGGTCTATGCTGAATTTTAATGTCATAGCTCATTGAAAAGTCGTGATTTAGTCGTAATTTTTAGAAATACATCGAGTTGTACGTAGTGGTTGCCTACAATCTACGAGCTACTATTAAAAATCAAAGTGTGTCACCTGCTGTTGTGTGGTCGCTAACAATTTGTAACTGACCGGACGGCAACCGACGCGTCACGACGGGGACGTCGAAATGTATTGATATTAAAAAATATCGGACCAACTTACGTCGATATATATCGAAAAACACCAATTATAGATCATTTCCCATTTGCTGGCATAATTTAACATCATACACAGCATGAAGAATGAACTGTATATAGTCAACTTCTTCTGATAATATTGTGTTCCTATCTAAAACGGTAGAGGTGTATTATGCGAGTATTGAAAAGAGTAATGAAATCGATATCCTTATTTTTTTGCGAAACACTTTTAAGTTAAGCCAAGGAAATTGGTGCGTGGATTGTTAGCATGTCGACGTACCTTTCACACGAAAATGGAAACGATACGACACGTGCGTATCAATATGCAGACGTCATCGTAAAATATCGAACGTATGGAAAACCACCACATCGATATTCATAATAGTCGATAATTCACCTTTTTCTCAAAGCTGACAATCGGTTCTCGAAATTTCGTGGTCGCACGACAAAGTGTTCGATTGGTGACTCCTATATATATATATATATATATGGACTCGATGAAAACGATGCCTGCTCTATCTGCGGCCGCAGCGAACGGGACTTTCGGAAATAAAGACGTTCGCTAAAGGTGAGTTTGAAGGGTGGCGTTCAACGAGAAACCGTGGCTCCAAGAGCCGTGAAACAATTGGTGTGCGGGATGCCTAACAGCTGCGGTGCCTTCCGTTCGATTGTGATATTGACTCATCGATGTCAACGCTTTCCGTTCCTGCCAGCCTCTCGACAACACAACGCTCAGGTTTGCACTTCAGTCTAAATCTATATTCCTGAAATTTATAAAGCCGTGTCCAAACTCGTTAGGCATTAGGGAACATGGATTTGGGGTCCTAAATTTTGGGGTGCTAACAGAAAGGGAGCTTGGGAGTAGAGTGAATTTGTTCCTTCTAAAACACTTAATATGAAAATTTATGCAGGAATGCATACTCAATGACGCCGCCTCGACCAATCAATCTCCCCTCCACACCATCATGCATGATGCAACGCCATTTCTGCATTGCATCTTCCAGCCATGTGCGATCACGTACAACCTTGCAAGGTTATATGCGCCCTCCCATTCAAGGATCTTGGAACGTAAGGAAGGAACGTATAAACATTGACATGCATATGGATGGACGAGGTAAGTTGAGTTCAGCGTAATTTATATTCAATCCCACAGCTTTTGAAACAACGATTCAACAACAAGGTAAGTTTTAAGTGGCAATTAAGTGATTTTGCATATTGAGTGTGTTTATATGTCATTGTGCTGTGAAGTTTCATTGAAAGAAAGCATGAACGAAAGAGAATTTAATCTACCACAACGGTTAAGACGTGCAACGCTGGCTTATTTCTCTCAATTATTACAGTATGATGGCTTTTGTTTTATAATAGTAACTGGGTGGTAATTTAATACCAATGTAAGGCATGGGATTTCATGAATGAACACAATGTACGAAGTGGCGTACAAAGGATTTCCTTCTTGGGGGGGGAATATATATAATATTTATGTGGATCATCATAAAATAAGATATTAATATTCACTAAATCAATAATTAAATTAACATTTTCTTTATCGTGAACACAAGCCAACTATATTTTTCAGCCAATAAGCAAACTTTTAAATGCTCTAACGTTCTGATATAGCTATAGCTAACTATAGTTCAGGGAAACAAACGAAAACGAATTCAGGTAAACATGTTTGGGGGGGTTTAAATCCTAAACCCGCCACTAAATGTACGTGGTTATATTGGCCCACATGCAATGCGTGTTCACTGGCGTTGTCTTTTAATCTAATTATATAACTGACTCACTCTAACAATCTACAAATAATTTAACGGAATACGCTTTACATAATTAGATTATCCGACGAGTCATAATATAAACAAAAATTCATACTCTTGAACTGAAATGACATCCAACGAAGGCATGAATGTTATTCTAATGTCTCATTTGTTTATAGATATCGGCGGTGTAAGGAAAACACAGCGTAAGAGTCGGAAGAATTTTTATTGGTCAGGAAAGAAAGATCAACGATAGATCTAATCCTTTTGAGCGATATTCTGATTGACAAAAACGGCTTAGAGTTACGATGGCACCGATGAAAAATTTGCGGTTCGTCGCCGTTGACAACATCAAAACGCCAATCAATCGTAGAAATGGCAGAGGACATCCACTGTAAGCAGTAGCATAGATGTTTTCAGCCATATGATTCTACATTATCGGAAGTAATACAGTGCAGTGGTTACGTTTATTAATGTTTCTTATGAATCTTGTTGTTGTGTATAGGTATTGCGAAGTTTCAAATTCTATTTAACTGCAAATAGAATGTTTAAGACCTCATACGAGACATCAAACGTTTCCAACAGCAGATAAATTCCCATATGTGGACGCAGAATTTTTTTCTCGAGTTCAGGTATGTTGAAATTAATGGAATTTTGTTTGGAGATAGTAAATGCATTTGAAGGAGAATAGTTTCTTTTTTTATTATCTCTTGATAAATTCCCTCAAGTGATTACCAGATTTCCCTGTTCGTCCCTCGGTTAGAGGAAAAGTGTGAAGAGACTATATTACACGTAATTAAAACAGCAGTAATTTGGCGATGTCTGATGTAGGAGGCGTCGATGAAGGCTGAAATATAGTGACTTTTTCAAAAACGTATGCAAATCCTTGTGAGAATAGTGGGTTATAGCAAAATATATTTAAAGGAGCTTAGCAATTCCGGTAAAAACAGGGAATACCTCATGGAAGGTGAAAGAATTGTTCATTTTAAAGAATGCAATGAATTAAATGTAATGGTTAATGACCTATTTATGACATAAAATGGGATTAATAATCTAACAGTGTTACTCTTAGAAAATTCTTTTGTTGAATTATTGATATTATTTTCTTGGCAAAAGTCAATTCTTTAACCATTCGTACACTCTGATAAACAATTTATTATACTCAATGGTATCATTAATAATGGATAGAGCCATTGAAATCATTATAGGATGTCAATTAAATGGAAAATAAGAAAGTATTTAACTTTTTTAGCTAATGAAATGCTTATCGAAATGGGTCATCAACATAATATAGCCAGCTTCCCAGTCAACACAGGAGTCGTGATGAGGTCATGTAAGAGGTCGTACGTGAGATCTCTTTTAGACTTGACTCTAGGAGGCCGAAAAGAGGTCTTCACGGCTCGTGCTGTAGGACCCCTTTTCGACCCGACTGTAGGAGATCTAAAGGTCTGGTTACACGGTACATATTTACACGTGCAAGTTAATGTACGAATGCATTTCCCATCGAAATTTCACCGTGCATCCACGTCAAGTTGTACGAATGTATGAACAGAACATAGAACCTAATCTAATTTCGTTCGCGTATTCGTAAAAGTTTCACCATTCGTTTCGGAGGCACCTGAGTTGAAAAAGCAATGTGATTGGAATGGAATGGTCTTGAAATTTAATGATATATCATAATTATAATGATTAAATATCAAATAATGAGGGTGGACTTGCCTCTGAACGAAATACATAATGTCTTTGAGATACTTAATTGATGAGACATTTATGGACCAATGGATTATAAAGTACATTTTATTCTTAATTGTCCACCATTCCAACGGTGTGGATATACTTCTCCTGTATTCTTATTTCTCCTGTCACTTCGTAATTCTGCGCGGAATTAATCCAAAATAGCAGAAATTCCGATTCGGAAAATACGAACGGAAAGCACATCGGCCCTCTTGTGGTAGCCCACAGAATAGACACATTCACTTGTTATTTGGTGTGTTTCCTTGCGATTGTGTGTTTCCTTGTGATTTGGTGTGTTTCTTTGTGATTCGGTGTGTTTCTTTGTGATTCGGTGTGTTTCCTTGTGATTCGGTGTGTTTTTTTGCGACTCGGCTTTTTATATTCTTTGACCTCTGCTTCGTTTGGACTTTGCTTTCCTGTTTTGACCTCCGCACCTCATTGGACTACCCTCACGGATTTATTTTGACTTCGCGCGTACTTTGGACCTCATTCCCGTTTTCTGGAGAAAAATAAAGTGTTGCTGTTGATAATTCTATTTTCTTTAAGGATATCCCTCCAAATTCCTTTGATTTATACTGCATGAAACATATATTAGACTGTGATTATTTATTGTGCTATTATTGCATTAACGTGAAAAGTCATTATTTAGCTTTGCAAATAGTATTTATCGATGTTTACATTCATTGAAGGCCTCCATTTAGCTCTTGCTTTGCTGGGAAAGGACTTCAGTTACAAATGTAGTATTTTTTTAATTCAGATCTCATCTTGTTTACTCAAGGGTTGAAGAATATTGTCAAGTGATTGTATTGAACTGATGAGAATGTTAATAATGTTCCTTGATGCAAATTTATTGATTCGAGCTTTACATAAGCTGCGTTTTTTTAGTTTCTTATTAATTCCGTGCGTTGCTGTTTGGGAATATTATGTGTGACAAATCAATTTATTAAGTTTGTATCAGTTAAATAAATTACTAGGGATGTTTCAAATGGTTTGGGTGGCGTAGCTACTACCTTGATACCGCATATAGGCAACCCGCTTCGCTAAATGGCGAAAGTGGCGACATCTAACGGTGAAATTATGAATTATTTACTTATGCGTGGATCGAGATTTATACGCTAGATAGCGCCACGCTCGCGGATCCGAAAAACGGCGATTATAGGATCTCTTCAGGAGCCTAGTATGAGATCTTAATGAGGCGAGTAGGGCCTCATAAAAGCCTCCTAAAGTGTTGCATCTGATCTCGTTAAGACATCGTCGTGAGGTCTGTAGGACTCTCTTGTAAGACTCCTACAAATTCGTATGGCCTCTTTATGAGCTCATGTCGGACTCCTATGTGTTGACTGGGTTATGATGTCCTACGCCAATTTTTAATGGGTATTATTCCTATTTAAATTAATTTTAAATTAACTTCAAGCCTTTCAAATGGAGTAGTTTTTATTTTAAAAACGGGAACATGTTGCTTGTGATAATTAACCCCAGTAGTTAATATTTTTAAGTAATACTTGCTTACAACAATGAAATCAAATTTTGGTTCATAAATGTAAGTTTCATGCACTCATTACCAAACATATGTAAAATTAAACGGTTTACCTTAAAGTGAAAGCATTATGTTTACAAACGAGGATTTCCTACCAAAATTAATGTAAAAGATGCAGGATGTGTATTGCATGTGGTTACAGCAGTGAAATATTAGAATAATTCTCTTCTAATTATGTTGCATGTATTTCAACTCATACCAAACAATAATGTGATATACTTAAGCACTGTTTTTTCATATTCACAATTTGTGTTGCTTTAAACTTTCAAACAATTATCCCATATTTCCTCATGAGATGCTTACGTTTTAGGTTTTTGACAATTTAGAAATCTGCATAGTCTTCATTCAGAGAGAAATGTAATTGTGGTTAGATCCCAGGTATCAATGGAGTTAAATGCTGATGCGGGCATTTTGGTGCTTTGAAAGGAGTACTTTCGGAGATCCTATGTTTTTAAAATCCTTAATCTATGGTTTAATAGGCTGCTTTGGGAGTTTTATTTATTACTGCTTATTTATTTATTATTCACGTCCAAAACAGCTCAATGTCTATTAAAATGGACAAATAACAACATTAATCCAAAACAAATTAACAAAGAACCGTATAATAAATAACAGCATGAAATCAATATGTAATAACGAAGTAGCATTCGACAGTGAACAAATTAGAGCCAAACGGACATGGTGCGAAAGACAAGAGGAGATCTAGGATGAGGGAGGAGTGCGACAGATACGATATGAATGGAATGGATCGAATTCAGGGACACTATTCAACGTAGAATTGCACGTAGATGGGAGTCTGTAGATAAAAGACCGTTTGGAGACAGACAGATACATGGGGGTTGTGCAATGAATTTAGGTAATGGTATTGGAGTATCAGTAACGTAAGAATTAATATTCACTAAAAATCAATTTAGTTCAGTTTGCCATAAGCCATTTATGTGAGAGTGGTACCTACTTCTTTTACCTGTGGCTAATTATATCGCTAGAAGTGGCCAGCGTAATACAGTTCTAAAACTGGTTCTCTGGTTTGGCAATTATGCTTTGAGAACACTTGACTACTAATGTTGTTAATTGAAACATGCCTAAAACCTTTCTCTATAATTTTTTACTCTAAAATGCTTTTATCAATCCCATAAATATCTTTCATAATACAAAATTTTACATTATAGCATCTGCAAAAGTAAACATTTTGTAAAATTCAATGGAGTGTTTTTGAATTTTGATGTATACTTATTGCACATTCATTATATCAATTTAAATATGAATGGTTTTACTATAATAATAGATAGATATTCCATCAATCTTAATCGATTTGGTGAAAAGTTTGTATTTCTTGTATTATATTTTGAAAGGAAACAATGTGGTGTAAACAGACGAATAAGAAGGGAAGTGTGCATCTTAAAGAAAAAGAGGTATAGTAGTGGGTAAGTTTGGAAGAGTCTGATATGAGGAGTAAATTTATGAATCTGTTGCTAGAATCTGTTCCCTGGGGGATCAGGTTAGATCCCAGATAGCATGTAAGCTTGCCGCAAGCTTAGATATTGGCTTGCCAAAGCTTGCCGTGGCAAGCTTGCCACGGCAAGCTTAATTCAAGTTTGCATCAAGTCTGCCATGGCAAGCTTAATTCAAGTTTGCATCAAGTCTGCTATGGCAAGCTTAATTCAAGTCTGCATACCTTGAATATTTTTCTCCCTTAGCGCAACGCCACTATCTACGATTGAACTCAAACAATGCGTGAGCGCAAGTTCATTCCATTTTTCAGTTAGTTAATATTGGACATTGTGCACAGGTACGCCATGGCTACACATGTGAAAATCTTATTTGCATCTTCAGAGATGTGCACATTATGCGATCGCATGATTTTCATAATGCCTAAAAGGGTGTGGGTTCGATACCTGGTACATCACCACACACTACTGAGCAGAGATTTATATCGCATAATTTGGCCCTCGTTGCAGAATAATACATAAAACGCTATGACATCACTTAAATGGCAAATGAAGTTCTATTTATTCATGGATAATAAACAATAATCTCTTCATTATAGAAAGGTACCTTGATAATTTTAACGGATTATTACATATTAACATATCTAAAAGTCTGTGTAAAATAATCAGTGGTTGGTTTGGGCATATGTTTTGCTGCGCCGTGCAGCGTTGTTTTGTATAAAGAATGAGAATGATTATTTATAAGATATAAAAAATCATTCTTTTAATATTTACTATGTGTATCCTTTGTTTTATTTCATGAAATATATTCCTTATATATAGTAACATGTTTAGCCTGTGGTTCATTCTTCGACCGCAAATTTGGCATAAATGGGAAGCTTTGAAACGAATCGGAGAAAATTGGGTTCTGCCAGTAACAACGCTTCATTGATAGCTTTGTGTAATTAAATGCCGTTGTACACTAAGTTATTGAAATGCTTTTATTGCTACATTCATCAGTTTTCTCATTTCCACGTTCGTAACATTGATAATGCATGCGCATATTCACGTTCGTAACATTTCCGCGAGTAAGTAGTCTTCATTGAAATGTAAACAAACATGTAATAGTTGGAAAACATCTAGTTTATTCTCATTACTATTGACCTTATATTAATTTTATTTGGCAACATAGGTATCAATTGATTAATGACTGAAAACTGTTATCGCGATTGGATGGTACGTTCCCATAAACTATCACGGCATTGAGATTTAATAGTTAGTTCTCGCGAACACATTTGCGCACAGGAATGGCCGTATATATACAACTTTTTTGCCATCATCTTATTAGTAAAGAATTGTGAGTGACGCAGGTCGTTGATAGATAGGATATCGTAGGTAGGTACGTAATTGGAGCTGAGTGGAGCTGAGTGGAGCTGAGTGGAGCTGAGTTTGAGTTGAGTAGAGTTGAAGTTACAGTCCTGTGAAAGGTTAAGAGAGTTGTCTATTGTAGGGAGAAACTATTTTTTTTGCAGTTTGAAGCGCAAGCTTGCCAACAGCTAAAATTGCAAGCTTTCGGCAAGCTTGCATTTTAAGCTTGCCTGCAAGCTTGCCGCGTGGAGACTAGTTAGCTTGATTTAAGCTTGCAGCAAGCCTGCAAGCTTGCTTTTGCAAGCTTGTTGCAAGCTTACCAGCTTGCCAGCTTGCAATAATAAGCTTGCGGCAAGCTTGATTCAAGCTTACATTGCAATCTGGGATTAGAGTCATATTAGATGTTAATGTGGATAAGGCTGGAGAAATTTCAATGAGGGGAGAAGAGATTAAATAGTATTGCCTAGCAATGATGATCAAGAAAATGAACACGCTGCAGGCCATTATTAGTAGATAGTCCATGATAGGACAACTTGGTTTTAATCCACACAATTTATTTCAGATGACCCGGGTTTCAGCAACTTACATTTCGTGCCATCATCAGGCTACTCTGACTACCTCGATGAAGCCAACCGGCAACTTTCAGACACTTCCTCATATCAGCCTGTGTCCCATGACCCTAATCCTGAATTTTTGGATGAAATAATGTCCTTTCTTCAAAATTAGGGCCCAGATGAAGGCCTGTCTAAACAAGATATCACCCTTTTTTCTCCGTCACACTCACGCACCCCAAACTGTGTCAAAATGTAAGTTTTTGAAAATGTAAGTTGCTGAAACCCGGGTCGTCTGAAATAAATTGTGTTGATTAAAACCAAGTTGTTTTATCATGGATGTTACCAACTTCCACAAAGTTAAGCCTGAAACGATTACTTATGTTAGTAGATAGTGTAAGCTGATAGAGAATAAAATAGATAGATAAGCGTCTTTATCGGGGCGAGATTGAGACTTTAAAAGTCCCTTCTTCCATCTAACCCCTCGTCACTACATCAATATGTTGTGTCATTATTGTAAGGGTATCTCCTTTGTCATTTTATTCGTTTTTCCACCTTGTTGCCTGCGCTGCCCTCCATGTTGGGACATTTCGTTAGTGTTCTGTGGCCGGGGTAGTCTGAGAGATCTCTCAGGGTGACGCTCTCTTTTGTTGGCATCAGCATAGTGGGCAGACGTTCACCAGAGGCAAGTATTAAAGTTAGTTAACAAGCTGTCAGTTGTTTCCCTCGAGCCTACGGACTCAACAGAATACATTACAGATTATTTATGAAACAAGTAGTGTGATCAGATATTTGCTGATTGAATATGAATCTACTGCAGGCGTTGAATGACCGTTGAAGTTACACTGAAAGTTCCTCAGATCTATATTGATAAGCTACATCATCGTAGTCACAGTGGGGTAACATTAATGTGGAAAATAGTTGTATCTTAAGGGAAGCAGGAATGACGTGTCTCAGTCTGAGGAAAGGGAACAATGACTTATTAACTGCTTTCGCTTAGTTACATGTGATGACTATGAAAGGGATGATGGGATGCAGAATTCCAAGATATGTATGAGGATAGTGGGGAAAGAGGAGAAAGATACCTAATAAGTAAGTAAAGGACCTCATGATTGAGATGATGACAGGTTGCTCATATGCTGATTGAAGAAATAAATGTTGTGTGTACGGGAGTAGGTACCTATGACTGTAAAATAGTAGGTAGAGATAGTTTTATATCGGGGTATCTAAATCTTCCCTGATCAGAGGAAAATCACTTAAAAAATATAATTAGCCAGCATATACCTTTTCCTGTATTACCATCACATCAGCTGCTCACCATTAATGGTAGTATTTTGTACTTTGACAGTTGGTAGTTGTATTTTCGCAGTTAATACTTGAACTTCCAATCCATGCTCTTGTCATTTGCAGTTTTTATACTCTGAACTACAATACTCATTTCCTATTATTATATATTGAAATACTTTCATCCATTTTTTCGTTTTTTTGTACCTGGCCTTCTTCAATATGTTTTCCTTTCGACTTAAAGTAAGTTTTTATTGTCTTACCTCGTTTCACATATGTTTCATTAATATCAGCAAATTATTATCCTATGCTCAGAATATGCTTTCATTCATATCTCTTTTCCATTTGCAGCTTGCCTTGTCCTTAAATGGACTATAGTTTAGGATACGTCTACTTGTTCCGTACTGATCCTAAAACATACACATTATCCAAAATGGCAGGAATAGACTTAAGAGAGCCCCTTTTCATATTTATTAGATCTCTCCACTTAATTGATCTCCAGCCTTTATCACCTCCATTTATTTAAATTTCACTCTGTCGCTTAACAATAAGATTGGAATTTCACTTTAGAAACATCCCTTTTCTTGTTAGTTACCTTCCTCCTTCACCGTACCCTGTACCCCTTCACTTTACGGTTCGACACACATTTTCTCGCACCCGTAACCAAAGTCCTCTCGTCAAGAAAGCCATCTGTACCTGGTCACTTCCGTGTGTTAAGGTAACTTAGAGAAGCAGGTACAAGAACTTGAACGTGATAATTATGTTGCCACATAGTACCAATGTAAATGCAATATTATCTGAAACCTAGGTTATCTGCAATGTATACATGCTTATTAACACATAGAAAAATGGAATGTATAACTACTGATATCGTGATGTGATGATATTACCTCAAACTCTCACGGAATTGTATTTGATAATTTCTTCTAATTATTATTAAGGCTCCAAAACGCCCGCATCAGCACTTAACTTCAATGATACCTGGGATCTAACCACATCTACATTTCTCTCTGAATGAAGACTATGCAGATTTCTAAATTGTCAAAGACCTAAAACCTAAGCATTTCACGAGGAAATATGGGATAATTGTTTGAAAGTTTAAAGCAACACAAATTGTGAATATGAAAAAACAGTGCTTAAGTATATCACATTATTGTTTGGTATGAGTTGAAATACATGCAACATAATTAGAAGAGAATTATTCTAATATTTCACTGCTGTAACCACATGCAATACACATCCTGCATCTTTTACATTAATTTTGGTAGGATATCCTCGTTTGTAAACATAATGCTTTCACTTTAAGGTAAACCTTTAATTTTACATATGTTTGGTAATGAGTGCATGAAACTTACATTTATGAACCAAAATTTGATTTCAGTGTTGTAAGCAAGTAATATTTAAAAATTATTACTACTGTGGTTAATTATCACAAGTAACATGTTCCTGTTTTTTAAATAAAATCTACTCCATTTGAAAGGCTTGAAGTTCATTTAAAATTAATTTAAATAGGAATAATACCCATTTAAAATTGGCGTAGGACATCATAAGCTGGCTATATTATGTTGATGACCCATTCCGTTAAGCATTTCATTAGCTAAAAAGGTAAAAACTTTCTTATCTTCCATATAGTTGACATCCTACAATGAGGTCAATGGCTCTATCCATTAGTAATGATACCATTGAGTGTAATAAATGGTTTATCAGAGTGTACGAATGGTTAAAGAATTGACTTGTTCAAGTAAATTCAATTCTTGGTTAAAACTTTCGCGGGTCATTATCACTGTATGTTTGTTTTTTCGGGTGTACCCCGCGTACTATGACCAGGTGTGAAACTAGACGTTTCGGTAGCGAACCAGCGGTAGCGAATATTTACGTGGCAAACTTCGAGATGAGAGCACTTCAAAACGCGGGTAATAAACCTGAGATCTGTTTGAGATACATCGATGACACTTTGATTATATGGACGCATGGCCGATAGAAGCTTGATGAATTTTATTATTACTTAAATACTATAAACGACAAGATTGTTTTTACAATGGAAGTAGAAAAAGATGGTAAAATTCCATTTTTGGACGTATAGGTGCAAAGGAGAAATGATGGAACCCTGGGACACGCGGTGTATAGGAAACCCTCTTCCACCAATCGGTACCTCCAGGCAAATTCACACCATCATCCCGCACAGATAAATGCGGTACTCAATACCGTAATTCAGCGTTCCTGCAGAATTAGTGACGAGACCAACTTCCCGGCCGAAAGACAGAAAGTGGAAGCCATTCTACAAAAGAACGGATATAGCAAGAGAGTCATCTCCAAAACATTTGACAAAATCATGACCAAGGATGAGGACGACCCGAAAAAAGAAGAAATTGGGACTCCGGACGCAAACAACCTGGCACCCAAGAGAGCATTCCTTCCTTACGTCCGGGGCGTAACGGATAGAATAGGGAACATCCTCCGCAAACAAGATATCAAAGCTGTGTTCAAGCCACATTTAAAAATTAGAAACTGTCTGAGGAGTGTGAAGGACGCAACACAATTTCAAGTGGAAGAAGTGTATGAGATACCATGCCAAACTTGTAAGAAGAAATATATCGGCGAAACCGGACGCTCCGTCAAAACCCGCTTAGAAGAACACGAGCGGGCGATTCGACTGAAACAACCCTTAAAATCAGTAGTGGCGGAACATTCAGCCTCGGGACACGCGATTGACCTCAGACAAACAAAGATAATCGCCAAAATGAAAAACTTCAAGCCCCGGCTGATCCGAGAAGCTTTGGAGATAAGAAAATACCATCAAAATTTCAATAGGGACTGTGGCCTCCAACTCAGCCACACGTGAGACCCTGCTTTGAAGCGGAATAAAGATGCAATGACTACTCCTTCCACTCCTCCCCTTCCCATCCTTTGCCCTCCTTGAAACCCCTATATAAACTCCACCAACTCATCAGATACCTCATTCCCTTTGATAAAGTGGCCAGCAACGGCCACGAAACGTCAGGTTTCACACTTGGTCATAGTACGCGGGGTACACCCGAAAAAACCAACATATGTAAGTAAATTCAAGTTTTAATTCAACTATTAAGAGGTTCATGTTGAAGTTCAGAAATGGGTTAAGGGCATATATATATATATTGACGTGAAACTAATTGTTATCCCTCTGACGCTTGTTTGTAATTCATCCAATTATGGCATCAAAGTCTTACGAAAAAATTGAAAAATTGGTCATTTTCAACCACTTATATCTCCAAAAATACTAATACAACGGGTTTGTTTCTAACGTTTCACAAATGCAAATTCTTTCCCCTAGGAATTCTAATCAATATCGCCGTTTTCGTGAATGTTTTGCAAAAAAAGGTACCTTAATACTCCAACAAAAACTTACTAAAACGAATATTTCTACAAAAATAACATTTCACTAATTGGCATGAGTAACTTGTCAACAAAGGCACATGCAAAGAATAAATTGAAATATAAACAATACCAATTAGTGAAAAGCAAAAGAGGAAAACAAGGAGAATAATTAACATTGCAGAAAGAATTTCAACAAGTGGCATAAAATTGAACCACATATTAAAGAATGTAATCTTTCGTAATAATAAGGTGACCAATTGTTTTACGATGAAAAGGAGGACGCTAAAATTTAAAAAAATATAAATATCGTAAATGAAAGAAACATTTCATTCTTTAAAACAATAATACACTACATATAACATTATAAATTCATAATGAAACCATTTGTGACCGTTTATATTGTGATTATGCTAACATATTAATTATTATTTAAATGAGTACTTATCCATTAAATGTATATTTTTAATCAATGTATTATATTATAACAATATATTTGAAATATCTTTACAAAAATTATCTTTCATATCGAATTTGATGGCAAGAGCTACAGCTATTGAGTATCAACATTCGATTTTTCGATTCGATCAAATTTCGATTTTTCACTGGCCCAAAAATCAATAGCAATTGAAAAAAAAATTATTTCAACTGCTGCATTAGTTCCAGGGCAGCATAACGTAAATTGAACAAGAACAAATATATGTTCATATATGAAATATTATTATGTTTGGAATGGGTGAATATTTCCACCCATCTTTTATTAATTTCAACATGTTGATTTTCCCATTCAACCTGTTCATTTCAACATGTTGATTGCGTCTCGCAACACTGAACCTACCGAGCCTTGACGAATCGTCATATCAAAGTACATAGTATTCGTCACATCATGTGCAATGGACCGGCTTGGCATCGACCAAATACAGAGATTTACAGATTAGTCTTCAAATATTGAAAAGGAGGACATGTAAGAGGACACATTTCGAGGGAGGACAGAACTTACAAACGAAGGACTGTCCTCCCTAAAGGAGGACGGATGGTCACCTCAGTAATAAGCCTTATACGACACAAAAAAACTCTGTGACTTGTAGAACTTACATCTATAATTTGGCACTCTCTCATATATTTTAGAATAATATTTTCATAAAACGATGAAATTTGACAAAAATTAAAAAATAATTGAACAAAATTCAAGTACTTACTTATGTCGAATGCAATGGAGAATGGTAGACGGCCATAAGTTCTCTGGAGCTTCGAAAGAGCAAAGCGAATACTTTCTGAAAACACAGAGAATATTTCCATTATATGGGACGGATCAGATTATAACAATGCCCAATAAATGAACTTATTATACAACTAAAAATCCAAATTACAGTGCACGGCCAATAATCGAAATATTTTTAATACCAATTTATACTTTTAAAAGTAAAACAAAAGGAATAATTACCATTACAGAGGGAATATCAACTTGATGGCATAAAATGGATCCACACATTTTAAAAATGTATTCATTCGTAATAACCCTTTTGCGATACATAGAACTCCGTGACTTGCAGAACTTATTTCCATTATTTAATGCTCTCTCATATATTTTAGAAAAATATTTATGAATTATTGAAATTTGATCTAAAAAAATTAAAAATAATACAAAGTTCAAGTACTTACTCAAGGCGAATGCAATGGAGGTAGATGTTAGATGACCATATGTCCTCTGGAGCGTTCGTACTGCTAGTGGCCGACTTTCTGAAAATGCAGAGGATATTTTAATTATATAGGACAATTCAGATTCATCGAGTGCACATTAAGTAAATATAAAATGCAATTCCAAAATAAACTTACAGGGCAAGAAAATAAATATATTGTGCAGGAATATATTTTCTTTGACATAAAATCAAAATGGCGTCTTATAATCTCACTGGCGATAAGAGACAAAACGTATGTGTCATTTCATTAGGTTATTTAATCGTTTCCATGGGAGTGAGGAGGGAGTGGAGGTAGGGGAACAAGAGGAACTTGTAAATGAAAAGTACAATGTAAAAACTTAAAGCAAAGTGGAGGGGGAAGTGAAAAAGTCTTTCTAAAAATAACTCATCTACAATTTTAGTTATGTGTATTCGAATTATGAGTCTAGTATTAAAATTATTTACGTTCTCATAAAACAATTACATTTATTAAATGAGTGTGATTAAATGAGGGTTACACAAAAAATAAAACCTCTGCTATATAACAAATGTTGCATTATATATAATATCTACTGGCCACTGGATAACATTAATAAATACTATAGAATAATTTCATACTCCGTGATGAAAATTGCTAGCACTAAGGCATGTTTCCCATCCCTTATTCCTTCTATGCGAAGACGATCACTTCATAAATCTTGGTTATAATGTTACAATTCCTTAAGCATATTTACGCACAAGTGCACTAGTGTTGAATTAAAAAGAACACACCACTTTTGTGTATCGTTATAGAAAACTTAGTATCTATCAACTCAAACTAGTTCAACGTCGCCTCGTAAAAATTATAAAAAAACATTACGTTAATATGATCTTCTTCTTCGAGGAAAATAATTTATAAACATATCATAATGTACAAAAAACTCCAAAGTAAAAATAAATATATATATTCAATATGTTGAATAAAAGTAATTGTACAATCTTCGATGAAGTGACGCCTAAAGCCGTTTTTACAAGATGCATTTACTCGCGCAAGTACGTGGCTGGACAGATGCGTGAACACATTCACCAAATTAGAACAGGGGCTATTTTCTGTCCAAGCATTTGCGCAATTTTGAGTGTTAACACGATGAAATTGCGCAAATTGTGTTCACGCATCTACCCGCGCGGGTAAATGCATCGTGTTAACACGGATTAAAACACTATAGTTTAGAGTATGTGGGTAGCGTTGGACCAACGCGTTGTAGCGAGCGTTGTAGGAGCGTTAGTAGCGAGCTCTAGGAACGTTGGTAGCGTGCTCTACTAACGCTCCGGAGCGATTGTAGCGTTCACTGGACCGCACCCATTATCTGACGACATTCCTCAGGCGTACCATCCGTAGCATCCAATCGAAGTACAAAGGCACGCTCGGATTCACGAGATCAAACCTTATTTCACGCTAGTTCAAAATATACAAGGAGATGCTTCAAAATAGGGAAATCAATCAAGGGCTCTTCCTATCTATCAGCAATACGACATTCTATCAAATTGTCTTATTCCATATAAGGTCCAATATCTTGCACGTCACACAATTTAAATTAGGGACTGCATAACGGACTGGTTTCAAATTATGTTTTCCCGCGCAAGTTTTGACACAATAAAAGGGTGCCAACGAGACCTAACTAAGTTTGTCGATAGCAAGAATAGCTACTTGGTGTCAATATCAATCAAATATATGTATCTAAATCTGTTTTTTGTCCTAAATATACGCCGTTCATTTTTTCCGTCAATTTGTGTGCAACTAAAAAAATCTACAACATCAAAATATCAGTAATACGACATTCTATCAAATTGACGTATTTCGTATAAGTTCCAATATCTTGCAAGAGACAATTCAATTTAGGGGCTGTATAACGGACTGGTTTCAAATTATGTTTTCCCGCGTAAGTTATGACACAATAAAAGGGTGCCAACGACACCTAACTAAGTTTGTCGATAGCAAGAATAGCTACTGGGTTTCAATAACAATCAAATACGTGTATCTAAATCTCATTCTACGTCATCAAATACCTTTTAAGGCAACTCACTTGTGTATGGCAGTTGTAATATACACGAGTACAAACAGTCACTCAACCTAACTTCTACGCTACGTCAACTCTACTCTAGTGCCATACATTTCGTGATGTACCTGCTTGCATGAAGACATGGCTTACTTGTAGATCCAATCTCACAGAAATAACATACAAGAGCGTAATATGTATTCACTAGAGCACTCTTAATGAATGATTTAATTATCGGTTTCTGTCTGATGTTTGTCGAAATAAAAACGCGAACGACACGAGAAGAAAGAATAGGAAAGCAAGTACTTACGCGTCAGAAGAAGAATTTATGAATCGCGCGACACAGCACATCATAGGAATGTATCCATTATCACACACGCCTTCGAACACGAGAGACTCTTATGTGACCTTCTTACTCCTCGGATGGACGTCAGACGAATAAAGTCACCCACCCGAAGAAACTTATCTCGTCTCTAAGATACAGGATTCCCATTTTCTTATTTTTTCGTATTTTTTTTAACCTTGCGTCGCTGAGAGAGCCAGTCGAGGAAAGCGCACGAAATGATGCGGTCGCTCCATCTCGTGGATTTCTTGAGAACTACTTCCACTGGCCACTCAGCCTCCGAGTAATACATGGGCGAGCCAGGAAGAAGGATGTCTCCAATACGGAGCAACAGTTAATCAGGTCCAGGACGTTGACGACAGTTTGCAGGCAGGATAATTGAAATGATTTACAAATCACAACCCTTTTGAGCTTGTAATTCCAACTATTTGACCAGAAATAAAAAAACGATCTGGAATATTTCTCCCGGATAATTTAAATTTCTCTCCACGGGATGCTGCTCTATCGGGTATTTAAATAAGCTCGTGATGCTAAGGTCCAGAGTTGGTGGCCTATTGGTGGCCAATATTTTTCTCACCTCTTGAAACGGTGAAAGAAAAATATTGGCCACCTATTGGTGGCCAATATTTTTCTTTCACCGTTGTATTGTTTTACTAGAGCACAAGGTTATATACTTACAAACTTTCAATGAAAACAAAAATTTCGTGAAAACAACTTAAAATTTTTATTAACATTTTAATTAACATAAAAAAATGTATTATTAAAATCTAACCCTTCATCTTCAACGCACCAAATTAGCATTAAACAGGGCATTTTTATTACGATATTACACTGCCTTTCCATATTTCATTTAGCCTATTTTGTAACTTATCGCCTAGGCATATGCATAGGCCTTCAATATCTTTGAGCAACAGATATTGAAAAATAAAGTATAAGAGATAATGCGCAAAAAATCTTTAAAATAATTGTTTTTGTTATGCTTTAACGTACATTGACTTTTCGTCCTCCAACAAGATCAAATATGAAACATGTTGTTTAGAAAAATTGTGGTATAATTTCATTGAATTATCTTTAGCTTCAAAATTTTGAAAACGAGAAATAACTTCTATTATCTACAATATTGTGAATTCATATGTTTAATTCCATAAAGTTGAAAGTGTCAAAAATATACAATTTCTTCTACTCCGGTAATTATTTCTTTTTAACATTAACTTTGTAATGTTAATAGTTAAAGCTCCCTGTGCTGATAACCCTAGTAACACACACCGTTGGCCCGACGTTGTTTTATTTTTCGACATCGTTGGGGACTATGTAGTAGTTGGGGAGCCAACGGAATTCTTACGCTGGAACTAAAAAGCTTTTTCGCTTAAGTTATAACGAGAAAGCCGTTGCATCGCCAACGTTAAGCCTGGTTATTTGTAACTGCAGTTTGATATGTTTTTTCAACTCTAACTGTTATGTTTGTAGTGTTATCTTTGGCTGTTATTTATGCCATATCCTGATTTAATTGTTGAGAATATTGAAAATTGTTGAGAACCTACCAGCGAGTACAGAGATGAATATATTTAAGTGGCGACGAGGCTGCATCGGATCAATATTCATTTTTCTTACCAATTAACAAAGTAAACAAAACATAATTAGCCGTGCGTACGTTTTGTGGTTACGAATATTTTCTGCTTAAAGTTAAATTGCTTTTGTTATCTCGGGTAGTAGCAGGAAATTATATCGAAATTGTTTTTCAAAATCTTACTATCCTATAAGTATTTGACTATTATAAATTGTAGAGTTTAATAGGGAACGCAGAAACAAGGTTAAGAGGGACGAGGTGCTCCACAGAATTTAGTAATTTAAGTTGGTTGGAACAGTAATTGTGGGTCATTGATTGCCCACTAGGTAGGTACATAAAACCGAAACGGTAAAATGCATTTCCTTTCTTAAATTAAGGTTTATTAAGATAAATATAAATTGTAAATAGAAGAAGATGAAATAGACTCCGGTGCATACATTTCGGTCATCCAGGTGACCACCAGATAAACATTTTGACGATTTGGAATAATCTTCAATGTATCTGATTTACGCTCTCTTCTTTCGTAATATTGCTATTTATTTCGAGTTTATCTCAAAATATCCCCTTTTCAAAAAAGTATGTAAAGTTTCTCGAAAATCGTTTATAAAAACATATCGCTACAGTCACCGAAACAAATCTGGTCCACACAATTTGGAAAAAGTTGAAATTTTGACATTTTCCATGAAGTCCAATCCAAAACGTTTAGCAGTAGACCTCTTGTTAATCATGCGAACATATAGCGACGAAACCGGTCGATATTGGGACTCAATGAAGAGTGGAATACACGGAAGAGTATATCTGTTTGATCTCGTAACGTTACAATTTTACGAAGGGGTGAAATTGCCAACTATCTCTTTAATAGTCTTTATTTATTTTTTATTTATTAATCAAAAACTCAAAAAACAGCAAATAAGGCGTTTACATTGGGTTCAATAAACAGAATAAATTTAAAAAAAACAACATTAGTATTAGAAGCAAAACAGAAATATTCAAAATGTAAACAAAGCAAGAATGAGGCGAGGATGACATGAATGTTACGCATTACGTTTTAGTGTTACTACCACTATTCGGGATATTAAAATCATCAAAAGTCGGTTTCCAAAATCTATTTCCATACGGCTGCACGCTCCTAAAAGATATAGTTAAAAATACATAAAATATGGAGGTCCTGAGATACAAATCACGCTGGAAATAAAATGGTGTTGAAGTTCGTATCATATCTCAATAGTTTTGTAAAATATTTTTTTTACTTACCATATAACATTTCAGAGAAAAAAAACCTTTGGTTGCGAAGTCGTATCCATCGACCGCCATGAAACAAAAGCGAAAGCGTGATAACATGCGTACACATTCAGCTAGTATCCGAAGCAAGATATCTTAAGGCAGTAGCGTATTAGACAGATGGGAGGGGGCGGGGGGGGGCGAATTTCCCCCCCGCCCCCTGTGTTCTGGCGCCCCCCAAGCTCGTAAATGTTTCCATTCTTAAGTCCCAAATACGTACGTGAATCATTGTCATATTTTAATTATCAACAATAAATTCTACACGGTCTACAATTATGGATCATAATATATTACGAGAAAAATAATACAGTCAAAGTACATAACAGTATGTAAAGTTTAATAAACTGGTGAATTTATGAGTCGGCGCCCCTTAACAATTACCTCTCCCCCGGCGCCCCCTAGACACAAAACATAGCGAAGGAACAATAAGAGTTTTAGGAATAGTTCACCTTATAGGAAGCATTGTATTAGAGTCACTGTAGCAAAAGATAAACGCATAGATAAGGGGAAAAATGGAGGAAATTAATTCATCAGTGTCAGTATGACACGCTTCCCACCGAGAATCAAACTGTTTTCACACTCTGAATCAGTTACATAACATTGTTACGTTCACAGCAGGTTTCTTTGTTGACGACTGGTTCAATCGTAAAGGCGAAATCATCAGATGGAATATGCGATGTAATCGGTTGTTAATAAATAAACCGCTTGAGAAAATAACAGATTTACGATAATAATCCAGTCACCATGAATTTTCAACAGGATTAGCTCGAGAACATCGAGTTTTTTTGACCATGCCTACCCTGTAAAGAAACGGTTTGCTGGGAAAATATGCATAAGGGGTGGATTATTATGAAGGAAGTAAGGGTGGGGACTGTTATTCTTATGAAAATTGATAAAATGGTTATCAAAAGGTATTCGATACCCCCCAATGCTCCGGAGAGTAAAAATCCGCACCTGGTATGCACATTTACTTTTTTGAACTATGCACCTAATGACTGGAATCTCGTTGGGACTTGCCAGCGGATCAAACGAATGTTTGCGATATCCGTGAAGTGGACTTACTTGTTTTTATTTGATGGAGAACCACGGAGTATTGAGGATGTCGTAGCACGCTCTTCCGCCAACTACCGTTTCTTCCGTCGCCTCTTCCTATTAATGCGTCGTCTTCTCTACACCGGGACGTCAAACTTTCGCCACAAGGCATGAACGAGGCATGACGTGATGCCGCCGCGATCTTCCGCAGACGACGATAGACTGATGGTTTTTCCTCGTGGCCGCCCCACTTAGCGAGAACCAATGGGCGAGAGGCGAGTGAGTCAAAGGTTGCGAAAGCTCCACTCCTCTCTGACTCACACTCAGTTTCACTTTCAGCATTCGTATCGGCGTTCTAAGGTTGGTTAGTCACTTCGCGTGAATCCTCTCCCCAGCACAATGCTACCGACTCAATTACGCCATTTACGAAAGGATTGCAAATATAAAGCGAGATGTCCACACGCTATGAACCCTCATTCGTGGGACTCGCCACGCCTGGTAGTTCTCCTCTCTTCCCAAAAGATGGCTCCACGTTCCCGCCACGGCTACCGGAAACACTCGTGGCGGGAATCAAGGTCATTGTCGAGCCAAGGCGATTGGTCAGAGTGGTCTCATCCAATATGGCGCCACTAAACGCAACATTTTTTTTTCTGTTGCGAGGGATGTCATCATCCCCGCGATATCTTCTTCGCGTCGAGCCACGGCCGTCTTTATAGATGTTACGTTTTTCGACGTATGTTGTGATTTAAATTAAAATGCTATGATTGTATGTGATTTTAGGCTTTCCCGGCGAATGATGCTGGTAAGTTCTTCTCGGGGTTCCAACCGGGTTAGGTTCCTTCTCCATGATCGTTGACGATTTGGCAGAAGACTTTCCTGCCATTATCAAGGCTCTGGGTCCAGCGTAGGGATTGGAAAATCGATTTCCATTTTAATCGAAAATGGATTTTCACCCTCCGATTTTCGATTTAATCGAAGTCAACTTTTTGTTTTGAAAAACCGATTTAAATCGATTTCAGCCGGTCGATTTTCGATTTTTAGCTTGCTAGCTAAAGCTACCGATTGAATTTTGTCAATCGAGCTACGCCAGTTCGTAAACCGCCCTCCAGTCGACCGCAAGTCCAACTCATATATGCACTACAAGCTTGGAAGGAGATAGAGGGAGAATATCCCCACGTATACAAACCAGCCAGTAGGATTTTATCGATATAGTTGCCTCTACCGTGCCGTGTGAGCGACTATTTTCTTACGCCGGGTTCATTGCAACTCAGGTGCAAATCGATTATTCGGAGAACATTTAAATATGTTAGTTTTCATAAGGTCCATCCGAGAGGAACACTGGTTCCATAGCTTTGCAAACAAGAAATAAATAAAATTATGTTTTTCATTTTGTAGTATGCCCACTTTTCAATATAAAATTCTTATTGCTACTAAACTATATATAATATGCTTGTTAAATTACCTATGTGTTCATAAGTATCTGTTATGGATTATTACTTCCCGGCATATCTTATTAATATTTTAAAAATAATATATTGTATTAATAAATTTAACTGTATCCCTATTCTTATCCCTAGTGCTTCAATTAACCCATATTTTGCATTTTGTTACAACAGCACATCCGTATTTCAGCGGACAATTACTTTACAATGAATAAGTATCGATTTCGATTTTTAAATTATTTTGGGCAATTAATCGAATTTTTAGAAATTCGATTTTAAAAACCAAAATCGAAATTCGATTAATCGAAAATCGATTCGGGATTTAAATTTCCAATCCCTGGTCCAGCGCTTAACCCGGTGGGAAACCCGAGAAGAACTTATCGGCTAATGGTTGTAATTTACTTTTTGCGCCGTCAAAAATATTTATTTACCTACACATCTCAAGAATAACAAATCAATTATTTAAAAAGATAAATCTTACGTTCATAGATAAGAGTAATATTTAGCATTGCCCTTGACTGAAGTAGTGAAGATAAATGAAATAGGAGCTGGGCCTTTCTGTGAAGCATTACGACGTATTCGCTTTTTTCTGTAAGTGTATAACCATTGATGTCCGCTGAAAGTATGAGTTCCGTTTCTATTATATCTTTTGCTCCATAAATTTTCACCAGATTCAAACCAATAATCCAGTCACAAACATGAAAACAATAAATACTGTATTTACTTCCTCATACAAAAGCTCCTGCTTCCTTATTTTTTAAACCTTTCAGATAAGATACAAGAAATGAGTGAAGAATATTACAAGTAATATTTTGAGTACTTGGTAAAACAAAATCATCGAACAATTATTAAAAACTGACAAGATGGTAATTTAGATGCATGTTCACGTGACAATAAGTGGCTGCTTGGTCAGCTTCACAGCACAAGCACGGAACATTTCTTCTTTTCATTGGCGTAATTCAGGGGTGAATTATGCAACCCAGAATTTGGAAGTAAAAATCTCAATAATTTACAAGCAATTGGAAAATACAATTCTACATGCACATTTCTATATTTCTTGAACATTCTTGATTCTACATTAAAAATGGCTAATTTAGGAGGAACCCCCCCTTTCCATCTGCAAAGTTATTCCATACGAGTCCGGTAGACCTAGCCACCCCAGTTTAAAAGCTGAAATTACGCCCATGCTCCTTTTACAACCGGTGCATTGCAGCCCGACCACAGGTGCGTGGTCTTGCTTCGTTTATTTGCTGTGCAGCTGATCTTCACTTGATAACGCTCCCTCTCCTTCCTCGCGTTGAACTGGCACTTCGTCGTACCACAGCTCGACAGGTCAATGTTTCCATCGTCAGAGTGTGCTGTACTCCCGTCAATCCGCGAGCTGAAATTTCACAGACACTGAATTCCGATGTCCCACGGTCAACTCGGGACACGACGCTTGCATGTACAGTTGTTTGGTACAACCAGGAATGTGATCCGAAACGAAAAACACCACTCCCCGGTTATGGCGCCATCGTATCTACCGCGGATTTCGATATATTGTGGGTCTTACCTCCTGACAGTGGTGATAAAGGTTTGTTTCTTGGCGATACTGCACTGTATGAGCCGCGTCCAATCGCACGACGCAGCTTTTGCTAGAGAGGGAGTATAAAAGTTCTCGGTAACAGACGAGTTTTATCGAAAGGCCAATTATTGTCCGGTTTTCACCAAATTAAGTATTTATCGCTTATTTCACATTCTAAATAATACTATGTGAGGAAAATATGGTTGCGATAGCAATTTAAATATGATACATACGGTACTTATCTTGATTTGGGAAGGATAACATTTACGTCACGCGAACCATCACGTTCGACAGAAGACGATCGAAATCAACATGCTGCTAGGCAACATCTAATGGTTACCTGCACTACCAACTTTAAACATGCGGACAGTTCAGTGCTCGAGGGATATTTTTCTTCTAGAAAATACTCGGTTATACATGTCCGCTGCTCCTACATTTACGCATTTAATCACCATTCTGCTCGAGGGATATTTTTTTCTAGAAAAATACGCGGTTCTACAAGCCCGCTGCACCTACTTTTTCGCTGTAAAACATACATTTCTCGTTCAAAATTGTTCACATTGAGGCCTCGTACCGTCTTACTCCAGCACCCGTTTCACTCCACAGGACCGTAACCTTGTTGACCGGGGGTGAAAATAACAAATTTTTACGCCAAGTTTCTTCCTTGCCTTTATGTGAAAACCCTTGAATTAAATGATGGCTATTGTCACCTAGTAACATGCTGATTTCGATCGTCTGTTTTCGTCTATGATGGTTCCCGTAACGTAAATGTTACCCTTCCCAAATCAAGATAAGTACCGTATTCATCATATTAAAATTGTTATCGGAACTATCTTTTCCTCACCTAGTACTCTTTAGAATGTGAAATAAGTGATAAATACTAAATTAGGTGAAAATAGGACAATAATTGGCCATTCGATAAAACTCGTCTGTCCCCGATAGTGGCAGGAAAGTCTTCCGTCAAAACGTCGAAGATCATGGAGAAGGAACCTAACCCGATGGGACACCCAAAAATAACTTACCAGCATCATTTGCCAGGGAAGCCTGAAATCACATACAATCATAGCATTTTAAACAACACACGTCGACAAACGTAACATCTATAAAGACGGCCGTGGCTCGACGCGACGAAGATATCGCCGGAGATGATGACATCCCTCGCAACAGAAAAAAATAAATGTTGCGTTTAGTGGCGCCATATCGGATAAGACCACTCTGATCAATCGCCTTGGCTCGACAATGACCTTGATTCCCGCCACGAGTGTTTCCGGAAGGCGTGGCGGGAACGGGGAGCCATCTTCTGGGAAGAGAGGAGAACTATCAGGCGTGGCGAGTCCCACGAAGGAGGGTTCATAGCGTGTGGGCATCTCGCTTTTTATTTTCAATGTGTGAATCCTGAATGCACTGGCGTAATTGATTCGGAAGCGTAGTGCTGGGGAGAGGATTGACGCGAAGTGACTAACCAAACTTAGAACGCCGATACGAATGCTGAAAGTGTAACTGAGTGTGAGTCAGAGAGGAGTGGAGCTTTCGCAACCTTTGACTCGCTCGCCTCTCGCCCATTGGTTCTCGCTAAGTGGGGCGGCCACGAGGAAAAACCACCAGTCTGCCGTCGTCTGCGGGAGATCGCGGCGGTATCACGTTATGCCTCGTCCACGCATTATGGCGGAAGTTTGACGGCCCGGTGTAGAGAAGACGACGCATTGATAGGAAGAGCCGACGGAGAAACGTGCTACGACATCCTCAATACTCCGTGGTTCTCCATAAAATAAAGACAAGTAAGTCCGTTTCACGGCTATCGCAAACATTCGTTTGATCCGCTGGCAAGTTCCAACGAGATTCCAGTCATTAGGTGCATAGTTCAAAAAAGTAAATGTGCATACCAGGTGCGGATTGTTACTTTCCGGAGCATTGGGGGGTATCGAATACCTTATGATAACCATTTTATCTATTTTCATAGGAACAACAGTCCCCACCCTTGCTTCCTTCATAATAGTTTACCCCTGATTCATATTTTCCAAACACACCGTTTCTTTCCAGGGTAGGCATGGTCAAAAAAACTCTCTTCTGATATTATCGAGCTAATCCTGTTGAAATTTCATGATGAATTGATCATTATCGTAGCTCTGTAACTTTCTCAAGCGGTTTATTTATTAACAACCGATACCGTCGCATATTCCTTCTGATGATGTCGCCTATGCGATTGAACCTGCTTCCTCTTCTCGCCCTCCGTGTCCGGCAAGGCTGTCGGGTTATTGGAGGGGTGGCGTAGGGTGTGAAGTATGGCAGGGGGGAGAGGGGTCGTCGATGCCTCGTGGCGAGGGTGTTGAAGGTTAGGGTGAGGGGACGAAGATTTTTTCCACCACAGAGAAGGAGTTCCTTGAGAAGGGTGGGTAGTCAGGGTGGGGGGAAGACGGTGGACCGCCGAAAGGAAGAAAGTGGGAGTGCCTGGTTCCATGTGGCGACGGTCAAGGAGGGAGAAAGGGAGAGGCAGAAGGAATTGGCGTTTTTCCGATCGCGTACTTTACGGCATTTAAAACCAAGTGGCACGTATGAAGGCTTTTGTTATTCCCGGTGATTCTGTCGGAGTGGGGCGTGGAAATAACTGCTCGTTGCATTAGAACTGCGAAGTGCCTTATGACCTCGATTTAATCGAGAGCGTCCATTTTCAAGCCTTTGTAAAGGCACGCTTACAATTTTGGAGGCCAAGTCATGATTGTATGTACTCAAGAAGGTGTTTTTGCAAAGGATGATATGGAATCAATTTTATTTCAATTATGAACAATAATTTGTGAAAGTGTCTACGCTATTGAAGCCGAAATCAGTAAAGTTCATTCTTTGAAGCAGTTTTTATTGGAAACGGAAATTATTTATTTTCGTTAGCAAAATATTATTTTTCAATTTTTGTACATTCATGCATTTAAAAAATGTAAGTTTCAAGTTCAATTTGTGATAAATGTAGTAGCGAGGAAAGGCAGGATTTAAATTTCATATCAATCCGAGGGAGCGTAGCATTTAAAATAACACGTCTTCTTTCAGGTCCATGATAGCACGTAGAAAGAAAATCTGTATCATAATGTCCCAAGGGCCCCATGATAGATTGCTTCAGGGGGTAATCGATAAATTTGCTGCATATTTACAACAAGAATACTCTTCAATGTCTGTTCTCAAAATAGATTTCATAGGTGCACTGCATATATATGAGAGAACTCTTACGCAGTAAACGAGAAACATAAAGGAATGAAATAGATTACACACGCATTCAAATGTGCAAGAATATTAACATGCAGCGAATAGTAATGGTAATAATGCCTCTGTTGCTACAACAAACACGGCATTGTTTATTATTGTTTAATACTCATATGAATTACACGTGGTGGAACTGTCTGCATCTGCCTCTCAATACGATTGCGAACTGTTTTTTAGATCAATTCCCACATCATAAACGTTACGAGTCATTTATTTAAGTTTAAAAGTGTTAAAGTGCAGTTAACTTAGGTACATTCACTCAATCATCGAGTTGCCTATTCAAGACTCTCACTTGCCGCTGTGCTTCCCCTCCTTGGACTTAAAAATATCTCCATCAATATGCCTAATAGAAAAAAAACCTTTCGAAAAAATCATCTGAAGAAAAATAAATGTCTTATTTGTGAGATTATGAGCCCTTGAAAGAAAAACGAAAAAGGTTAGACTTGGATGATCAAAGACATGCCCACCAGCGATCTCATGAGCATCTCTCCGTGGTGTTTCTCGGGTTATGCTGAGAACCGCACAAATTTCATCCTTAACCTACGGACGGGTAACCAGCTATAAATATGCTTCTAATCTAGGTCTGTTTCGAAACTTTAATCTGTTTTAAGATGGCGGAAGTTATACTGACGTAACTACATCTTTCTTACCCGAAAGAAGAACGGGAATTCTGCGCAATGAACGACATCCGTACATGAAAATTGGCAATCTAATAAAATATAAAATCTAAAAATACTCTCCAATCATGATTAAGATATGCAATCATGATGCAATTAGCCTACTCTTATTTTTTTATTGACATACCCAGATTTTGCTGCAATTTTATAGTGTCAGGAGGTAAGGAGCCAGTCAAGTATTACGTAAGACGTTTTCGGGGCGGGGGGGGTCAACTTACATTGTCGTCTGTAGGGGGAAGGGGGGCAGGGGTTATGGAACCAATTTACGTAAGATTTTTGTCCGTAATTAAACATTGTTTCTATCATTTCTGGATGAAATTTTGCAGTGACATTGAGCGTCTACTCGTTAGTGGCGTATTTTCCGTCATCCTGCTACACCAATGGTATTCTGTCACCTTAATGGCTGGCTACATTGCCTCCATGTTAAATGAATATGGTACTCCAACAGTGCATAATTGTACGATATCCAGTGCTCATAGCTGTACGATGACTTCTATGGAAAGATGAAACTGCAGAAAGCGAGCATTTTACGTAGAGTAGATGCAAGTATCTAACCTCTTACGTAAGACATAGAAGGAAAGGAGGGTTGGGAAAATCTTATATTGTTTTACATAGGGAAGGGGGGGGGGTCAAAATTGGCATTACTCGTCTTACGTGATAGTTGAGAGAGGGACAAGCAAGCACAAGAGAGGGACGAGCAAGAAAACGAATGTTTCCCTCGCTCCACAGAAAGCCAAACTCGGAAATTAAAGGAGGAGCATTGGCTCATCATATTGACTTCAACATTAATTCCTATCATGTTTACGTGGCTCATCTCTTATTTCCAACAATCCACCGATTGAAGCAGTGGTTGGATCATCGAAACTAAAACAAGAATAACAGACTCCTAACGTCGGCACGATACCTTTTTTGAAGACGACAACCGTGGCGCCTACTGTCGTAACGTATTGCATGGAATCAGATGATCCTTATCATCCCAATGTAATCAAACGCGGTATTTACTTTTTTATTTCGTACTGTGGGAAATTGCTGCTAGTTAGGAAGCAACTGATGGTTCTTTCCGTCAAATAATAATGCTAACCACATACGATATATATGAATTGAATAACATAAAACCTATCCCGACGATCTACGGCAGCCGTGCGACTGCGATGATTTCGTTACAAGGTCTACGTTTCAAATTTTCCATCACTAGGGGTTCAACAGATGAAAGTAAATCATTTGAAAATGATTTGGCGTTGAGAAATATGTTTGTACTAGTCGACCCGTGCGAAGCATTCACACTGTGTCCTCCTCAAATGCCACAGATATAATACATACCTTCAATTATCACATCAAAAAATTTAAATCTCATTGAGTAGAAACAAATTCTGTCAAAATAATAAAAGTTTTACAATGGATGCATCGGTAATAATTATTAAATTCCTTCGTTATAATTAGAAATCTAAACCATATTTATTTTCTTATTGCAGCAATCAACCTTTTTCTCTTTCTTATGAAATTAGATACCAATCGTTACAACTTAAAGATCGCGTCACAAACAAATGAGCGATGATATTGCCGAGTGCGCATCACGTTTGCGTATGTTAAGTTGCTCACTTTCAACGATCATCAACATCGACCATGCCTTGCTATACGGGAACGTGAAGAGTAATAAAGAGTGCCCTACAATAGCCTTAATCAAACTTTTATTCTTCACACCAAAAATTTTGTTCTTTTTGAGTGTTGTGGAATTCCCTGTGGAGCATCCAGGAACAAAGCACGATCTTTACCCATTTTCGATGGAGCAATCAATATTCTTCTTTACCAACAATCGGTATTCCCGCTATTTGTAAACAAAGTGACAACATGCATGCATCCGAGTCCTCACTAGTGCCACTCATCGTACGGCTTCAGAAAATGAAACAAAACAACAATAAAAGCGCACTGAACTTGGCAATGGGGCTGGGTTGGATGTCAAGTGTTTTCTCAGCGCTGTATTCTACTTGCGAAAACATGAAGCCAGCACAGCTATTTCGGTCCCATGCTCAACGTATCTCTCAAGGTCGTGCCTTGCATCCATTGCGTCCGTTCCTTTTTCCCTCCTTCGTTAGCTTCCATTTATATTCTCCTCTCAATGACAGCTTTTCAACATCCGGTCGTTGCTTGAGCCGCCTTAGCTCATGGCAATGACGTCCATACCGCCTCATAAGCAGTATGAACAAATTCATCTATCTTTACACGTAGGTTGGTCGGTACACCTTATAATATATAGAAATAAATGTATATTTGTTCGTCTTCTATGCGTTTCAATAAAACTAATCAGATTACGATGAAACTTAGGTGAGTTATTGCGCGCGCACCCACGAAGGATTAAGAATTAACTGCATTTCAATTTTAGGGGTTGTTTTTACCCCATCATTGTTAACTTTCAATCCCATAACAATGCCATTGAATTTGTTGCAGGCGTTTCTTTATTTGCTTTTTAAAATTACTCAATCCAAATATATTGGATGGAAAACATTTATCATAGAAAGCATAAAAGAAAAAAGTAGGTAGTTAATTCTTTCATTCAATTCCTTACACTCTTCGTTTTTATCAAGTATTGCGTTTTTATCTCTAAATTCGACAATTTGTCTTCCTTTTCAGCAATAGAACTTTCCTTGGCAACCAGACGTGAATATCCATTTAATAGCGATTTCGTGAATGGCTAGTCACGCCTGCAGCATTTAAAGATCATGTTTGGTGACTAGTTTGATAGTATTAGTCACATAACTACAGTTCCCCGTTCGCCTTGCCTTCTCAATGACCATCAACAAGGTAAATCGCTTCAAGTGTGTGGGTTTAATCTGGAAAATCCATGATTATCACATGGCTAGTTATATGCTGCATGCGCACGAGCTGGACAGCCGAAATATTTATTGGTTATTGGCCTGGTATTGCCATAGAATGAATTTTATAAAACTTGTACGTCTTAATGTAAACATTGTAGTCCATTTTTTTAGAATTGGGATGTAGTAAATACACAAGCGTAAGACTGGCAGCATTTTGAACATTGCACTAAAATTGAACTCATGTCTTCATTATCAGTTTTGGTGTGTTGCGTGGTTAGTCTTACGCTCGCTTATTTTTTACGTACAACCTTCAAAGAAATGGGACTAAAACATGAAGATTCTGACGCGTAAGTTAAAACATATTCTAGCGTAGTTCCAGGTAACAAGATTGACGTGTATTTATGCACGTGAAATTAATGTTGTTTTTAGTATTCTATTGTTTTTTGTTGGCTTTAATTAAATTTCTTGAACTGTGCAACCTTTCTGTTGTTTTTGATACTGCATTGTTTAATACTTCGTTGTATAATCATGATTTTGCCATGAAGATGTAATTTCTTGATTTCCGAAGTGCTGGCTGGCAGTTAGAAACAATTTTAAACCTCCGGCTGACCATTGAGAAAACTAAACTGTTAAATCTTTGAGGTCAACATGAGGAACACCGAATAAATTTTGTTCCACCATATAATTAATGCATTTCTATACAAATATATTATTTTTTTATCTCAAATATCCAAAATACCTTTAAAAAAATGTGATAGAAGGCAAGTGGAGGATAAGTAAAAAAAGATACGAGAGATTATGCTGGCACCTCCTTCCCTTTACGCGGAAACGTCTTCATCTTCAATTTCCCGAAACGTATCTGACTTACCTCCATACAGAGCTCGCGCGGGAAGTGACTAGCAGTAAATTTCTCCGTCCGAGCAATGAAATCTCATACCATCTGCTGGCATGCGGCACAATCACTTGCGATTGCCTTCATTATAGTAATGCTCAGTTCAGAACTATCGTAAGAATCAACGTAGCAAAAGTAGCAACCCTACACGAATTCACACTGCTACTGTAACTCAGTGCTTCCCTCATCAGGAATCGCGATGAACAAGTCGTACAGAGCAAGAGAACCAAATAAGGATTTCCATATGCCTGTGGCGTTAGGAGGATGTCGAAATGGTTTAAAAAGCAAATGACACTCTTTTTCTTCGAAGGCATTTTTGCCTGTGCTTTATCATTATGCCTTTTCTAACTGAGGTCGTTGGACCATCTCCTGCGTGGTCGACTTATACGCCCCTCATTCTTAATGGTATTCGGTCCCTTTCTATCTTGACGATTCTTGAGTCGTCCATTCTTCATAAACATATGTTCATTCCGTTCTTCATTTCTTCTGCGTGTCCATTCTGTAATTGGAGGTGCCTTACATAGGTCTTTGCCCTTTTCGTTAGAAATCCTTTACAATGATTGCATTGTCCATTATTTTTTCAGTACAGTAATTTCTGCAGTCTGTATTTTCTGTTTTCTTTTACTTGTTTGTGCTGTAGTTTCCATGGAATATGTCATTAAAGGTCTGGTAAATTCTTTGTATATTCCTGTTTTTGCATCTTTTCGCAAGTATTTATTTCTCCATACTGTTTAGTTCAGGCATTCCCCAATCCTTACCTCTGGCAAGACGTCATATGGCTGTCATATGGCAACATATGAAAATCTGGCAAGACGACAAATGAAGAAAATGAATGGTAACATTTTTTTTTAACTGGTTGATCCACAAGTTCATTTGCTTATCAAACGCTTTTAAAGGATCAAATAATCCTTGAACCAAATTATCTCTTCCTTGTAGCTTCTTATTTAAATCGTTTAGATGAGATGAAATATTGGTTAGATAACCCAAAATACTCAACCATATTTCATCAGGGAAATGTGGGAAAGCTATATACTTACTTTGCATGAATGCTGCAATTTCCTTACGCAAATAAAATACACCTTTCAACATTTTTCCTCTGCTGAGCCACCGAACATCACAGAAATATGTAATGTCCTCATATTCAGAATTTGTTTTTATCAAAAACTCTTGAAATTGTCTGTGATTTAGGCCCCGAGATTTGTTGAAGTTAACATTTTTTCCACATCAATCATTACATCTTGAATATTGACGGCCTTTGCACATAGATTTTTCTGATAAATAATGCAATGGAACTGTACGAAGGAGGCATCAGGATAGTTTTTCTTTAATAAAGCCACAAATCCTTCGTTGTTGCCAACCATAGCCTGTGCACCGTCTGTCGAGATCCCAGCCATATTTTGATAACTTGAGTTTATGCCTGTTTAACACCGTATTAAATGATTGACACAATTTACATCCTCTTGCATTGCCTTTCATTGGAACTAGTGCAGCCATTTCTTCAGTAACAACAAAATTACTGTCAATGCCGCGAATAAACACAGCCAGCTAAGCGATGTCAGTTAAATTTGTACTTTCATCGAGAGCAACGGAGTAGTAAACAAATTTCGATCTGTATTCAATTAATTTTATTTCGACATCGCCAGCCAATTCTTCTATCATCCTTACAACTGTTACACCAGAAAGACTTATTTTGGAAAAAAGTTGCTTTTGTGAGGGACATACCACTTCTGGTACTGCCGCCATGCATTCTCTTATGTAATCGCCGTCAGTAAATGGTCTTGACTTGCGTGTAATTTTCTCTGATGTAATATAACTCACTTTTACGCTTGCTTCACTGTCTTCATTCTGTTTGTCAAAAGAATGCTGCTGTCGTTTAAATTGTCTTTTCAGAGCCTCCATCATATCAATGCGTTACTTTCCTTGAGGATGGACAAAGTTAAAGAATTGTTTGGAGTCATAATGTCCTTTGATATTATACTCTTTGAACACAGAAACTGATTCGTAGCATACGAGGCAAAAGGGTTTTTCTCCAACGTAAAAAAATAAGTACAAGTTCGTCCAATTATCTTGAAATGTTCTGTGCTCATCCGCGAACTTGCGTTTTCTACTTGTAATTGCTGCCATATCACACGTTCAATGTTTACAATGTACCTACTCAAGATGTGACGTGCTTACCGTTCAGCTCTTGATAACGTACTGAGCGAGCGAACCCCGCACTTCCGTCGTTGCGTTGCGGCGTAGTCAATGCTGTCATGAAGCTGTACTGTGTGCGTGTGAGGTATGACGATGATAGGAGGAGGTGCGTACGCTCATCGCCCTATGCTCCGAGTCTAGTGCCAGTGAGTTGACAGTCAAGTCATCTCACTGACGTGAGTACATCCAGTGGGTATGTAAAACCAAACCGACTCATAGGAATGACGCGCGTCACTAGTTAAGTCTCATATATATTTTTTAAATCTATGATGTCTATAGCTCTCGAAATTAAAATATATAAAAATTTAATTTAGGAAAACTATTGTCAAAAAAGCTTACCCGGACCGCAAGCGGCCCGCGGGCCACATGTTGAAGACCTTTGTTCTACTTCCTGGCAGTGGAGTTTTTAAACTGTGTGAGCAAAAAAGATAGGTAACATAATTACAGGGTGATAATTAATACTATTTATCAAGACCAACAGGCATAAAACAGATAAATAATCAAAATAAATTACGTTGTAATCTTCAGTCAACGTAGCATGATCTCTTAAAAGAGCGGAGAACTTCTCCTCCAGAGTATCTTTTTTTCCATGAAACAAAAGAGGATAATTAAAGAGAGCAAGCGATCTATGTAGTCTTAATCATTTAAATCGTCTGTCAGTTGTTGTAGATACATACCTCATTATGCATTGCATCCGACTCTTTTGCTCCATCTTCTTCAAACAACTCCCGCACAGTCAATTTGTTTTATCTTCTCTTTTGCCGTCTGGCACGAGGAGTCGGACTTCTGGTAACATTTTTGCTGGGCTATAAATTTACTGTAGGGTAACTACCAGGTTTCAGCATTTTCTTATGGCGGGCAAAATTCATAAACACCATCATACTCCTTTTAAAATCTTCTTCTTGAAAGTGATCGGAGCAAATAAACCCATTACTCGGGTTCCACTGATCCTTCCTCTTGCAGACATCGACCCATATCTTCTTTAGACGCGGATCTTTCGGGAAACTAAAGTATGATGTTTTTTCCTCTCCCACTAACACTTCCATCCTCGTAAAAGCTGCTGTTACACACATCCACAGAACACATGTTTCCTGTCATTTCGAAGGCCGCTACCAAACTCACCACGATTACACCCCGGCGTCAACGCTATTCCGCTTGTAAACAGATCACGGCCAGGGCGAGCGATGGAACTTTGTGACGTAATCCACCCACTCCACAACTATCAACTGAGACCACCTTCTCTTCACTCACATTGCTATTATACGGCTTCAAAAAATGAAACAAAACAACAATGAAATCGCACTGAACATGGCAATGGGGCTGGGTTGGATGTCAAGTGTTTCTCAGCGCTGTATTCTACTTGCGAACGCATGAAGCCAGCACAGCTATTTCGGTCCCATGCTCAACGTATCTCTCAAGGTCGTGCCCTGCATCCATTGCGTCCGTTCCGTTTTCCCTCCTTCGATAGCTTCCATTTATATTCTCCTCTCAATGACAGATTATCAACATCCGGTCGTTGCTTGAGCCGCCTTAGCTCATGGCAATGACGTGCATACCGCCTCATAACCAGTATGAACAAATTCATCTATCTTTACACTTAGGTTGGTCGGTACAGCTTATAATATATAGAAATAAATGTATATTTGTTCGTCTTCTATGCGTTTCAATATCACTAATCAGATTACGATGAAACTTAGGTGAGTTATTGCGCGCGCACCCACGAAGGATTAAGAATTAACTGCATTTCAATTTTAGGGGTTGTTTTTACCCCATCATTGTTAACTTTCAATCCTATAACAATGCCATTGAATTTTATGCAGGCGTTTCTTTATTTGCTTTTTAAAATTAATCAATCCAAATATATTGGATGGAAAACATTTATCATAGAAAGCATAAAAGAAAAAAGTAGGTAGTTAATTCTTTCATTCAATTCCTTACATTCTTCGTTTTTATCAAGTATTGCATTTTTATCTCTAAATTCGACAATTTGTCTTCCTTTTCAGCAATAGAACTTTCCTTGGCAACCAGACGTGAATATCCATTTAATAGCGATTTCGTGAATGGCTAGTCACGCCTGCAGCATTTAAAAATCATGTTTGGTGACTAGTTTGATAGTATTAGTCACATAACTACAGTTCCCCGTTCGCCTTGCCTTCTCAATGACCATCAACAAGGTAAATCGCTTCAAGTGTGTGGGTTTAATCTGGAAAATCCATGATTATCACATGGCTAGTTATATGCTGCATGCGCACGAGCTGGACAGCCGAAATATTTATTGGTTTTTGCAGAGGGCGGTAAGACCAAAAATATTGTACATCCCCAAAGCACTGAATAAATTTTTCAACTTTAATTTAATGAACAAAAAATCATTGTTTTTTATTTATGTTGCTCATGTAAATGTGTCTAGTTTGTATGTGTGTGCCTGCTTAGTAAGTAAGAGAGGCATTGCAACGCATACCGGGCACGGCTAGCAATATATAGATAAATCTTGTTGCCTCGCATTGCCATAGAATGAATTTTTTAAAAACTTGTACGTCGGAATGTAAACATTGTAGTCCATTTTTTTAGAATTGGGATGTAGTAAATACACAAGCGTAAGACTGGCAGCATTTTGAACATTGCACTAAAATTGAACTCATGTCTGCATTATCAGTTTTGGTGTGTTGCGTGGTTAGTCTTACGCTCGCTTATTTTTAACGTCCACCTTCAAAGAAATGGGACTAAAATATGAAGATTCTGACGCGTAAGTTAAAACATATTCTAGCGTAGTTCCAGGTAACAAGATTGACGTGTATTTATGCACGTGAAATTAATGTTGTTTTTAGTATTCTATTGTTTTTTGTTGGCTTTAATTAAATTTCTTTAACAGTGCAACCTTTCTGTAGTTTTTGATACTGCATTGTTTAATACTGCGTTGTATAATCATGATTTTGCCATGAAGATGTAATTTCTTGAATTCCGAAGTGCTGGCTGGCAGTTAAAAACTATTTTAAACCTCCGGCTGAGCGTTGAGAAAACCTAACTGTTAGTCTTTGAGATCAACATGAAGAACACCGAATTTATTTTGTTCCACCATATAATTAATTCTTTTTTATACAAAAATATTATTTTTTGCACTCAAATATCCAAAATACCTTTAAAAAAACTTTTCCACGTACCTCAAGTAATAAGTGATGGAAGGCAAGGAGAGGATAAATAAAAAAATATACGAGAGATTATGCTCGCACCTCCTTCCCTATACGCGGAAACGTCTTCATCTTCAATTTTCCGATACTTATCTGACATATCTCCATACAGAGCTGGCGCGGGAAGTGACTAACAGTAAATATCTCCGTCCGAGCAATGAAATCTCATACCATCTGCTGGCATGCGGCACAATCACTTGCGATTGCCTTCATAATAGTAATGCTCAGTTCAGAACTATCGTAAGAATCAACGTAGCAAAAGTAGCAACCCTACACGCATTCACACTGCTACTGTAACTCAGTGCTTCCCTCATCAGGAATCGCGATGAACAAGTCGTACAGAGCAAGGGAACCAATTAAGAATGTCCATATGTCTGTGGCGTTAGGAGGATGTCGAAATGGTTTAAAAAGCAAATGATACTCTTTTTCTTCGAAGGCATTTTTGCCTGTGCTTTATCATTATGCCTTTTCTAACTGAGGTCGTTGGACCATCTCCTGCGTGGTCGATCTATACGCCCCTCTTTCTTATTGGTATTCGGTCCCTTGCTATCTTGACGATTCTTGAGTCGTCCATTCTTCATAAACATATGTTCATTCCATTCTTCATTCCTTTTGCGTGTCCATTCCGTTATTGGAGGTGCCTTACATAGGTCTCTGGCATTTTCGTTAGAAATCCTTTCTAATTATTATATTTTCCATTATTTTTCTCAGCACAGTAATTTCTGCATTCTGTATTTTCTGTTTTGTTTTACTTGTTTGTGCTGTAGTTTCCATGGAATATGTCAGTAAAAGTCGGGTAAATTCTTTGTATATTCCTGTTTTTGCTTCTTTTCATAAGTATTCATTTCTCCATACTGTTTGGTTCAGGCCCAATCCTTTCCTCCAGACACTCCTCTTTGGTGGCACCATCTGCTTTACAATTTTGATAGACTTTATTTTTTATTATCTTCCTACAATACATTCGGTTTCCAATCGTGACACCAGTGCTGACCACTGTTTAGAGGCAGCGTTAAGAACTACTACTCCATCGGTAACTAACGTCAAGGTCCTTCTACCGTCTTAAGGTGTCTGGTCTAAAAATCCTAAGTGAAAAGATTTTCTTAAAATTTCCAAATATGTTTCTTTTCGGATATTCTATCGAATATCGAAGAAAAATTGGGGGATCATTGACATACTTTTTGCTATATTTTAGATTCTTTTTACATGGAGCCTTATGGCGCTCTCCACTCCAATAGGATTAATGAGGCACTTCCTCCATTCCTACTGTACAGATTTTAACCAAAAACTGATATAATGTAGCTGTAATAAATTAAACTATATTCTGAAAGAATTATTTAATACAAATGACTGAAATTTTTCGTATATACGATTAAAAATATGTATGCGAGTATTTCAAATGTCGTGCGAGGCTATGTGGCACCGGCTATGTGGTGTAAATTTGGCAACGTGGCACACGAAAGTACGGCGTGTTGGGGCGGTTGTCCCGTCGACGGGCAACTGCCTACCATAGATCTTGAATAATTAATTTTTTCCCGTGATAGTGCAGCATATGTCCATTTTTAAATTATGTATAATGAAGAAACAGTTCGTTTCAGTTTTGATGTTTTTTGTCAATCATAACTGTTTTGCACAGCCGAAAGTGTAAAAGGGTAATAATAGAGTAATCCAGCATTTTCAATTTGTACTGATTTATGTGATAACAGTTTCTTCGGCTTTGTCATTTTGGGGTTATAGTCCTCAGGTGCTTTGCATTTTACCTAGCACCTAAAAATTTGTCATTTCTCACGAGTTTATGAGAAAAAAAGTTAAGGGTGAACCTATCCGATACTTCTTGTCATGCCCACACCATTAAATGAGTAATAATAATAATAATAATAATATTCTCCAACAAGAAGCTGACTAGAACTTAAGCTGTGCCGTAAGCAAAGTGGTTAGTCTAGTAATGGCATTTTGATTCAGTTCAACCGCATGTAAGAATCACATTTCCTTAGAAGTTTTGCTAAGTTAATTAGCAATGCTGTCCTGGTAACTGCACCTTCATAGTAAAAAGTGACAGGATTCTATATTAATTAGTGCCTTAATTGTGAGGTCTATGGTTTCCATTAATTGGAGAGGTTATAAATTTATATAATACAATCTTTGGATTCTGAACCTCCAGTAGAGACACGTTGTTGTAGGCTTAATTACAATTCTTACCAGTGTATGTTGGTGCATATTCTATCATTTTATGTGCGATGCTCAAAGTAAGAAAGATATAATCACATTTAAGTTCATAACTGTAACACTTCTTAAGGAGTATCCTGCGTAGTTTCGACATTTTTTCTAATATTCTGGGGTATGCTGAAACTAAATTTTCAATTAATTGCCTTCAGAATCGAAAGAAAGTTTCCAAATACAAAGAATAAGTTGTTGAATCTCGGCGCTCGAAAGTCATACTACACAGGATGTGCCCTGTCCTTAGAATTGCCTCTTTCATGTAAGAATTGGTGTATTTCATTTACTGAAGCCCATATTTAGTTAAAAGTAACATTCCCATTTTGTGTGTATATAAATATAGTACCTACAAAGTATATAGTTATACTTATTAATATGGTGGATCGGTGGTTGTAAGCCATGGTCAACTGTTGTGTACGTAGTATATCTACATCTACATACTACCCTGCGAGCCACCTCTAGGGTGTTTGGCAGGGGGTGACAAGTCACCAAAATCCAGCATGCAAGCGGACCGCCACATACACACCGCACGGTCATGAATATTAAGGATACTAACCAATTCCATCATTAACTAAAAACCATCATGCAGCATGCAAGAGAATCCCCACTTGCACGCCACACATGTACGATGACACTTAATATTCTACATGCTACATAAGAGGGCAATCTGCCTATGAAGCTAGAACATGCAAAACATGCTGTTAGAAACACCATAAAACTCCGTAAACATGCTTTAAGAAATACATAAGTTAGTAAGCTACACCACCAGTCAACTAATCTATTTATAAGTCCTTACACAGCCGTTATAGTCTCTTATCGCTCGCGGAAAAAACGACATTTTAAATCTATCTGTTCTATAGTCTATCTCTCTTATTTTATTTTTATGATCTAATCTACCATAGTACGTTGGCGGTCGTAAAATATGATCAACTTCGTCGGAAAATAAACTACTCTTGAATATACATAATAGATTTAGTCTTGTTTTCAATCTACGGTCTGACAGTGATTCCCATCCGAGTTGTTCTAAGAGGTAAGTAACACTAACAAGACTATCGTAACGGCTTTTCACGTACCTGGCTGCTCTTTTCTGTACACGTTCTAACTCTGTTTGTAAGCCTGTTTCATGAGGATCCCAAACACTGGAAGCATATTCGAAATGGGGTCTAACGAGGGAGAAGTAGCTTATTTCTCTCACTTTGTCGTCGCACTTGCCTAGAATTCTTTTAACAAATCCTAATTTACGATTAAAATATATTTTGGTATTCAGGTTCCAGCAACCGGCCTCGGTGTTTTGCGTGCTTTCATCTGATTCAATTTCATTTAAAAACGAAGCCTCTGAATGTAAGTGATCCTCTGTGAAGGAGATAAACAAAATCAAGCATCTACTGCTATTGTCTACTTCAGCTGTACAAAATTGATGATCATCGTTCTTACGACAGTGAATTTCAACATATACGAAATCCATGTCGCTTTCATGTTACTATATAATCTAAATTACATCAAAATGTACTTGTCAAATGGCGATAGTGAAAGTAACAAGTCTTTCACCGGAGCGGGGACGATATTTACAACAGAAAATTCATACGCCGCCATAAAGCTGACCCGAATCACGTGACTCCGAGGGCGGAAGGGGGGGCGGTATGTGTGTTACGCGCTTTGCCCGTAAGGGGCTAGTGGAAAGCGCCATCTACCTATATTCAAGATCTATGCTGCCTACAGCGTGTTGCAGAATGGACCCCGTTGCCGGATTAAAAACGAAAGATTAAATAATTTATAGAAACATATTTTAATACTAGTTCGCATTCGAGTGACAATACATCTTCATTAAAATACCTACTTATTTTGAATTCCAATGGCCACGGGTGTGAACTGTTTTCGGAAAATTAATTTCGCAAGAATGACTTAAAGAAATGAATCAAGTCTGCATTTAAGCACATTTTTATGGCAATTTGTAAATTTAAAGGACAATATTTCAGAATGTACCCAAGACATAAGTCATTCCTACTGAATATAATATAACTACGACCTATTATATAAATTTTAAACGAGCATTAAAATTTAAGTAACTAAATATCTCATTGACTTACGATTACCCGACCAGCCACCTTAAGTTGTAGAGCGATCTTGACTTACGCCTACGTGGTTAGCGCCTACGACGACGCACAGTGGGGCAGAATCACTAAAAGGTGGAAAAAATTCGAAAAAATGGCACGATTGATTTCTTAACTTGCATACTTACTTTTTTTTAAGGTTGCTGAAACCAATTTAGAAGTTGAATTTGTAAAAAAAAATTCAAATTTTTCGAAAAATATATATTTTTAAAAATCTTGAAGCGATAGTGAAAATTCGCAAACATGCGTTTTTCAGAATACATTAAACGAATTTGAAGTAACATTTGCAAAAAGATAATTCTTGCACATTTTAACTAATAATAAATTTTTTTTAAGTATTATTTATTCTGGCAATTATTAGTGAAATTATTTGTTTTGAGCTTGCCGAGAGGATATTTGTTTTCTCATAATCAT
Source organism: Pyrrhosoma nymphula (assembly GCA_963573305.1). Classification (NCBI taxonomy): domain Eukaryota; kingdom Metazoa; phylum Arthropoda; class Insecta; order Odonata; family Coenagrionidae; genus Pyrrhosoma; species Pyrrhosoma nymphula. The sequence continues at coordinate 59,256,944 of OY754340.1, read as the reverse complement.
TTTGTGAATACTCGTGATTTAGTGCAAATATGTTCATTTTATTGCTATATTTATGCACAAAATTTAGAACAAAATATGCAAAATGCATACATTATGTTCACTTTGTACGCAAGCAAACACAAACACCAATTTCAGAAACACGAACACCACACAAATTACGTATCTCCAGCAGATGAATCTATTCATTCAAGTATTCTACCAGCTGATTGGTAGGTTCTTGGATAGTCCCCATTTTGTATCCCAACCTAATAGAAATTGTCTCGCATTCCCTCCTAAGGATGGCCCGTTATTAGATCCCTCTTCAATTCTTCATATCTTCTACCTCCTCTTATTTCGTCCAGAATTCCTATCCTCTTCCTTCCTCTCCCACGCTTCCCCAGTGTTCTCCCCTCTATCACTCTCTTCAACATGCCCTCTCCTCTCAAAACCTCCTCCATCCATCTCTTCTGCCTTCTCCGAACCTCTGCCACAAGCTTCCTCTCCTCACAGACCATATCCAATACCTCCTCGTTCGTCTTTCTCGCCATCCAGCTAACCTTCTCCATCCTTATCCAAACCCACATCTCAAACGCCTCAAGCCTACGCACATCCTCCCTTCGCAATGACCAAGTTTCCGACCCATATAGCGCCACGCTCCATATTAAAGTTTTCACCAGCCTCTTCTTTACGTCTCTTCTCAGACCCCCCCTCATCAATTCCCTTCTCTTCGAAAATGCTTCTTTAGCTAGCGAAATTCTGCATCTGATGTCCTTACCACTAAACCCATTCGCCATAAAGATGAATCTATAAGAATATAAAAATTATATTTTTATTTCCATTACTATAAAAAAGCAATTATTTACATAATATAGAGTATATTTCTAAATTATGTTTTCATTTATAAAAAAGTTTATATTTCTGCATTTACAAAAATAAATAATCGTCACTGCGTGATGGGCTGTCAGTGTCTGTGTCAGAATCATGATCATTCTCTTTGTCATTCAAACAATCCGCGACTTGTGTCTCTGGTACATCTATGGAGGGTGCCTGCAGCATATTTAAGGCATCCAGTGCCATTTTCTTGTGTTTCTTTGAGTGCAATTGCCGACTATTGCTGGAGAAAATAGGTTCAGACTGGACCATCATCCTCACAAAAACGTCCTCCATGTTTTTAGATCTCGAACACTTGCGAGCGGTAAGATTTGATCAGCTTGTGACATGACTCCTGTGCCTCTTCTGACATTTGTTCGATGGGCAACAGGGCATGTTTGATAACGTCTTTACCGTGGATCAAGAACTTGTGCATGGATGTTGGCATGTAGAACCAGAATAACTTAACAAACAACCGTGCCGTTTCCAATGCATAGTGGTGGTTCGTACCGTCGCGACGGTACGAACCACGGTCGCTACGTTAGCAGTTTGAACGGGGCATACGGACGGTAAAGATTATGGCCCGTCGAAGATAGTAGGGTAGTTGACAGAAATGCAGCCAATCAGTAAGCACGTCCAATGTCATTCGGGGAAGGTAATCCCGCGCCCGTAGAATCCACGGTGGTGGACTTTGTTTTAATCAAAAAGTTATGAACAAATTGTTAAATTTTAATTTATTTCCAAGTCTTATTAGTATATTTCATCTGCGCTATTATCTGGGACGAACTATACAACATTCAAAAGTTCTGTCCATCTGGCGTAGTTGTGTTCATTTCCGCCCCCATTTGTTTGTGAATAGAGAAATCAGAGACATAACATTGTAATAAGAGGAGGATTTTGTTATTGACGTGTTAAATCGTCATCCAACAGTCTTTTCTGAGTAATTATGCCTACACATGATCAGCGAGTATGTGTCCCGTTACGGAGCATGAGATCAACAATGAGGACGATCAATTGGGCACTTTCCAAAATTTTAAATTTAAGAATACGGATTTTTATATGTTACTTTCTTTAGCAGAAGCTTGCGGAGCGAAAATAGTTTTCAAATTGATTAAATATCAATTGAGATATTCAAGGCTTAAATAGTCAACATGTTTTTACGCGGCTGCGCAACGAAATCCGATTGGCTTTACGTCATTTTTGCTGAGCGATTTTTTCGAGGAAGTGAGGGAGAAAGTGAGGAACTGTGGAAGAGATCGTATATTTAAATAGTTTTCATTGAAAACGAAGACTTTGTCGTGCAATGGTTTTATTAAAGCCACATGAGATAATTTACCCAAAGTGTGCAAAGTGAATGGTAGGCGTTTTTATGAAGGAGGACGACCGAATTAATGCTGCTAAAATTCGTGGAGCTAAATTCCAAAAAATCAAAGTATTAAGTTTGCTTCTTAAATTGTCATTACTGTTGTTTATCGTTTTTGTGTATATAATAATGAATTTCGTGTACGTAAGATTGTGTATTTGGTGTATATGACTTAAGGTATTTCAATTATCACCATTGCGACTACTTTAATGATTTCTCGTAAATTATTTACAAAACAGCATGCTACCATATTTTAAGTAATAGCCACGGTAAATTTAGCCCTCGTTATTAATGGAATTTCTGAAGTGGATGTCCGTCAGAATTGTCGGCAATCGCATAAAACCAAAATTAACATTTACTATAACTAGCGATTTCAATATTTTTAAACTTAAGGCTGTGTGGCTCACTTTGATGAAAACTGTTGTGAAAGTTCCTGGCTTGTTTAAGTGAAACCACTTTTTGTGATACTCATTAAAACACGCATTAACATCCATGCCCTGAGGGGAGAAATTCTCACCCAGGTGGGATTTGAACCCGCGACCTTCGGGTTAGCAGGCGAGGACGTTACACCGCCGCCACGGAAGCCGGCCAATGGGGTCAGGAAAGAAGGAATAATTTTACCAATCCGATAGGCAGTGTATCCATCTTAATTTGTCTCGTTTATTAGTTCTGGAGATATAGCTCGGTATCAATAGTATTTTATCTGTTTCGCGAATTTAATCTTTCTGCCCAAGGTCCCAAATGCTCGTGGTGTATTCGAAATGCGGTGTAGTCAGAGCAAAGTATCTGACTTCTCTCTTTCACTTTTTCATCGGAGAACCTTCCTAATATTCACTTGATAAATCCTAGTTTCTGTAATGCAGCGCCGCAAACCTTTCGTATGTTTTCCCCCACGCTAGGTTCGAAGCCAAGATATTTTAAATTTATATGCAAGTCAGATGAAGTCATAAGTACCCTGGTGTTTGACTTCAACTAATTTCTTTAAATCAACACTATGAACCCATCCCACTCTATATTACACATGGGTTTGGCGTGATAGCTTTCGTATGAGTTTTCATAAGTTTTCGTTCTTTTTCTTCTTACCCTACCTTAGTACTTTTTTAGTTTCGTTAAAGCCATCTTCGGACCACGTACCAATTAATATTTCCTATGATTTGTTTATTACTTTTTACATCCTTTTATCTCATGTGCATACCTACTTTTCCTCTCTTGGGATTATTTAAAACCTCTCTTTCTTCTACCTTGCAATCATTCCATGTTTAACAATTTCTCTCTAGTAACCTCTTTTTCTCTCACTTCTTCTTTTTAGTTGTTTATTTCAAAATATTTCCCAACGCCTCGAAATTAACTCATTTTTTTACTTCCTTTCTTAAAGATGTTTGAAGATGTAATCCATCCTATCCATCCATGAAATATTTACGTCTTTTTTCACTGTTTCTGTTATATTTTGATATATTTCATCATAACTGCTCGACTCCCATACCTTTATATTTTTTAAGGACCAAGTATTACCCAAAATATTTATTATTAATATTTCTGACTTTTGTAAGTTAAAATTCGATGTTAAGCATGAATATGTATCTAGGCATTCTGGTTTCAATACACTGTAACATAGTGTCTCCATTTCCGTTTTTAGATACGCTCTTTTTGTCGTCAATATCCTTAATTACACGATGTGCTCTTTCTGATGGACTTATCCTTACGCAATAACAGATTTATGTAAATCATTTTCTTGAATTATTTATCCTGAATATTTGATTTCTTTAAGCTTTTATTTACGACTTATATCTATTTTTAAAACTTTTGGTGTATTTTTTTCTAAATGCATTTCTATATTTTAATAAATCATCCATGTAGCGTATCAATTAAACTTCAATTCAAATATAAGCTCCTTTTTACAGCTTTTCGACTATTTTCAACACCTCGTAAAATTTGAGATACTACTTAGGGGAATACTGGAAACTACTAGATGTTCAGTTAGTGCACTGCATAGCACTGCTTTAATTTTCCTGCTGCTATGGGTAACAGGTATAGTTGGAGAGGAGAGGAAGCTGGTGGCAGAGGTGCGAACAAGGTAGAAGAGATGGATGGAGGAGGTATTGAGAGGAGAGGGCGGATGTTGAAGAGAGTGATAGAGGGGAGAACACTGGGGAAGCGTTGAAGACGAACGAGGAGGTATTGGATATGTTCAGAGAGGAGAGGAAGCTTATTGTAGAGGTTCGGAGAGGGCAGAAGAGATGGATGGAGGAGGTTTTGAGAGGAGGGGCATATTGAAGAGAGTGATAGAGGGGAGAACACTGGGAAAGCGTGGAAGAGGAAGGAAGAGGTATTGGATATGGTTTGAGAGGAGAGGAAGTTTGTGGCAGAGGTTCTGAGAAGGCAGATGAGATGGGTGGAGGAGGTTTAGCGAGGAGAGAGCATGTTAAAAAGAGTGATAGAGGGGAGAACACTGGGGAAGCGTGGAAGAGGAAGGAAGGATGTATTGGATATAGTTGGAAGGGAGAGGAAGTTTGTGGCAGGGGTTTGGAGAAGGCAGAAGAAATGGATGGAGGAGGTTTTGAGAGGAGAGGGCATGTTGAAGGGAGTGATAGAGGAGAGAACACTGGGGAAGCGTGGAAGAGGAAGGAAGGAGGTATTGGATATGGTTGGAGAGGAGAGGAAGCTTGTGGCAGAGGTTTGGAGAAGGCAGAAGAGATGGATGGAGGAGGTTTTGAGAGGAGAGGGCATGTTGACGATAGTAATAGAGGGGAGAACATTGGGGAAGCGTGGAAGATGAAGGAATGATGTATTGGATATGGTCGGAGAGGAGAGTAAGCTTGTGGCAGAGGTTTGGAGAAGGCAGAAGAGGTGGATGGAGGAGGTTTTGAGAGGAGAGGGCATGTTGAAGAGAGTGATAGAGACGAGAACACTGGGGAAGCGTGGAAGTGGAAGGAGGAGGATAGGAGTTCTGGACGAAATAAGAGGAGGTAGAAGATATGAGGTATTTAAAAGGAATCTAATGATGGCACATACTTAGGAGGGAATGCGAGACAATTTCAATGAGGTTGGGATGCGGAATGGGGACCGTCCAAGAACCTACCAATCACCTGGTAGAATACTTTAATGGAAACGGGTAACATCTCTACTCCGCCTCCCTCCTCGCCTCTGCCTTTATTGAGATTTACACATGATACGAGTCTCCATAAAAGCAAATACGGTCAACAAAATGTGGACCCGATGATGCCGTGCTAAGTGGAAACCTAGGTCGTTTCCAATAAATACATATGGAATTACAAATTTACTGCTTCTCATTCACAATGCTTGGAAAATTCCAACAAGTTATCTCTGAGGTAACGGAGTTAAATGTGGAACCCTCTATAAAACGGCTCCAACCATATTGGATACGTCCGCAATTTCAAGTTTCGGCTACCATATTATGCCTTGAGCTGGATCACCGGGCTTATTGACGGTAGAGAACTGCGATTAAGATACGCTGCTTCTCCTCGTCGGGCCGGCCGGCGTGTGGCCGGTTTGGTGGTTTCAGGAGGTTATTTTGTAATCTTACCTATTTAATGACTCTTTTGCGGGTAGGCGGGAGATCCATTTCGCTCTCATAATGATCGGCTCACGTTCGGCCAAGGTCCGATGGTGGCTCCATTTCCCGTTCCTTACGACAGGTGAGAAGGAACTAATGAAATGCGAAGCTGAATGAAACGCGGAGCCGAATGAAACAGATCAAGAGTCGCAAGATACGGATCAAGAGTTGAATGAAGGGATGAATCAAATAAATTGACCGGCAGTTCACCACTTGGGAGCCAAAAATGGTCACGCTGCCTGGGTGGTGGACTTGAACTACGAAAAATGACGTGATTTTCCATATTTTATGACGTGTTCTCACATAAGTGAGATTACAAAATAACCCCCCAGCTGTTGTCTGGAGACACAGTGGTGGGGATACTCCGGTCTTCCTCGGTCCTTCCCTGACGTCGTCCGGGCATCCATCGGTTGCGGTCTGTGGTGATGTTCCTGTCGAAGCGTAAGCCTCTCATGAAGAGGTGAAAACCTATATCCTGGCACCTGTCCTGGGCCATGTCCCAGGACATTGCGTCGAACACAATTCTGGCCCCAGGCATCATTGTCCTGATTATGATGGAAGAGAATTCTGTAGAAAAGTTGGCAGCAGCGAATTACGTAACCCGTTTGTATATCCCGAGGACAACTAACATTTTGGATATTAGAAGGTTACCGATCACTTTTGAATCTAAATACACAAAAGCTATCCATATTTACTTCACAATTTTCTTTTTTTTAAACACATTAAAGTCATTCGGTAGTACATTTTGTTTACATGACAATTATTACTATGAATTTTCGTCAACAGCATGGTTAAGAACAAACAATTATAGTCAGATATAACGCATAAAACACATCATTGAACAGTAGGACAGCAGAAAATACATTTTTAATCAGTGGAGTGCTGGAGGACCGAAAACAAGTTTGGCTTATTAAACCACTATGCTTCTTAATCAGCTTAGCAACAAATGGTTTTTTTATTGTATTGTCTGTAAATAATACCTATTTTTTTATTTTTACCTGCCCTCGATAATTAATCCATAAAAAAATATAATCCGTTATCGCAATTGAATCAGTCAACCGGCATCTCATCACGGAAAGCTTATCGTGGGTGGTCCTTTGCCTAAAGCTGACCTAGAGATTGATCAAAACTAACTGACGAGTAATAAGTCCTAGAAAACAGAGATAATTGATCCAATAAGAATCACAGTGATTCTCCATGGATTTTATCGGTGGAATAATGCTCGTTTACACAGTGAGAGTTTCTCTGTATTTTGTAATATTCATAGAACTGGAAATTATACTGAATGTAACGGCACTTAAACATATCTAGTATAGTTATCTCGGTCCAGCATAATGCAAGAAACTGATTATAATCAAGTGTTCAGCAAATCGAAGCTCGTGAAAAACCATAGAGAGTATAGTATGCTGGATTTGAAATGCCTTTGGCGAACTCGAAGAGGAATTCTTATTTTTAGTAGTTCACAAAAAAATAATTTTTCTCCGAGTGGTCGCATATTTTCATAACAGGGTGCTGACTATCATTTATGATGAAAAATAAGTATTTCAAGTGTGTGCCTGATGCGGAAACAAATCCAATGCAAAAACCACCTTACTGTGTTTGAATCTCCCTCGTCGTCGATGAAACCCAAGAATGATATACCATAGTAAAGAAAGCCGATATTCCTACATAGACAATAGTGGCATCGCTCCATTTGTTGCGGGAAACTTTATTCTCCAATATTTCATGCGTTAACGCGTTGTGCTCATTAACGGAAAAATTAACATACCTTAGTTAATTCCACTTGTAAGATTTATTGTCTCGACACGGGTTTCGACACTTCGTGTCACCTTCAGTTCCGGACTTGACCTGAAGATGACAACTGAAGACAACACAAAAATCCAAACACAAAGATGACATTAAGTGCCGAAACCCGGTTCGAGACAATAAATCTTACAAATGGAATAATTTATGGAATTTTAATTCTCCCGTAATGGAGAACTTTCACAAAGTTAAGCCTACAAACTTTTCCTTTCTGTTATGCTCCTAATTTCGTGCCTTATTTAAAAATGCGCACTAACCAAAATATGCATATTTTCACCAGGAAAAATTGAAATCATTGTCTTGGAAACCTGGATAAGTCCTGGAGTTCCGTTATCTCCCATCTGTAGCAACCCTGAATGTGGTACGTGGTAGAGGTATACCAAGGGGTATACCAGAGTTGGAACACTGCCCTAATCCCTCCATAATTGTACAGCTATTTGAAAATTAACCAGGCATAAACTCTTTACTTTAGATTACCCAACATGGCTTCCGGGGGAGGAGATCCTTCTGGAGATGCAGTGGGAAAATCTCCAAAGAGTGGGACGAAAGTCGCCAGTATTTTCTCCTACGAGGTTATCCCAGCCGATCCAATGAAAGACAACGTCCATGACTCCGAGAAGATGCTTGCCACGTTCCGCGACTTGAAGTTTAAAATGCTGAATGGAGAGAGTGATCTGAAATGCATCGAACCATCACCCAACAAGAAAGCAAGAGATGCAAAACAGTACAGCCAGTTAGTTACCGTAATCCAGAACCCGGTGGACACAGAGAGAGTTTTGAAAGGCTGTAAGTATTGCATCATTCTAAAATCTGTACAGTTAAAGAAAAATAAATTTGTTTTTTTACTCTTGAACATGAGATACTTAGGTCTCAACTCCCGAATTTCGATTGTCTTCTGTTTATAAATACTGGGTCACTTCCTATCTTGCCCTAAGGGGTCGGCTGGCAACCGTGTGAGGCTTCGGTAGTAGTTCTCTCTTTTTAGCGCTGGGTGTTCTGTAGCCCACGTTTTCCTGACCGTTTGCACTGAGAGAGAGGTGTTATTCCTGAAGGCGGAGCAAATTGACAAGAATATCTTTCTCCATCGGTGTTTTTCAGTTTTCTGGCGACCAAAACTGAATCATTGGTGAGTGCAAATGTTATTTTTACAGTAATTTCGCTAATGTATTCTGAATATACACGGTCTTAATTGCTATTTCTCATGCAGGATTTCAGAATGCCGAGGAGTTGTGTGGCTCTGGGTTTCACTGAGGGATACGGCTCGAAGTAGTCTACCTTTTCTTTCTTTTCCTGCCATTGCATGTCTATTTTTATGTTGGTGTAATTTCTACATTTTCCTGTACTTTCCACTGTTTCTTAAATTATGGTTTGTTCGTATGTGTAAGCTGATGTGTGGTATTTTAGCTACCACGGAGATGTGATGTTTCTGCTTTGAGTCATTAAAGATGTCATTAGCCCCAAGCCTGTTTTGTTTTATTCATTGCCACTAAGTGATTGCGATTTGACCCTTTTCTGGTACTATTGCTATGTCGTCGGGTTCTTTTTCGTGTTGAACGTGCCCTCTAAGACTTTTTTTTAGATAAAGACAAGTTTTGAAGATGACGTTTTAGAAGTTTGTAGGAAGGCACTGCATAATCATGTAATTTTTTGTTTTTTTGACCTCCTTTGACGTATTATTTTGGGGTGGGCACTTTTAAAGTGAGGACTACGTTGCAAGTCTTGACGATAATTACGGAAAAGTGAGGAAAAGAGCATTTGATGGGCGTATTGAGAGCTGCAGTAAACCAATCGAAGGATTGAATGAGCGGTGGTGGTGCAAGTCTCTGTCCCCCATTTGTCAATAAGTGGCTTGTAAGACATGATTATGTGGGTTTAGCGATGCGCTGCCAAGCGTAGGCAATCCTTTAGTTATATTCAATAACTTGTAATGGAAATGGGTTCATTGCTATGTGCAACTCTTCTGTGAAGGTATTTGTTTATTGTTAATTATCGCTGCACTCATACGCTGGCATCAGCCCTTTGTATCTATGATATGATGACGGTGTACATGTTTAAAATTCACAGTTCTTACAGCATTATTTCAATGCATTGTAAAAGGTTCCACGCCGCGATTATTTTACAATACAATATCTATAAATGGGACTTAGTCGGCAATATAAGTAATAAAAACTTTTTGTTGTCATTGTGCTTACCGGGCAGCACCCATTTCGGCTCCGTATCCCTCACCAATGCGTTATTCCCTAATTATTAGCAATGGCCGAGTTTATGTAAAACTGTCAATTTTTCATGTTCAAACTTCTTTCATCTATCTAGGGATGTTTGAAAGGCATTGAAATTGGATGACATGCGAGAACATTGGCTAATATTGTCGACCTTATTCCTCCGCACACCTGTGAACGCTAACACGTAGTGGTCGTGCCCCGTCAGATAATTATTGCCAATCGCGGCCGAGTTTATGCAAAAATGTCATTTTTATTATTTTAGAACTTATTTCATATATATGTAAATGTTTTATGAGCCATTACAATGGGATGACATAGAGAAAATTCGTTAATATTTTAGCCCGTACGCCTATAAGTGGTAACGTAGTGGGCGTGCCCCGTCAGGTAATTAATCCCAATCGCGGCCGAGTTTATGAAAAATCATCAAATAAAATCAACTGACCACTCGCAAATTTATTTAGGAAAAAACAGCTAATTTATGAAGCAAGTTAAAAGTTTCGTATAGTTTAACAACTCCATCAATCAGTGGCGAAATACCTTACGTTATCATGACTCATTTTCATCTTCCCCACCAAACCCTGTGTTTGTCCTTTTATGTGTTCCTATCTAATTCCATTTCCTATGAATGTATGAATTTATTCGCGCCTTTGAGCATCATGTTATCGAATGATATATATATATATATATATATATATATATATATATATATATATATATATATATATATAAAATAAACTTAGTGTTGAATTTCTAAAAAAATGTTTTCACGTGTTTTTTTTCAGATTCCGAGAAAATTGGAGAAATTGGAAATGCACATTGTTTTGTCATATACTTCATTGTGCGGCAAGTTGGCGCTGTTTTTATGACTGCAGACGGTAAGGATATCCCAATCTTCCAAATATGGGAACAGTTTCAGAATATTACAACCCCAGTAGTTTTTTTAATTCAGGTGAGTTTCTTTATATACGTATGCATGTATAAGTCCGTAGAAGTATCAAGCATGTGAGTAAGTGAGGTGGTATTACACATAGACACAAAGAAGAAACATTCAAAAACTACGTTCCGACATTTTGGTCACAGAAAGGATATATATATTGTAACAGAACCAAGCCAACTCTTAGTGTGTGGCAGCGGTTGTCACTTAAAACACGGACATCTACAATGTCCGATAGAAAATACGTGGGTTCTAGGGCCAACGATCATGAGGAGAACTGGAGTAAAATGACGCGATTTTACACGCGATGCACAGCGTTGACGGGAACGCCAGGCTGTGACGGCCAAGGAAGGTGGGAAATTGAGGTATACTGAATAACGAAACCAACGCGTGGTCCCGAATGAGACAGCCAAATCGAATGCTTCTAGTAAAAATACGTTAGACGAAATATTTTTAGAAAAATAAGGAATCGTCCAGAACTTGGTCGCGATGCACAGCATTGAGGTAAGAAAACTCGTTTGAAAACAGTTAGATTTCACACAAAATCTATTTGCCAAAAAACATTAAACATAAACAGAAAATTTCTTAAATCTAATGAGGGATGGGATGATAGGACTGGGTGAAACATATATGATTTTAAATAAACACCAAATTTATACTGGTGAGCAATTAAAGAATGATAATGAAGTAACCTTAAACCTAAAAAATGAGGAATGGATTGATTACGAGTTCTAGCGACACACAGATGGAAAATAAGTCACCAGCGAAACAAAATACATAAAGAATGACCCTTGACGTCTTCCATTTCTCACGTCATAAATACTGCAATAGGCAGAGCACAACTAAATTGTCGCTAAATGACTATTACAGGCTCCACGTTCTATTTTAAGGAAAGTCCAGCGTCAATACAACGGGACGAGTACGGGAGAATTATGATACAGGTTTTAATGGCACTTATGCCTGGCAAGAATGACATGTCAACGTTTCTCAGACCACATTGAATCAGGGTGACGCACTATCACTTGGGGGGTTTCTTCGGGAAGATGGGGCTGGCTGGGTCGAGGGAAAAGAATATTGAATGATTCACCATTCGGGAGAGTGGGTTTTGAGTACTTAGCGTGTCGAGGGCGTCGCCAATTCAGGTTGCCCCTTCACGAGTCTGTCCTCCGCAGGGAAACTTCGTCCCGTAGATTCCTGGACGAATGTCGTGAAGCTCGACACTATGAGGACGTTTTTTCGTCGCTCCCAGGTACTCTCCGACTTCTCTCCTTTGCTTTCTCCTCCGTTGTCCTATTCCTTTGGACATCCAACTGCTGCGTGGTGCTTTCCACGTCTTCCTCACTGCCTGCCCCCCCAGCCTTCGGGTGGTCACTTCTCCGAGGTCCGATCTTGGTCCGTCTCACTTGAAACTTTTGACAAAATGCCTCCTTAGACCAGTGACACTTGGCCTTTTATACCATTTTACCCAAAACATAAGAGTAACAGAATTCGTTCGTTTCCTTACCCAGCTGTGCCCGCGCGCCAAACATGAACGTGAATTACACGGGTACGGAGTCGGTAGGACCGTGATGAGACCGTATCATCACAATATATAAATATATATATCTAGGAGAATCTTCTAGGAGAAACACTCGGGTGATAAATATACAATATGCCAAGAGGGTGGCCGATAAAAATGTAGAAACGGAAAAAAGAACACTCACAAATTAAAACTTCCGGTATTTCGTTAAAGACTAACTTTACCTTTCTCTAGAGTAAGATTAGGAATCCTACTCCTTCCCCTGCTCGTCGTACTCTACCCTACTCTTAGAATTCCTACTCTTACCCTAGAGAAATGTGGAGCTAGTCTTTACCGAAATATCGGAAGTTTTAATTTGTGAGTGTTCTTTTTTCCGTTTCTATATTTTTATCGGCCACCCTCTTGGCATATTGTATATATATATATATATATATATATATATATATATATATATATATATATATATATATATATATCTTCATACATTCATAGGAAATGGAAATGGATAGGAACACATAAAAGGACGAACACAGGTTTTGGTGAGGAAGATGAATATGAGTCAAATCCAGACACAAAATTTCACCTTATCCGGGATGCCTATTTCGGCCTATTGAGATGAAATTTGGTTTTTGAGGACATCTGACCCAATGAAAAATATTTAGGGGGTGAGCCCGAAAACATTCTTTAATAAAATTTTCTTTGCGAAATAATTATTTAAGGGACACCCTAATAATATATTTATATATATATGTATGTATATATATATATATATATATATATATATATATATATATATATATATATATATATATATATATATATAGACGAGTTCGTGGAAAATCACTCACGCGATAATTTAAATAAAAATAAACTTTGCCACAGGTGGGGCGGAAAAAAATATAGAAACACAAAAAAGAAGAACACTCACACACTATACGTTCTGATATTTCAACAGCCGAGCTGCCTTTCTCACAGAAGGAAGGATACAGAAGGATTCTGTATCCTTTCTTCTGTTATATATATATATATATATATATATATATATATAACTTCTGAGAAACCGCACTCTGCGAATAAAAACACAAATATAAATATACTTTTAAAACACAGGCACACGAAAATTAAAAGGACACTCACAGAATAATATGCGGACGTTTCGACGGGCATGCCGCCATCGTCAACGACAAGAGACTAACTACTGTAGTTAGTTTCTTGTCGTTGACGATGTCGGCTTGCCCGTCGAAACGTCCGCATATTATTCTGTGAGTGTCCTTTTAATTTTCGTGTGCCTGCGTTTTAAAAGTATATTTATATTTGTGTATATATATATATATATCTATATATATAATATGCCAAGAGGGTGGCCGATAAAAATATACACACGGAAAAAAGAACACTTACAAATAAAAACTACCGATATTTCGGTGAAGATATTAGCTCCACCTTTCTCTAGGAGAAGTGTAGGAAGCTAGAGAAAGGTGAAGCTAATATCTTCACCGAAATATCGGAAGTTTTTATTTGTGTTCTTTTTTCCGTGTGTATATTTTTATCGGCCACCCTCTTGGCATATTGTATATTTATCACCCGAGTGATTCTCCTGGAAGTTATATATATATATATATATATATATATATATATCCCGGCTAAGGTGAAATTTTTTCTGTCTGGATTTGACTCATTTTCATCTTCCCCACCAAACCCTGTGTTCGTCCTTTTATGTGTACCTATCCATTTCCATTTTCCTGTGAATGTATGAATTTATTCGCGCCTTTGAGCGTCATTTTCGTATGATTGAGTATATATATATATATATATATATATTAGGGTGTCCCTTATGTGGCAAAAAAAATTTCTTTCATCTCAATATGCCGAAATTAACCCATGCCGACTTGAGCGCAAAGTTTGAATGTTAGGAATTTTATGTTTTTGTGGTTTTATGCCTGCGAAAAAGTATTGATACATGTTTAATATTTAACTTTATATTACAATGTAATACATCTTCACTCTTTAGACTGAATTATGGTAATAAGAACTCAGAAGATGCAATTTTCCACAGATAAAAATTTTAATTCTACCCGGGTTTCGATGCACTGCATCATCATGCAGTGCATCAAAAACTGGGTCCAGTTAAAATTTTTATCAGTATAAAATTACTGTTTCTAAGATCTTATAATGTTCACATTCCACAAAATCTCCCCTGATTCCTCCCTTTTTCTGCATTATGGTTTTTAATATTCTTGTGGATACTTTCTTTTCAGTGTTTTATTCTTGTTATCTGAATACAGTATACGATGTTCTTGAACACACACAATTTGCCTTTGCTCCTCATCTACGGTCAATAGTCCATAAAAATCTTGCATAAATGTAACACACCTTTTAGCACGGTCATTCACAGCTGTTAACTCCATAACTATCGTTTGAGCTTCTACATTTCAAGTGCTGCTCGTCAATGTCGAAGAACATTCTTGAATAAAACTAGTGTCCATCTTCGGGCAAGAGAACAGATCTCTGCTTTTGCCATTGTTTTCACCGAAATGAAGATAAGATTGAATTAGGTGATGTATACTAACAAATAATAAATAAAAGAATGGCTATCAGGATAAAATTAAACTTACTATATAATTGTACATCCAATTCTTCACAAAGATGAATACATATATCTCTTTTCCATGTGTAGAAAACTTCTCTTCTTCTCTGGCTAAATTATCCTCCATTTTGATTTTGATTTGTATGTCTACTTCACCATCAAATAGTGATAGGACAGACAACTCTTGATAAATACCACATATGGTGACTAAATTTCTTTAGAGCTACTTTTGAAAGTGTGGAATCTATCCTTTCATATGATTTTAGAACTTTTAAGAAGCAGAGATCTTACTAAGAAGCTTTTACAGCTGCACTGCACTGAAGCCACGGTTTGACTTAAATAGTTGCAACGAACAGAGAGACATCTTATAACGCCTTTTTATTTGCACTGGATAGTTTAAGTTGTGATCTTAGCAGAAATATTTTTAAACAATAAATACCTCTTGCCCTCCATCGAGCTTGATGCATCGCCCCAGGAGGAAGTATTTTAAGTTTTTTCTAGAAAAAGTTTTTCTTCTCCCAAAAACATTTGAAAGAATTCTATGAATTCACGATAATCACCACTTAGTGTTAGTTTATCTAATTCACTTTCATAAAACTCTAACATTTATTTAACTTCCAACTTGCTAAAAAACATTTCCACATTCTCGTTGCCACTTTGAAAATTATTGGCATTGACACTTTCCCAGCATTCCCTAATATGTTTACGAAGTGGTCTGTCAGGACTGCTTGTTACATCACGTACTTTACATTCAATTACACATCGCTCAAATACAGGATCATATACGCGATGATGGCACGGAAAAAAACTACAATTCCCTGTACAATTTTTGTTCAAGTAAGACGCATGCTCTATTAAAATGTCCAGTGTTGGATGCAGTTATGTCACAGCAGAGAATTTGTACAGTGTCCCCAATACCTTAATGCATTCCAAACAGCGTTGCTTGCTCTTTACCAGGATAGTTTTGTTATTTTGGAACCCCGTTGAACTGCCTAATGTCCCAAAATGTAACAACAATTGGAAATCATTCTTCATTTTGGTCGCTGAAATTTAATGCAGGCAAGAGTTTTCCATCCCATTGAACAGTAATAATTGCAGGTTTATCATTATTTAAAGCAGATTTTATTGTTTCAGAACGTTCTATTCTCTTCTTCTATCTGATTCGATGAATAGGAGATTTATTAATAGAGAGTTCTTCGGAATTTTGATCAAGTATATCTGCTTTACCAAGAAGGATGTATACAGGTTCTCTTACACTCAGCTGACATCTATCCAAAGCAGTCACTAATTTATGAGTGATAAAATCTTCTGTGCCACGCCTTGCAGCATTCTGCATTGACGTAATCCCACAAGTCTCTCCTAAAAGCTTACCAACGTTGATTTCATCGGTACTTGTATGTGCATTACCTGAATCTTCTGGTGATGAAGAAGGAGGAACAGCAGAGGATGTAGATGCTGCACACTGCTTTTCTCTGCTTCTAATTTTCTTTTCCTCACCCTTTCCTCTTTATCCGCGAGTTTTTGGTGTACTCCTGCAAGGTAACTTTTACGCCCTGGCTCTTGCTGTCGAAGTTAAAGCATCCTGTCTTCTTCCAACTTGATCATTTGAAGAGAATTGGCATGTGCAATTTCAAATAGATTGTCCAAATTATTTCTTAACTTTCATCACGATGCTTAAAAATATTTTCACACTTGTTTGCGTATTTTTGCAAGTTTGTTCACTCGGATTGCAAGTTAATTATTATTTGTGAACAATGCTGAGTCTTGTCAGAATTTATGCTTTCTCCCAAAATATAATGCACTTAAGAATCACAAGATTTGCACTTACTATGACAGTTAATTTTACCTTCCGTATGTTACAAAATAAAACGTCAAGCATTTGTCTATTTGATGGTAATTTGTGTTCAGTTATTGGGTGTTTAATATCTCTTATTAAAAACACACTTTCCCTGGCTCTGGGCAATTGATGTGAAATTATGTTAGATAAGTGACCCAAAAACACGTGTAACAAGACGGATAACAAACAAAGAACCGACTGCAATGCACATAGTGACAGGCTTAGGCCTGACTCAGTGCTGGGTGGCAAGTCCGGGCTTTTCTTCATTCGAGTTCGCGCTCAAGTCGGCACGGGTTAGAATGCTCCGATCTCAACATAATTTTGTATAGGCATGTTTTAGTAGGCTTGTGCGATGAGTCGATTAATCAAAGCCATCGACGATGATTTTTGTCATCGCGGTGCGATGACTGTAATCGATGACGATGAATGTCATCGACCATTGATGTCAATGAGTCCATGAAAATCATCGATGCCGATGAGTCGATGCGAATCATCGATTTCGATGAGTCAATGAGAACCATCGATGAGGATGATCGATATCCTTATATCTCTAATTTTTCTTCTTTTTCCATTCATTTTAACGCCTTAAATCTAAAATGTATGTACAATGTATAAGAACCCCAGCTATTACGTCTAGAGGACGATGGCAGGTCCACAGTGGGATGTTTGGAATTCATGTATTTCCTCAAGTTTGTGGTAGACGATACCGAAGTAGCGATCACGTTCAATCACAGTTCATACGCAGTAGCAGTGGTAGCATCATATTCGTTAGTTGCACTGGTGCAGTTGGTAGCAGCGGTAGTAGCCTGAGCTAAATCGGCTAAATTCACCGAATTCACAGTCACAGACCTTCAATCACGACGAAACCCAACGGTAAGACTCTTCTCTCGTACATTTCCGGTAAACCGACTACTGTTCTTTCTCCTACCTTACCCACAGCCATCACCTTAGACTCCGAGCAGGCATTCTGGACTCTGGCGTCTCGCTCAATCTTCCCTTCGCCGTCTTCCGTCGTGCATTCCTTATCATCCGACCCCATCCTCTTCCCCATCCCCGCCGCCGACTCCCTCACTCATACCAACACGTTATCCGACTGGAAACAACTGCCGAACGCCTTGTTGCCATTTCGTAAATCCTCGTTGTCTTCCCTACACGCTTTGACATCGAGGAACTTCATTTTCGACTCACTCTCGCCACCCAAGATTCGGTTGCGCGATCATTTCTCCGAAAGCCGAAAAAATGCCGTCACTTCTCAGAACGCATGGTGGAACTCATTCACGAACGGAATGACGCACGCTGCCAGAAATATCTTTTCCCTCGCGACCGTACGATTTACAATCGTTTGTGCCATGGTACTAATACATTTATGTACAGTACAGTACATTAATGTACAAATACAGTACTAATGTGTTTGTGCGCCGCGATGAAGAGCGAAATCCGGGATTTTTCGAGCGAAAAATGGAACGATTTGGTCGCCGACTTATCGTTCGAAGACAATTCTCTTTGAAACATCCTTCCCGCTCACTCCGTCACAATCCGAAAATCCTTAACCCGCCCATTAAACATAATAATAATAATAATAATACCTTCATTCATGATCCCCATGTAAAATCCGAAATCCAAGCAGATCACCTGTAAACCACCATTGTCCCTTGATCCCCCTAAAGTCGAACCTTCAGTTCTACAGTTCCTCCGCACCGTTCCAAAATCCTTTGACTCCCTTCCCCATATTACCGACGAATAGGAAATCAAATCCTGTATCGATTATATCCCTTCCCGCAATGTTCCTGGCCTTAACCGCGCCACCAACCGTCTCCTCGAATCCACCTCCTCCTTTCCTAAATTTCTCACGCTCACCGCCAATCTTATCAACCACATTCACTACTCCTCTCATTATCCGCCTGATTGAAAAATCGGGTGTGTATTCCTGATTCACAAACACTGGAAATAGATCCCTACATCCCTGGGAACAGGCGCCCTATTACCCTACTCTCCAATCTTCATCCATCTCTCCATAATCCACAAATGGACACGAAAGTGGAAAATCCAAATCAACCCTGACAAAAGAACTCACCTTCATTTCCACGTTCGAAAAGACACGAAATCCGAGAAATATTATACTTCAATAAACCTCGTGTACCTAAGGCAACGACTCACCGCTTTCTCACCGCCTTCCTAGACGGACGTCTGTCCTTCCAGGCACACACCGACAGAGCAATAACAAATGCGTTGCAATCCCGCTTCGGTCTCATCTCTTCTTCCTCTCTCCCGCGATTCCAAAACCCGCTTATACACCGCCCTCGTTCGCCCGCTTCAACTCTACGGGTGCGAAGTGTTCGCAAATTCGCCCACTGTACAACAACGCCTGGAAATTTTCCAGAACGAAACATTGCGCTTCATCCTCAAGATCAGCCGGCTCACTCGCATGAGCGACGTACGCATGGCTCATATAACCTTCCTTCCATCCACGACTTCATCCAAGACCTGGAAAACCACTTCCATGACAAATTATCCTTTACCAATAACCTTATCCTCATGCAAATTTGGGAATACGACGCTCTCCTCTCAACCACACATCCACTTCCTCAAAGAATTACTCTCCTATGAGTCTTTCCTTTATCTTTTTTTTATTTTTGACTGTAATTCTTAGACTTTACTCACTCATAAGCTGCCTCACAGGTTATTCTTCCTAGTTCTAAAGTAAATTTAGTTTCTTTTAAGTTAAATCTCTCATATATCTTTATATGTAGTTCTCCTAAATTTTAATCGAATATTTATGTAACAATGACTAGTTCTTTCACCTCCTTGATGTACTCGGCTTCACCATCTTTCACACTTGCGAGCGCGTCTCCTGAAAAATATCAAGAAGGCTATGTTAACTCGTGCTCAAACATGTGTTAAATTAGTAATAATTTTCTTCTCTTCATTGGCATTAAAAAAATACCAATAAAAATCTATAAAAAATAATTAAAAAATAATTTAAAAAGGAGTATAAAGTTGAACATACCTTTTTTGGTTAGCCGCTCTGAGGAGTATGCAATTATCTCATCCACATCTACGAGGTATCGTGCAAGCCACTACTAAGGTGTGTGGCCCAGGGTGATTCCACACCAGGCATGCAGCACTCGTCCCAGCACAAATAAGGACCACGCACCCTCCTCCTTGCGCTAGGCGCAGGCCAAAAGCAGTCAGAAGAACAGTGTGCAGTCCAACCGGAAACTAGGAGAGTAATACGTAAATGAACATACAAACATGCAGAGTAATGCCATAGACACATCTGGTGGTTAATATTACTGATACTGTTAATTTATGTATACAACAAGATGCTACTTCATGCAAAGAACAAAATAAAATAATGCCGGACAAATCGACCGGTGTGAAGATTTATTTATGATGTGGTGTTATTAAGCACAAGTGAAAATTCAACTCTACCTATTGAGGGTGGGAGTTTCATATGATTGATCTATCGCAACTATTATGATCCCTTATTGAACGTGGGAAAAATTACATTTTGAATCAATCGGTTTGGCAGTCAATTTCCTTTATTTTATTCCTGTGTTCACTTCTACCGTAGTAAGTTGGCTCTAGAAGTATGTGTTGAACGTCCGGAAAAAAATTTCTGCTTTGAACTTGCGTTATAATGATTTAATCTGTATTTCTCCCTTCGATCAGTTCAGAGATTCCCACCCTAATTCCTTCAACATTTCGGTAATACTGCTACGTTTATCGTAACAACTGTTCACAAATCTCGCTGCTACCCGTTGTATTTGATCTACTTCTGAGATTAGTCCTATTTCGTAAGGGTCCCATATATGCTAGCGGCATACTCCAAGTGGGGTCTCACGAGTGAAAAATACCATTGCTCTTTAACTTTCTCGTCGCATTTTCCTAATATTCTTTTGATAAATCCCAATTTGCGACTAGCCTGTCCGCAGATTTCCCTAACGTCGTCAACTCTCTACCCTTGATAGGCTACCTGATACCCTTGCCGATGAATTGGACGATCCCATCGAAGCCAGCGAGGTGCTGGCGGCATAAATAAGAACAAAGCCCCCGAAGTGAATGGTCTTACACCCGAATTCTACCTGAAATTCTGGGACCAGCTTCGTATGCCTTTTTTTTTAATTATGAGGGAGAGTTTCTGCAGAGATAGACTTCCGCGCTCAACGGCAACGGCGGTAATAACAATGATGCCATAGACTGCGAACCCTGAATCGATCGACTGCCTCTCCATTACCAACACTGATTACAAAATAATCGCAAAAACTATGGCAAATAGACTCTCTGGGGTCATTGCTCTCTTAGTTTCGGAAGAACAGTCCTACTGCGTTCCTGGTGGAACTATTTATGCCGCCATCTCTGTCGTCCGTGACCTTATTAGAAGGTACGCTGGCAATGACGAGCCTCTTACAGTGCTTTGACTTGATCTAAGAAAAGCTTTTGACAATGTAAGTCACGAATACCTCTTCCTAGTAATGGAGAATATGGGATTTCGTAAGGATTTCATAGTCATGATCTAAACCTTGTATGCCGAAGCAGTGTTTATGGCTAGAGTGGGTACATGCCTGTCTGCCCCTTTTCAGGACCGCCAAGGAATACGCCAAGGCTGCGCATTTTCGGGGCAGCTGTAGTCTTAGGCTTTTGAGCCTTTTCAAAGATCTTTGAAGGCAGAAATAACTCATATTTGTATTCCTGGAAGCATTCAAACAAGCATGGTCGCAAGTGTTTGTGCTGATGATATAAATGTCTTCATCTCTAATGAAGAAATGACGACACCGGTGTCCACTGCTAAGGGTAGTTTTCGGGCTAAGGACCCTTCTTCAGCTGGAGGAGATTCACTACAAAGGATATATCCATTGACGATTCAATTATCTTCGTGACTACCTTTCATCCAGGCCCTGATGCTTCACTGAAAAGCCTTCTAAAATCAGATCTGATCCTAAAAATGTAGAATTTTTCTTACGAAAATCATTTGAAAAAGTGATAAATATACGAACTCAGAAGTGAATTATATCTTACGTAAGACTGTTTTACGTAAGACAACGTAAGAAAAGCACAACTCCCCTCCCTCCTCATGACGCCTGACGTAATACTTCATCTACCTCTACATACTACCCCGCAAGCCGCCTCAATAGGCGTGTGGCGGGGGTGTTAGGACACCAGCCGTTTACATATAAAAAGGAAACTCTGTAATGAAATTACTGTTACCATTAAAGTCCTTTATTGTTCGAGGGAAAAACGAATTCCCATACCTATCCGTTCGGCAGAATATCTCCCTTAATTTATCGTTTCTGTCGGACCTGGAAATATAGTGGGGTTCTAATATGATGTTCTCCGTGTCGCTCTTAAAGATATATCTATTCTTAATTTCTCAAGTAATCTAAGCCTAGCGCGCAGCCTCCGAGTCTCTTAGCGACTCCCAGCCTAATTCGTTTAAGATCTGTGTAACGCTGTCTGTACGCCCGTAGCAGTTTTTGACGAATCGCGTAGCTTTCCTTTGTATTTTATTAAGTTCCCGGATTAAGTCTTTCTGCACCGGATCCCATATGCTCGCTGCATATTCAAGATGTGGCCGGAAGAGTGCGAAATAGCACTCTTACGTAATACTTGAATGGCCCTTGAGGCGTCAGTGGGAACAAAAACGGGGGACGTGGGGGGACTGGGGATTCCCGGCAGTCAAACGACGCATTTACCCGACGACATACCAATGTCGCGCACTCCGGTGTCTGCGCAGTTGCGGTGGAGGACCTCGGTGTCCTGTGTCGATGACGACGTCGTGCGTTTCCCGCTTAGGTGCGTGCGATTAGGAGACCCAGCGGCTTGAAGACGTGAACACGCCCAACTCGAGTGATCGGGGGCCATTCGAGTATTGCGTAAGACGTTTTGGGGTGTGAGAGGGTTGGGACCATCCTACATTGTCTTATGTAGGGGGGGGGGTGGTCTGGAGACAATTTACGTAAGAATTTTGTCCGTCTTAAAACACTGTATCGTTTCCGAATGAAACGTAGCTGTGACATGGAGCACCAGCTCGTTAACCCTTTCCCTACTAACGCCGAATATATTCGGCTGTACGTTTCTTTACCAGGGTGACGAAGGCCGAATATATTCCTCGGAGATTTTCCTGACCAAGGGAACGAATGCCGAATATATTCGGCTTCTTGCTCACCCCCCTTTTATGACGGTCGCGGGCACGCGAAGGCTTAGTTTCGGGACCCAACGCAGCTGGGGTTGGGCCTCAACCACGAAATCCGGGAGCAGGTACCTGTACCCCTCGTCGTATATTACCCCTCTTTGTGGAAAGGGACCGCGGTCATACGATTGTTTATTCAGTCATTTTGCAAAATTTATGTTTTTTTTTATTTCAGAAAGTATAAACTAAGAATTGAGTTCTCTATCTTTTGATGAGCGTTTACAATTTTTAAACGAAATTCTACGATAAATAATAACTGATATCTAAATTACAGTATGATACCAACACTTGATAATGCATACCCAGAATAGTTTATTTCAATATTTTGTCGTTAAATGAGTTAACATCCATTAAAATTTATTATCGTTTTGGGAATGATTTTTGCATTCAATCCGTTAATATTGACCGTAGAGCTTCGTTTAAAATTTGACAATGCACAGAAAAAACTAGGAATTCAGTCTAAAGTCTGCAATTTAAGAGCAAGCAACAATTATGCATGTAGCTAATACAAACAAATCATAAGTTGACCGCGAAACAATGCCGCAGGGAGGGTTTTAAACCCGGAAAGGAGGTTGCCCAACTACCCTCAGAGTTCGAGATAATGCGGAGTCCCTGCTGAGACGGGTCGAAAAAGGTTGGGGTCTGGGGGTGTGTGATTACCTGTAAGACCCTTCTTAACGGATGCCCCGCAAAAATGCTCCGTACAGAGGGTGCGAAAAAGTCTCTTTGAGCTCAGTGTAGCAGTCATGCTAAAGAGAGAATTCCACCGTCTCGAAAGGGTTAATGACGTATTTTCGGTAATTTCACCGCTACACCAATACGCTCCTATTCCGTCGCCTGAGTGGCTAGCTACATTGCATCCACGCTCAATGAATGCGGTACTCCAACAATGCATAATTATACGATACCCAGTGCTCAAAGCTGTACGATGGCCTCTATGTAAAGATGTAACCGCAGAAAGCGAGCATTTAACGAAGAGTAAATTCAAATATCTAACGTCTTACGTAAGACTGAGGAGTTAGGGTGGGTTGGTAAAATATTACAATGTTTTAAATAGGGTGGGGGGTCATAAATGACATATATCGTCTTACGTGATAATTAGTGGGTAAAAGTAAAAGGCAGCGTTTCCTGGGCAATCTGAAAGTATGCAATTCCACCCCATGAATGAAAAATGGAATAAACATGGAATAAACATGAAGTGGGAAAAGAACTACTGTTATCATTACGTGATATTTATTTGTGCTAGAATCTAATATCTTCCTTTCCCTCTAGATACAGGCTTCGCTTCAATATAATATGTTGCTCCGCAATAAGGTCATCGCAAAAGGTTTTTTACATATCCTCGGAAACTGTTACCATCCTTTTTTACCTATATCATGTTCACTGCTGAAGAAGAACTGATGTTAATTAAGTCATTACTCGAGCGCGGCTCCTGGGAATTTTTCAGTGATTAAAACGTTGCTAATTAAAAGGAATTATCCGCTCATTGTTTACAGCCTTGAGAAAGACCCACGACCAATCGAAGCCCATCCTATTCATTAAAGTATCCTTGTATCTTCAAAATGTAAACATATTAGGTCTGCCAGCATGTGTAGTAGGGGCGGTCATCAAACAAGTTTTTTCTAAATTCAAAGTTCGACATACGTCAAAATGTAGCCCGAGGTACCAAATGAACAGGGAAAAAATTTTGTTCCTGTACGTTGACATCCTGCGGTGGCGCCAAGGTCATTTATGTTGAGCGTAGGCAACCCGCAACACACATCCCTCTTTTTACGCTAATTCGGCTGTAAATGCCGTGGTTTAAATAGTTTTTTCAGCCGATTCTGCACCATTCATGTCTGAAATAGTCGAGGTAAGCCACAAAGATCGAATAGTCACGTTTTTTTATACAATATTTGCCATCAATTAAAATACATGCCATTAATTAGGAAATTTTCAAAGTTTTTTACGTTTCTTTGCATTTTAAGACCGGGTTTTGTATAACAAACGAGACTATTCGATCTTTGTGGCTTACCTCAACAATTTCAGAATGACCTTGGCGCCATTTCATTAAATGACCTTGGCGCCACCGCAGGATGTCAAAGTACAGGAACAACATTTTTTCCCTGTTCATTTGGTACCTCGGGCTACATTTTGACGTATGTCAAACTTTGAATTTCGAAAAACGTTGTTTGATGACCGCCCCTAATGTGTAGCCTCTTTTCGGCTAAACAAGAATCCAGAAACAAGCTTCGAAAGTCTCCCAAGAGCATTGATTGAAAATCCAGCAAATAGGCTGAAAACAAAAAAAATATTGTTGCCAATTCCGTAAATGTTTCGAAATGGGCAATTTATAGTAATTCCGTAAAATAATCGAAGGAAAAAAATTGCCTCAGCCTGGGATCGACCCCCAGCCACCAAATGTGGATTTTCAGCTCAGCACCTCAACCCACTGTGCTACTACGAGTCGTGTTGAGAGACTAGCGAACTTTACATTATTTATACAGAGGAAGATTCTTTAATAGCGTTTTTCTCTCGAACCCGGGCCTATGTGGAAGAAAGCCGTGACTTTTTTCCCGCTTCTTCTCTTTAGTTTCAGAAAATAATTGCCTCGTTTACATCCCAAACATCAGTTACTCGATATCTCCTTGTTAGTTGTCTGTAATACGGTGTGATGTGGACGTCCCTGCGAAGGTCAAAAATGAACCAAGGGCAGGAGTTTAAGGCCCAGTGAAGTTTAAGATTATTTTCTTCGTTGAGGTCATTATAAACAAGCAACAGTAATCTATTACAGAGAAAATAAGCGACGATATAAGAGTTTTTCTAATATTAAACGGAAGTAAGTTTATGTGGACTATTAACTGATAAAGTATAGAATGAATCTTGTTAGAAATATTGTTTGCATGACAATCCCATTTTAAGTTAGCGGTCAACGTAATCCCTAGATTATGCACATTACTGGAATATGGAATACCATTAACCACGATACTGGTAATTTGGCTTATGTTACGTGGCATCCTGGAACTACCAGTAATAATAGCCTTAGTTTCACTCGAGTTTAGGATGAAGTCGTGACGCGTGGCCCACTCGGTTATTCTATAAATTTCTTCAGTAGTTTTTGATACGGCCTCGTCAATTTCATATGGCCAACAGCTGCGATAAATTTGGAGGCCGTCGGCATAGAGCATGTAACTGGTGTGCTTTAGACGATTAGGAAGGTCGAGTATGTACAGAGAGAATAATATGGGGCCAAGGACAGACCCTTGGGGTACACCAGTGGTGACTGCTGCCTAAGTTGAGAGATTACCTTGACTATCTCTCACTGCTTGATAACGGGAAAAGGCAGCGTTTTCCTGGCCGCCACGAACTCTCAAATTACGTCTCTATTTCTCTGCTCTGGCCGCAGCCAAACGGCCGCATTACTTCCGCCCGCCAACATTCCAAGTTACTTCTCCTTTTTATTTACATGGTGCCACTATATATACTTCACCATCGGTGGGGTGAGGCGTCCGTGACAATAAACACAAACAGGATGAACTAGGGATTCCCGCCTCAAAGGCAGTCAAGACGGAAACGGACGCATGTTCAACTGTGGCCACGTGACTTCTCTGTTGGTTTAAAGGGAATCTCCCTCGCATCACCCACTGAAGGATCACTCAAGCGATATCAAATATAGGATATGCCAAGAGCGTAGTCGATAAAAATAGACACACCCGAAAGACACAAATAAAAAATTCGTAAATGTATAAACTTACAAATAAGGCCATGAAAGTACTTTTTTGATTCATTACGCATGCGGGAGTGTTGACCGTGTTTCGTTAATATGGTAATATATAGTTGTATGTTCCAAAATTTACCAATTGATTATTTGCTTAATAATTTCTCAGAATGATTTAACAGAATAACCTTTAAATTCCTCTATTTTCAGGCTAATGTCCAAGGGGATGCGGTGGTCAAGTCAGTCTTCCTAAATAGAGACGGAGGTGATAGGAAACATTCAACAACCATTCCTAGGTCTGCAAATATTCTTTATGCCTACCTTCCTCAGAGTGGTAAGTATCCTTGTCATTTCCTTGTAAATTTATGTTTATCAACTATGGTAAAACATTGTTAGTAAAAAATATCAGGGACCAAAGTAAAAATACAACATCGTCTCTTAAAACTTCCAAGTTCCCTCAAATTCCTGAGAACAGGCGACTTTTTCTTGGGTAATCTATTTGTACTCTGTAACTAGCATCTTCAAAAGTTGGTGTTCTAAGAAATTCGTCTATAATCTTAAAATATTCCAACAAAATATTTTTATTCAATATACATACGCATAGAATCTGTTTTCTGGGTTGTTCATAAAATATCATGAGGAAGGAGCTATCCTGAATGAAGACAGAAATTGAAATTTGTCTTCATTATGTTGAAATTCAGCCACAAATCGCCTGATACTTACCTTTTGTCCTGAAATTTTGCCAAGTTCCCATTTCCACTTATAGTTTTCTTCAAGTTCCTTGAAAAAGATTAAGAAAGAGAATCTTGTTCACATGTTTCCTCAGGATATATTTCCTTTACATCCTCTTCAGACATAATGATTTCATTGACATTTTGAAAATTGTGATGCTTATGTGTAATTATACATATGTTTAATGGATGGTTGATAAACTAATATCCATCCATTAGCCATCTGGGAAGTTTCTGAAAGACCCGGGCGTCCATTCTATAGAAAAGTGAGAGAACACAAAAAAGTTTCTTTATTCTTTAGCCAAATCAGCTTTGAAAAATAAATGTGAACACTTCTCAAGGAACGAGCATCTAGGTAGATACACCATATTGCTATGCAAATTCCTGTCATGATTAGCAGAGGGAAAGTTCCACTTTGAAGTTCATTGAACACAATTGAAGTTACAGCACATTTTTTTCCCTGGGTTGTCGCATAATTACTGTAAATTTGGCATAAGTTGCGGTTCAAGAAACTGGAGCTATATTATTTTTTAAAGATTATTGCATGCAATTCTGGCAATACATATGAGTTAATTTTATCATGGCCTAATATCTTGTATCGCGGTAATTTCATTTCAGAAGGATATATTTTACGAGGATGCCATACCTCCCGAAGACATGTGTGAACTATGTATTTGGCAAAAGTAATGATAGAGAATACTAGTCACCAAGCCTAATGGCATAACATTATTAAGAAAATTATCAACGAGAAAGAAGATCTCTCTTTCATTATTATATTGCCTTCTAATGGTAATATTTAAAGAATTCCACTTAGCTTCTTAAGTTTTCAATTAACTGTTACCATGCACCATTGGCCGCTCCAAGGGGGTGGAGGGATTGACCCCCCCCCAAAACACGGCGTATTTTTTTTTTTCATAGGCCTAAAACTAAAAGCCAAAATTATTTTATGCCGTGAAGTACAATGGAAGGCATATATCTTAAGCTAAATGAGTTACTTTTTCATTTTACACATAGTTTGCTAAGATTTCCCGGGATGAGACCCCCAGATTCCCCTTTTCCTGGGAAGTGTTTCATACCTACAGAGCCACCACCCCTCCCGAACCTCTACTCGGGCCACCCTGCCGTGCACTACATTATATATATATATATATATATATATATATATATATATATATATATATATGTATACCACATTTCAGGTGAAATACCAAGTCACATGTTGGTCCCTCCCGCTGCACATGTACGCAAGCATATCAATGTCTTTCAGTTTCCGCACAGAATTTTCATGAATTGCTTTCAATGTCTAAATAGTATGTTTCATAGGTTTTCCACGCAGGGAGCGTTTGCCTTTTCTTGTGTGTTTCACATTGTTGGGAAAGTTACCAAAAACAATAACTGGTTCAAGCTAATCTCTGCAAAAAGTAAATAGTTAAAATTACAATTTACTTTTCTGATAAAGTAACTTATTAAATGTAAAGTTAAAAAAGTAACGTTTATGTTTAAAGTTACTTTTCCAGTTACTTTTAAAAAGGAACTTTTAAAAGCTATTTGTTTGCAATTGGGATTAAATAAATACAAACCTCAAATAAAAGAAAAACGTATTAACTTTTTCTTAAAAAGTAATTAAACTTTAATAAATATCTCATTTCAAAATTTGTATCGGACATTCGTCCTATCCTGTCTAAAAAAAGAATGAGCCCCGCAGCACTAACACTCCTTTCACATTGCACCGATGATGGAATTCCAGTGTTGGACTTGATGAAAGGTTTCTCAAAGTGCATTAGAGTTCATTAACACTTCTGCACTTGTGAAAATATCTCACTGCTTTCACATCGGCACAGGAAAATTCCTCCTGACCCATAGAAGTCGGTTGGTGTTTAAATTTTGAAAAAAATATGCATTTATCTTAGAAGAACTTTAATTTTTGGTCTCACTGTTGGATGAAGGAGAACTTTTGTTTTTGGCTTTGTCTTTGTGTGATGTCGTGTTTTCTTGTCTGAGGGTCCGTTCCTACTCTATCGGAAATTTTCTCATAAGATCAAATGAGAAATGTTCTCATAAGTATTTGGCCAATGAGATCTTATGGGAAAAATTACTCATAAGATCTCATTAGAAATATTGTCGCAGACCAATGGTAAAATCACCTAATTTGTATGGAGCCCGATCTTACGAGAAATATTCTCATAGGCCTCCGGAGATCTCTTTAAAGAGTAACAAACTGAAAAAGAAACTGAATTGCATTGATTAGCATAAAATACCAAATAAGCTATTACACTCAGAAAGTCTCTTCCTTACAACACCACAACACAATCACTGAATAAGCACGACAAAAGTACAAAGTTTAAGACATAAACCACAGACTTGTCTGAATCACTGAGTCAAGCCACACTTAGGCAGTTAACTATTTGCTGTAGAATTACGAACACACTGCAGGAAAGTACACAATTTTATCATATTCTCAATATTTTTCAATTTTTTCATGAACGTTCCATAGGCACAATCACATTGCTGCTCATTACTTCTTAAAGAAACAAAAGGCCTAACTTCACCCGTTGATTCGAAAGTGCAACAAAAATCATGTTTTACAAATCGTCACTACGGATTCTAATTACTGTTTCCTTGTAAAGTGTCTGAAAATACAGGTTGATAAAAAATGAACATGTTGACTGCGAACTTGCTTTAATAAGTCTTAAGGAGTATGTTAAATTCTTATCTTGTTCAGTCAATGGCAGAAGGAGATTTGTCTGGAACTATGCCAGCCTCAAGCATAAGCTAATCTTTCGACCTAGTATCACGTTATAAAAACTAGTACACATTTATTAAAACATATCCCGGAATCATTTTGCTTGAACATGAACCTCTGTATGCAAGACGCCATTTTCAATACCGATTAATCGCTCTCAAGAAAGATCGATATTACTAGTCGAACAAGACCACGAATCATGAAAGCACTCAAACTGGCATTACCGAAAGTCATGGAAAAATAAATGCCAAACAAATATGAGAGTATATAATATCAACATTGAACTTATTTCTAAAACCACATATCAATATTATTTACATAATATAAAATGTAAGTTAAACTTTCTATTCATCTGAAATTCAAGTCTCATTATGCACATTAAATATATTTTAAAGGCGGATATTTGGCGACTGTGCTTTGTGAGTTTTGAATCGAAATCGCTCAGGGCCTCGCGTGCAAGCAGCAAACAGGATAATAAGGTACAATGCAGATCGAATTCATTCGTTCCCCGAGCATTTGCATACATTTGCTCATTTACAGGCTGAAAGAAGTTATAGCGGTGCAATGAATTGAGATAGTTTAAGGTAGATAGGAGAAAAACGAGGATGTGAAACTATGACGAGGTGGTACGTGATGATTCAATATATGTAAACAACATCTTAAGAATTTTGCATTCATGTGCCCTACACACTGTAAGAGGGACACGACCTCATCTACATCTACATACTACCCCGCAAGTCGCCTCAATAGGCGTGTGGCGGGGGTTGTAAAAACACCAGCCGTTTACATATAACAAAGGAAACGCTGTAATGAAATTACGCCTAGCATTTACAAAAGTCCATTATTGTTCGGGGGAAAAACGGATTTCCATAATACCTATCCATTTGGCAAAATATCTCTCTTAATTTATCGTTTCTGTCGGACCTGGAAATATAGTTGGGTTCTAATGATGTTCTCCGTGTCGCTCTTAAAGGTATTTATTCTTAATTGCTAAAGTAACCTAAGCCTAGCGCGCAGCCTCCGAGTCTCTAGCGGCTCCCAGCCTAATTTGTTTAGCATTTGTGTAACCCTGTCTGTACGCCCGTAGCTGTTTTTGACGAATCGCGCAGCTTTTATTTGTATTTTTTTAAGATCCCGAATTAAGTCTATTTGCGCCGGATCCCATATGCTTGCTGCATATTCAAGGTGTGGCCGTACGAGTGTAAAATAGCACCTCTCTTTTACTTTTTCATCTGAAAATCCTCCCACAATACGCTTGACGAATCCTTGCTTCTTCAGAACTTTACCACAAATATTTCTTATATGTGCTCCCCACGATAGGTTCGAGGTTATCGTAACTCCCAGATACTTCACTTCAATTTTTGTCTCTATGTTAACACCATCCACAGCATATACATGGGGATAGTTGTATGACTCAGCAAGAAATGTACCGCCGTGCATTTGCTCAGATTAAGTTCGATTCTCCACTCTTGGCTCCACACATGAACGTTGTTTAAATCTGTTGTTTAAATCCCATTTAAAAGTCAGAGTGATCACTAAATTCGCGATAGATGACAGCGTCGTCAGCAAATAAACGTATTTTACTACTAATTCGAGAGCATAGGCATTTATGTATATAATGAACAAGAGGGGGCCGATTACGCTTCCTTGTGGGACACCTGATGTCACTTTAACTACATCAGAGCTACTTCCGTGTAGAACTACTTTTTGCCTACGATCACTCAGAAAGTCGCGTATCCAGTTTACTACTGTTTTGTTCAGCCTTCTATTTAAGACTTGTAACATTCAACGTCATTGCCACTTCCCAAAATTCCCAAGCTGACAAGTGTAACTTCGAAGTGGATCCATACATGTCCCATCTTCCATCGCCTGTTTCTTTCCTAAGGACCTTCTCATAAACCTCATGAGACTTATGAAATATCTCATAAGTTCTTATGAGAAATCTACGACTACTCATAAGATCTGATGAGAAATCTCATACTTTCTCATAAGATCTCATAGCTTCTTATAAGATCTCATAGCTTCTCATTAGATCTCATAGAGTCTCATAAGATCTCTTAGTTTCTCATTAGAAATGGCTATGAGAACTATGAGAGATTTCCAATAGGGTAAACTTTGACGGTCACTCCACTCAACGCTGCTTTTGTTTGGATGCATTCCTCTGGGCCTACCAAAATAGAAATTTTCTACTCTGTAACTGGTCTGTATGAAGACCGCAGTAACTGGAATGAAACTGGGAATGAATTGAAACAAGCTCCACCCGAGTTACACCCCAGTTACAGACCACCTGGGATGAAGCTCTAACTCTCTGGGTTTAACGCTTAACTCCTCCCCTCGCCCCCCCCCCGTCCATATACCGATGATTATATGCATAATTTTAAAAAACCATGGCCAAGCATGGGCCAAGGAAGTATGAAGTATGTAATGGTTCATATTGTCAATATGTGTTGTGAGTCCTTGGATCGAAGATCTGAATCATACAGCCTGAGGATATTTCAAAAATACAACCGATCATAATGGATTTTTTTGCTGCTGTTTTGCAATTCATGCAAGTTCAGGTATCAATAGGGCTCAATTTTTGCTGATGTAGGTTATAGCTTTGTGACTCCTATGAGATAACTCCTTCCATTTCCAGTAGAACAGCTCATGGAATGGTTAAGCATGAGATTAAAAGTTTCAAACCCGTTAAAAACTAATATTATTTCTTGACACTTCAGTTTCACTGTGTTTGTTATCGATTGCAACTTGAAATTCATACATATATGCATATAAGTGTACTCATACAATCCCATTAATGTACATTCCTCATGCTCGACATCAAAACATTTCAGCCAATCGAAAAACATCAGTGGCAGAAATCCTTGGTGAAGAACTACGCAAGAAACTTGATATTAAAGCTGTTTTGACAAATGTGATTGACAGATTGAACTTCGAGGAATGCACGCCAAGTCCCAAGTTCAGCTCAACGCTACTTCAATCTTTGTACTTGGCAGGAAGGTATGTACTAACTTTCGGTTATGTCACTTGCTCTATTCAGTGCATATTTAAAATGCAAATTTAACGGGAACAGACATGTCTAATTTAATGACTAAGTGTATATTCCAAATGTATTTTGTTGTTGTTAATTTCATTACTGTTCTAAGGTGCCTAGAAGAAATTAACTGCTTAGCCTAAAGGACTTTTGAAACAAAAAATTAAAATTCCTTTTGCAGTTCTTCTTATTGAAGTACTTATATACATAATCACTTTGCCCTTCCTTTACACATGTTATATATTAAGCTTACCGTATTTGTCGGCATGTATGACGCACTGGCATATAAGACGCAACCCCCATTTTAACAGGGCACACTCAATAGAAGCAACCATTAGCCTTGCGAAAGCCGTACCTTCGCATTAAAGACCCAGGGTTTTTTTCTTCAGCCCCAATTATGGAAAAAAATGTTCATTCGCATTCGCATAAAAAAGTAACAATATGGGACAAATAAATCTATGCTGGCTGTTAAAGCAGAAGGGCAAAACCTGGAGCAATAAAATCAATTTATTTACTTGGGTACTAAGTTAGAAAAAATATGCAGAGTGGCAAAGCAATAGGTAAGAGAATAGCACTGGTGAAAGAAGCATTTAGCAGTAGGAGGGAGCTAATGATGAGGACCCTATATAATAATGTAAAGAAAAAGCTGGCAAAGAGTTTGAAATGGAGTGTTGCATTTTATGGTGCAGAAACGTTGACTCTGAGGAAATAGCATGAGAATTGACTGCAGGCGCATAAGATGTGGTCGTGAAGAAGGATGGAGAAGGTGTTTTTGGTTTAATTGAAGTGAAAAAAGGAAGAGCTTGGAGTGGTCGTTCAGGAGAGGAAACTGGAGGAGATTAGGAGAAGGCAGAGTAGGAAGGTGTTGTTGGGTGAAGGGATGATGAAACATTTGATTGAGGAAAGGATGGTGGGTTTGCAGGGAAGTGGAAGAAAGTAGAGTAGGCCTTATGAATGGGATTCAGAGGTATTGGAGGATATTTTGTAGTGTTTTCTTTCGTAGATGAAAACACCAACTTTCCATGTGTATGACAATTTATTTCACTATGACCACGAGACTGGGTTTTCCGAGGTGCCACGTTGGGTGCATGTTGACTACTCCTCCTCGCCTTGCTGCCAATAGCCCTTTAATATTACTCCGTCGACCTTGTGGAACTATCTCGAGGAAATCGGGAACCTTCTGGAACCCTCGACTGGCACATGGTAATGAAACACCCTCAGGCGACCTAAGGAATATTCTCGAAATGTGAGCCGGCACATGATAATACAACAGATACATGATAAGTTGAAGAAAGAAATCGCGTAATGGGACACGGGTCTTTGCCTGTAAGAATCTGGAGAATTATACTCTCTTCCATATAAACCAACGCCAACTGGAAGACCCCCATAATTAATCAATGATAAGCTTTGATATAATATTTATGAATGTATCTGGAAGATGCCACCTGATTCCCCTTTGATTACCAACTTTTGCTAATATATTCTTTCTTATAGGTTTATTTTGTCTCACTCTTACTTTGATTTGTCCTGCATCATGTAAAAATTATCTATGCCTGAATAGAGTTAAGTATTCACTCCCATTTAGGTTCAATATATCCCTTGCAGGTGACAAATGTCAAGGCAATAATAATTTTCATTCATGCTCGGAGTTGAGACTAAACTAAGGAACTGCTTGTTAATTTTTAATTATATTTCCTTGAAAGTAGGAATAAATGTACTTTGTGAAAAATTAATCACATGATTGTGGCCTTTAAAAAAGTTTTAAGAGGTGTAATGTTTCAGCCAATTGTGCCAATCAATACATATTTAAAAATGTAATTCATGTCATAATATGGATATATGGCTCACTATGTGCTGGAACTGCAGGAGTATATGATTCGAATGAGTAAGCTATATGGAGGGAATGAACATTTAGTTACTGCCCATTCTCTATACTACACCGATACTGTAGTTGCACACACTAGTTTAGACTATTTATTATTTTTTTGTGTCTAATTGTCATATTTAAAAATGTCATTAATGCAAATGCTGCCTTTAAAATTAATGCAAATGTTGCCATGAAAACTGTTAATAGAAAGATCGATAGAAAACCTACCTTCAGAATGTTAAGCATTGATAAAAATTGATTTACAACTTATTGGCAGGCCTGAAGCCACAGTGAGGGATGGACCAGCGATCTACAGCCGAGAGAAAAGGTGTCTGGTTTATGCTTTCCTCTTTGGCAAGTACGAACCACAGCTAGAATTAGAAAACCTTGATCTCCTAATAGAGAATGATACAAGAAGCCTGCAGGTCTTTGCGGATTATAATGTAAAACTTGAATTTTGTGTACCAGACGGAAAAATGACAGTGGCTGAATTCAAAAGGAAATTGAGAGCCAGTAAGTAATTTTATATGTCATCATCGTCTCTCTATGACTCTATGACCTCCTAATAGTGTGTGTCAATTATATCTATCAATGGGGATTGGGTTGGTTTGGTCGCTAGAATGGCTTTCCATTCTGGTAGAATTGGTCGTTGAATCATTCCATATCAAACAATCCATTTATGGTTGCATGACTATTTTTAAAAATCCATTTTTGCAAGCACACACCAAAATTTCTTGGTCATTAAATGCAATCATTTTTTAAAATGTTATCCCCCTTTATTTTCTCTCCTTTTTTAATTATGACACATGCGAATTTTAGAGTATTTTGATGTCTCTCTCCTAAATTATTCAAGAAATATGTACTTATGATGGAGGAAAGATACTGAAGAGTCCCACTCAACTAAGCTCTGGAGGCATGGTTGTTAGATATTGTCAGAACTTGATATAATATTGCACGTGTTGACTTTATGTTGCACTTACCTTGTCAGATTAAGATGGACCCTGTCAATGATGAGAGTATATTGATGCGTAAAGGCATTTCTACTACATTGATGGGTTTATATTTATTCTGAGATTGCAACAACCTTGACACGTCAAGGTGCGTTTCAAAGCACAAGCAGTTCGCGGTCGAATTTAAATCTGGCCAGTCAAAAGCGTTGCACGGTCATCGTTTTGCGCATGCGCGATCTGTCATCTTGTCTCTTTAGTCCAGTGCTTCAGTCATTTAAGGCCTTTTTACATGGTGCATTTTTTGTACAAGCTATCGTGCGAACGCATGCATCAGGAAGTTGTACCGTGTAAAGCGGAAAATTGTGCGAACGCTTGTGCCAATGTATGAATGACTGAATGGAAAATAGAACCAGTTCTAATTCCATTCAGACATGAATACAATTTCGATCCTGTTTTGTTCAACAGATGGCGCAGATATGGCGAAAACTGTGGTTCCTGCGTTACAATTGAAAATAAAGTTGTTTATTAAAAGAATTAACACTTTCCCCTCGAATATTTTGAGTAACTATTATCCTGTGTATATAATCTATAATGATCATTACTCGAGTAAACTCTTCTCGATCTCTCCTCCGGTTTAAACTATTCATAATTGTCGACGTTTTGAGATACGACTCGTCAATCATTCTCAATGTAAGAATTAATTCGAGAAGAGTTAACTCAAAGTTACTTAAATGTTTACCTCGTCATTTTGTCGTGTTATTTGGTGCTCTGGTTTTTCAGTGTAACCGCGATCTTTGGGTTTATAATTATTGTATTCCCCCAAATTTATGACTGGTCGCGTCCTCAAGTAGAGTTCTTGATATGCCGCGTGATTTTATAATAATCATTTTCTTTCTGCTGTTTAGCAAGTAACGGAATCGTAAAAAATATATAACGTAATATTTGCTGTGCTAAGTTTGGAAACCTCTTTAGGAAGCGGACAGGCGCAGACTGTTTGGAACGCGGTTGTAGACTGGAATCTCGAAGATAAAGTGCAAGATCTTTGGTGTGTTACTACGGCTTCAAATACTGGTCATATCAAAGGTGCCTGTGTGCTTCTTGAACAAAAACTTAATAGAGATATGTTTATTTTTGCTTACTACCTGTTAGAGACAAAGTGGCGTTTGACAGCTCCTTCCAAGTGGACGATGAGACCGCTAGCGTAGTCACAGCAGCAACTACCGATGTAAACAAGCAGACGGATCTAGTATCTCAGACTTGTGATGACAGTGAGTTAGTAAAACAGTAGCAATACCTAAATATCATAAGCCTAGAACCTTTCCCCTCTCTCTTAGAGACAAAGTAGAATCTGAACTAGGACGTTTGGAAAATGAAGAAGTTATCTCACCAGTTAATACTAGAAAATGGACTACGGCCATTGTCTCAGTTTTAAAAACTAATGGTCAAACAAGTATATGTGGGGATTTTAAGGTAACTCTCAACCCTTTCTTAGAGGTAGATAGACATCCCTTACCTAGGATTGAAGAGCTGTTTTCTAGCTTTCCGATTGGGGAAAGATTTTTAGAAATAGATATTTTGCAAGCGCATCAACAACTTACATTAGATGATAAACTTAAAAAGTATTGTACTATTAGTACTCATAAAGGATCATTTGCATGTAACAAAAAATGCTATGACGTTTCATCCGCGCCGGCATTTTCCTAAGAACTACGGAGCGAACCTTTCAAGGAATCCTGAACGTGACTATTTTTCAAGATGACATTTTAGTCACTGGTGCTAATGACTTACATCATATGAATAGTTTAAGACTTGTTTGTAAATGATTACAATACATTGGGTTTACTGCAAGTAAAAGCAAATGCAAATTATTTGTGACAATCTAGAATATTTGGGATTTGTAAATAGTAAACAAGGTTTACAAACAGCACAGAGTAAGTGCATTCTTAAAGGCACCTGAGCCGAAAGATGTTACTCAATTAAAAGGATTTTTGGGCTTAGTCAACTACTATGCCAGGTTTATACCTAAAATGTCAACAATATTAACTCCTATGTACATGTTATTAAGGAAAGACACTGAGTTTGTGTGGAATCTAGCCTGTAAAAAAGCATTAGAAGAAATCATTCAAAAACTAGTTTCTTGGCAGGTACTGGTGGGGTCATAGAATAATATTTCCACAAAAGTTTAGATCACACATAGTGCAAGAGTTACACAATAGCCACATAGGCATTGTTCAAATGAAGGCCTTAGCGAGGTCATACGTATGGTGGCCTAACATACATGACGATATAGAACAATTGGCAAACAATTGCTTTTCTTGTTTGTAGGAACGAGCAAATCCGCCAAAATCATTTTTTACATGTTCGGAATGTGCCAGACAGGGCCTAGTCACGTATTCATATTGATTTTTTGGACCTTTTCAGTGAAAACTATTTTTAACAGTAAAATATGCATTCTCTAAATGGCCAGAAGTTTATCTGTTCCTCAAATAGCTGCAAAACACACAATAGCTTATTTGAGAGATTTGTTCGCACGATATGGGCTAGTAGACAATATTATGAGTGATAATGGACCACCTTTCACCAGAAAATGAATTCAAAACATTTTTGCTTTCAAATGGCGTGAAACATTCATTTTCACCACCCTCAAACTAATGAGTTAGGAGAAAATACTGTTAGAACTGTCAAGAGTAAATTAAGAACTGCACTACATAACACCAATAACATAGATTAAGCCTTTCCTATTTTCTTGTTTACATACAGAAATACTATTCATTCAACAACGTATCGAACTCCAGCACAGTTGATGATAGGTAAATCTCCTAAGTCACAATTATATTTAATTAGACCTAAGTTCAATAATGTAATTGCTGAAAGACAAAACAAACAAATGTCCAACTATGAGGGAAGCAGAACACGCGCCCCTAAGTCTGTGTATTATTCCACTCTTATGTCCAAAATACGTACATATAATTTTGTACGATACGTTGTCAATTGTCATTTTTTGGACAAACCCATCCGCCTATGGTATCACCAAAATTTGCAAAGTTTAGTAAACTGGTTAATGTATGAGTAAGCGCCCCCTAAAAATTCTCTGCCCCCCTTAGACCCTGTGTATGCCACTGTGCCAGTAGCAGATTAAAGGGGCGGTGTCACAGGGGTCATAACCCCCCCCCCCCAAATTTCATCAAAAATTTTTAATTTTTATTAGTTTAGTAGTTTTTGTATCCTTTTAAAAGAGAAAGGAAGTGTATATGCAAATTCATGGCTACAAGTCCCAAACGTGAAAGAAGTTTGAGTATGGAATATCCCCCGGGAGTGATACGCCCCTCTCTCCCGGGAGATATTCCATACTCCCCGGACCCAGGTCATGTCCCCCCCTCAACAATTAATGCTGAATCCGCCCCTGCACTGTACCTACATCTTTAAGTACACAACATAAAAATTCCAATGTTATCATCGACATAAATCACATACTTTATCTGGAGAGATCTAACAATTGCACTTTATTTTGTTAGTGTATGTTACCCTTGCTTTTGTCTATGAAAAGATAGATATTTAAATATACTGTGCATCCATGATGGTTCTCCCATCCATAATTGTTTTCATTTATTTTCCTGGATCAATTTCCTCGTAATGATTCACGGAATGTTTTACAGCAGGTATGAGTAAATTCAACAGCTTCACCCCCAGTGGTGCATGGTGAATGAAATGGTCTTGTTTTATTTTATCATTTCAGTTCTTCAAAGTGCGGATTTGGATTCATGTGACAGTATTTTTATAATCGTGTCTACACATGGTATACGAGGACTTCAATGTTATGCCTTTGATGGTATTTTGTCAGTGGATTACATATGGCATGAGCTTTCTGAGTGTGAAAAATTAAATAAAAAGCCCAAAGTAGTAATGGTTGATGTAAGTATATATATTGATTTAGGCAAGAATGTTAAATAAGTAACATTTCGTGGTCTAAATTATGCCCTCAGTAAATTTTCTCGGCATTTTCAAATGTATATAAACGCTGCTCCAAAATAGCAGCTATCAAGTATGTATTCACGTTTGATTTTCTTTCATGAATTGGATTTTAATCATACCTTTTAGAGCTCATGGAGTTTATGTCCAGTTTGTTAGAGCAGCAAGCCATTAAGCTTCAGATC
This sequence comes from Pyrrhosoma nymphula, assembly GCA_963573305.1. Taxonomy (NCBI): domain Eukaryota; kingdom Metazoa; phylum Arthropoda; class Insecta; order Odonata; family Coenagrionidae; genus Pyrrhosoma; species Pyrrhosoma nymphula. The sequence goes on along the minus strand of OY754340.1, from coordinate 59,216,893 downwards.
TCCTGCTGTCTTAAAACCTAATTCATTGTTTTCTTTTTTGGAAAAAAATTAAGTTCTCAGAAATGCATATCTGGCAAAAGAAGGAGTCAACTTGAAAGGTTAGCTTTAAATATACTTAAGACATGGCTCTTGCCTTTGATACTTTGTTTCTAGATTTCTGGGATATGAGAGCTAAATTCTTGTAACTCAACGTCCAAAGGCTTGGTTGGTGTTCTGCGATTGTCTGGGTTAGATGGCATAATTGGGTAAAAGTAGCGATGAGGATGGTATTTTTGAGGAGTAACAATATAAAAATTAGGATGTGTAAAGTAAATAACGATAAAGTTGGCAAAACTAGGAGATGAAAGAAATGAATAAACAAGTACCAAAGGGAGTTACTAGAAGATGAGAGAAGAACGCTGTAAACACGGGAAGCCGGACGGGAAAAGAAAAAGAAAGAAAGATTATACGACGCAGAGGGAGAGAGGAAAAGTTAAAGGCTTTCCAGAGAAATAAAATCTGGCGCAAAAAGTTACAGCCTCATTACCATATTCTCACTCATAGTGCATTTGTTGAATATGAAAATGTATATAACATGAAAAATACAAGGGATAATAATTTTGCCATCTCGCTAAACATTAGTTCATTCCACAGAGGTGATTTTAAGGTAGCGTCACTTTAGGGTCAAATGATAAAATCCAATATATATTTATTTCATTGTGAATTACAGGGAAAGTGATTTGCAGAACTCAATTAAGGTTAAAATTTCTAGAGAGTATGGCATTGGTCGCTCCCTACTGTTACCTTACGTGATAAGATACCATGGAATAATTACTGTAATACTGGTGTAATTGGCTGGACTTGCTGAAAGTCCTGCTAATTATACCATTCACAATGTCTTCTCACTTTCCATCCATTGCATCATGCTAGCATTAATATGTATTTGACAATCATTTCGGTGGCTTCGGGGTAACGTCCTCACCTGCTAACTCAAAGGTCGCGGATCGAATCCCGCCTGGGGAGGAATTTTCACTTCCCAGGGCATGGTTGTTTGTGCTTGTCCATTGTTGATTGTTAATACTCCGATACAAACCAACGAGTGCTGTATTCGGTGGAATTAAATAAATAATTTCTTCTGCTGCCACTTTTGAGATCATTATCTCAATATGGCCACCTCCACAAAGTTTAAGGTTTGAGAAAGCTGTGCTTCATTAATTCAGAATGAGATGCATACCTCATTCATGTGCTGTGATGTCCATTTTAGTCCAAAAATTACCTATTTTTTGCCAGAGCATTTGGTTCCAATCACTATCATTTATTTATGCTCATGTATTTTGGACTGTCTTTACTTCAGCATATTGAATCGAATAAGCTCCTTTAACCATACCACCAACACATCATTAATTCAACTCAACTGGAATTGCATTGTACTTGATATTACAAGTAGCTAGTAAATTATGTTGTACATTTGAATTAAAATTACAACTTGAAGAAAGTAACGATTGCAAGTACAAACAAGTTCTACAGAAAAGTTTAAGTAGATTCATGATTTGCTTGTTCTTATCGAGTCCCTGATTGTCCCTCTCCATTTTCAAAACTGCAAATACCATTGAAAATACACAAAATTAAGCTTTTTAGCAACTATTTGCTCTAACAAAGGTAATTATTCCTAGACAGAGTCGATATTTCTTTTTATTGATCAAGATTTTTGTAAAAAGAGTTCATTTTATAGTAGATAGTGTAATGCTTTCATCAACGAAGTTAATGGGACCAGTAGTGTTTATGGGAACCATAGTTCACAAGGTATATATTTTACTGCACAATTTTTTAAATGCTAGGAGTATCTTTCGGACTTTGGAAATGATAATTTTAATTCACAAACTGTGACCATGTACAATACATTTGTCTCTTACTTTTCAGGCTTGTCGTGGGTGTGAATTTGAGGAAGGAGTAACCCTCCATAAAAATGCCCCTAAAGGAATGTCCACTTCAGCTGATCCAAGTGAAGAAAGTTCAAAATATGTCATTGAACAGCATCACATGCGTGACATGTTAATAGCTTTGGCCCCAACTGAGGGTATGTTGGCTCTTTGTTTATTGCATGAACTACTTGTCACATCCAAGTCGGTTAGATTTGCGGACGACCAGGCGTTGGTCAGTCGGTCATCAAAAGGTTTGCACACTATAGTCGATGCACTGGAGAAGCACATGTGAGAAATATGGAATTAAGATAAATAAAAGGAAAACAAAAGTAATCTCTAGGAAAAAGAAAGCGAAGCTGGTGATAAGAGTAGGAAGTCAAAAACTGGAGCAAGTAGAGCATTTTAATTACTTGGGTAGTACGCTAGAAGAAAAATGTCATAGTAGCAAAGACATTAGGAAGAGAATAGCGCTAGCGAAGGAAGCGTTCAATAATGGAAGGGAACTGGTGACGGGTACCTTAAGTAAGGATTTAAAAAAGAGGCTGGTGAAGAGCTTGATATGGAGTGTGGCGTTGTTTAGGCTGAAACGTGGACATTGAGAAAGGAAGACGAACACTGGATGAAGGCTTTAGAGATGTGAGTGTGGAGAAGGATGAAAAAGGTGTGTTGGACGGAGAGGAAGACAAATGGGGAAGTGCTTGACATGGGGGTGAGGAGAGGAAAAGTATAGATGAGATAAGGGGAAGACAGGGCAGGTGGCTGGAAGGGGTGATGAGGGACGATGGTTTGCTGAAGGCCATGATAGAGGGTAGGATGTTAGGTAAGCGGGGATGGGGAAGGAAGGGAATCGGTTTTATGGACGGGATGAAGAATGGTAGAACTTATGCTGAGATGAAGAAAGAAATACTAGAGGTAGAAAGGGCACGGAACGTGTAAGAGTTATTTGGATATTCTCTGACTTTCATCACAACCCTACTCTAACAGGTAGATTACTGTAATGAATGAATGAACTTGTCACTTTTGAGGGTGGCAACAGATTAGGTAAACTAAAGAATCCTCTGGGAAATTTGTGCTCATAAATTACCTTACAGTCCCAATAGTTATGTGACACATAACAATCAGTGATGAAAAGAGTTGATTACAAGTAATCTGATTCCTGGTAATGATTACATTTTACTTCCTTTTGTACTTGCAATCGTTACTTTTTCAAGTTGCAATTTTAATTGTAATTTACTTCCTCCCTAAGTATCTTTACTCTTGATATAATTACTAATTAGTGTGTAAGTCGCGGTCACTGATATTGATTAATTTTTTATTGTTATCGACTGCTAACGTATTTGTGCACAATTGTTTATTTAGACGATATGTTATCATCATCTACGACCATTAGCTATGTTTCAACACCTTCAGTGCATTATAAAGCTAGGTCTCCACCAGAAACATCTTCCGCAAGATAATAAAACGTGATGCCACAATGCCGTTTTTATTATTGCTTCAAGAGGTCTTAAAATTCAATGTTGTACCTAATCCCTGATTTTTTTATTGCATATAAAATAGTTGATCGTAATCTACTTTTAATTGTAGCAGATAACTTTTATTTATAGTACCTTTGAATAATAATTGATTTGTTATTTTATAAAGTAATTGTAATATCTACCCCACTTAACTTTTTTGCGTAATTTACCTGACACTGACTGACACTCAAGTGTACCTACTGCCTGACACAGTAGACGATATACAGTATAGATGAAAAAAGAAATCTCTCCAAAGATTGATGCAACATATCAAAATGGCTGATGACATGGTCTGGAATCTGGTCATGGTCTTCATTTTCAGTAACAACCTCAGTTCATGTAGCTATGAATGAGGCCATTCTCAAATGTCATCACTTGGAATTTACATGAAATATCATTGCTTTCCAAAACCTTGAACCCTTATAAAGAGACTCTAGATGAATGATTGTTTTTACTTCCTCAGGCAAGGTGGCGTTTTGTCCTGGAGACAACTCTGCATTAATTTTCAATCTATGTGAAACACTGAAGAGCAGTGAAGAAGACTTTCTCACAATCCTGACCTTAACAATGGACAAAATTGCCCAGATGGAAGGTCCGAAACAACAAGTCACATTCACCTCAACATTACGAAAATCGTTTTACTTGCCTGAGAAAAACGAGGAGGACCTAGAGGAAATAATCAAACCAGTACGCCTACCACGTTAGTATGTATATATATATATATATATATATATATATATATATATATATATATATATATATATATTCATTGAAAGGAAGGCCGGAGGAGAGGGCTGGGGGTGGAGGAGGGGTGGTTTTGGGGATAAGATTTACCAGTGTTGAGGAGTAATAAAGGATAAGGGTGGAGGAATGTGGGTTAACATAATAACACAATGGTTAGATCATCCCAGTGCCATTCGTCATGTAGGTGGAAGGAGAAGAGTAGGGTGGGTTGTGGGTTTGGAGGTGGGAGGAGTGGAGTAATGTTTTGGGTTCTCGGTTGGTAGGGGTTTAGGATGAGGGAGTGACATTCAAATTCAATATAATTTAACATTTTCTTTTTCTTCCTATTAACGATCTCCCACTGTTCCGAGGCATCCAGGCGACGACCATTGTTTTCGATTATTAAACTGTTCACTTTAAAATCCGTATGGTGGGATACTTTATTAAGGTGTTTTGCCAAATGGGATCTATTATCTCCATTAGCCAGGCACTTTTTATGTTCACTCACACGAGTTCTGAAATTTCTCCCTGTTTGACCTACGTATACCGCCCCACATGTGTCGCACATTATTTCATATACACCGGACTGGTTCATGGGATCCAGTGGATCTTTTGTGTTGGTAAAAATGTTTACCAGGTCAACAGCGTGTAAAAACTCATTCTATATTTGTTTTTAGGGATAAATTTCGCTATCTGGTTGGAACCTTTTCCTAATAAGGGAAGTGTCACCCATTTTTGCTTTCTTTCATTCTGCCCTTGACAGTGGGTAATACGGTGCAAGGCTATCTTTTTTCTTTTCTTATTTAAAATATTGTCAACCAAAAAGGAACCATTCCCGTTATTTTTCTCAATTTTTTTAATAATGTTAATTTCCTTGTTAAGGTTTTGTTTTGATGATCAAGGTTATTTTATGTATTTTAATGGTAAAAAATTTTCATTAACTTCTTGGCTGAGGGTGACAAGAGATAACATGTTGCATAAATGATTTGTAATGCTCAAGAGAATGTATGATGAGATGTCTCATTGTGAATAAATTATTTTTAAAATTTATCTTACGAGGTTTTTTTGCCATCTGTATATGTAAAGTATTGAGGTTTTTTAAACATTCTGCTATCTAAAAACGTAGTGTATTAGTAAAAAAAAGTATAACAAGTAATGTATTTGTTATAACAAATGTATGCATGCATAACAATAAAAAAGTGCTTTATATAGTTTTTACATATATTTCATGTGATATCATTTTATAAGGATAGTAATAATAACAATATTTTTAATAAAAGTGTAAAACATTCAAATTATTTTCGAGGGTGAAGGGTTTTTATGCAAAAGAACGAGCAATTCCTCTAATGGTGTAAAACATCGCCATTAATTCATTTTAAAGTTTTCAAGTCATGGAATAGTAAAAAACCATAAAAAATGGAAAATATCCAAAGTAGGACAACTGCTTTTTTCCGAGATTCACCGTTTTCCTTTTCCAAACACTTTGCTGTTTTAGTTTAATACCTTCCTTTTATACAATATTTTACTGGATATTCGATGTAATTACGTTCAAACTCATGTCGCATACTAAAGTTATTTTCGTGTTCCGAAAGACTAAGAAAAAATATCAACATGGAAAAATATGTCAGTATCCACATAATGGATATATAAATACTACACGCAATAAACAAGCAATAGATGCGACATAAATTGATGGTTTTTAGCTGTTGATAGATCACTTTTAGCTCAATTTAGTGGACCGTTCCATTTGCGTCATAAGGGAAAAACCGCAGTTTGTGTTGTGTGCTGATAGGTCCCGTAGTAGCTGATGCTGTATTAACTCACTGTAATCCTTTATTTTTGAGACGATGTCTCCAAAAAGAAAGGGTTATAGTGAGGGAAAATATTCTTGATGAAGAAGGGGGAAGGAATAGGTGGAGGATGGGAGGTAGGGGTGAGATATGAAGAGAGATATGAAGAAGTGTGACGGAGGGAGAGAGATGGAGGCTCAAGGTACTGTTGAGGGTTGATGATAAAGCCTAGTACGTTTGGCAATATTTTTTTATACTTATCATACGAAAACATGATTGCACCTTGCATACGGAAAACTACTGAAGTTCGAAAACTTAAATAGAAACTTTGGCAATAAAACCCATATTTATGAGAAGCCATGTAAATTTCATAAAGACCTGCACGTCTTCCTTCGAACTGAATATTATCATAGTGATGCCAGCCAGCTATACATTTAATATACTAACAATTGTGCGATAGATCATGAAAAAAGGTATACACACAGCCCAACTTCACATTCCGGGCAATGTCGTGTTTTATAGAAAAATACTGATGAAAAATCACTCGTCCTCTGAAAGACACAATCACCTTGTTCCAAAATAGCTTTGTTTCCATAACATATTTTGACAAATTCGAAGAGAATATTCTCTCTCGTGAGTGGTGCTTGATTTTTATCTAATCTATACGATGGTTCAGTGAGCACATGCACTCTTTTCTTGAAATTCCGAAACGGTAAACACCAGGAGGGCTCAACATCCGTGTCACTGTATCCATCACAACTGCTCTCCGACGGAATTTTTATGCATTCCTATTTTTCCAGAAGTTTACTTTCAGAAACCATATTTCTAGAACTACGATATTACTAATAATATTGTTTCAAAAATACTCATGCCACACCACACATTACTCTTAAACGATCAGTTTTAGGAGAGATTGTCTCACCGAGCCAGTCCGCGATGATATGAAAATGTTAGCCACAACAGATTTGCAGACGGGAAGGACTTCGAAGTGTATGTATGCAAAATGTCTCGCATGCTACCAAAGGCATCATCCAGCATCCAGTTATCTTGATTTGTGCTCACGGAAAGATTCCGTTTCCTCCTTACCAGCGAGATAAGCAAACTCGTACAAAGAGGATGAGTCATTCACAGGACAGATGGTCCAGTGGAACTTAGTACGTGTATGGCGATAAGGAAAAAAACCTCTCATGAAAGTAAGATGCTCCTATCGTTGAGTGCTTTCTGAGAATTAAGGATAAGGTATGTATATCCTTCTCTGTCATGGCAAAAGGATGAAGTTACCTGGTCTCACGCCAAGTAAATAAACCAAGAGTAAGGAGATGCATCGTTTAGGCGAAAGATGATCGAAAAAATCTTAGATAAAGGTTAACCTGCATGACGTTGTATCCAGTGATGTACCAACACATGTAAAAGGATTTGTGTTGCAAGCCTCTTGAACATGTGATGAAACTGTGATGAAAGGCTTTAATCTGTCTTGAAACTGTTTTGGTCACTCCTTTTCCTAAGGCAGGAGCATGTGGCTTTGTTGAAACTGCCTTGAATTCTGTCTAGATCTCACTTGAAATTTTGCCTTGAACTGCCTTGTTTTTCAGTGTGTTGGGACTGCCGTGATCTTGGTTGAATCTCACTTGGCTTCTTTTGATACTTTTTAATATGTATGTTGAAACTTTAATTTCTGTATTGAAACTTATTTGGTTTGAGAACTGGAGAAAGGAAATAATTTTATGCTTGTGGTTTATAACCAAGATTCATTACTAATTGCCAAATAAATTTAAGAAGCATCAACTCGGTATGTTATACTCGTGGTTTATCCTTCAAAAATTTTGAAAATAATGAGAAGATTGCAAACGATTTTGAGAGACTTTTAGTTCAGCTAGTAAAAACTTGACTAGGAGCTTAACGTACCTAGTTAATTTCCGCTAAAATTATGTTATTTCTGTGTGTTTATTGGTACATTCAGCAATTTTCTCCTTTCAGCATTTCCACAAGTTAGTTACGTATTGTTTGAAATATGAACGAACAAGTGGGATATCCATGATGAGAAAACCACCTTTGTTATTTCCACAAAACTTTATTACGCTGGCACGACGGGCGTTTCACCACACTGTGGCATACTCATGTGCACAAGAGTATACCACATTGCAGTGAACCGTGTGTTATGCCAGCGTAATGAAGTTTTATGAAAATAACAAAGGTGGTTTCTCCTTCATCATTGATATCCATAATATCCACAAGGTCAGGCCTGATATCATCAGTTTTATTAAAATAAGAGGGAAGTGGAAATGTTTATTCCCATTAATATTGAATTTATATTCATACTGTATGGCAATAAAGGTTTCAAACTATTTACCCCAAATATCTGCTATCTTGATGTGATGGTAGTTCCTCAAACTATCATGGAATTTTCATTCAATAATTAGTTCTTAAAGTTTTATTAACTCACGGAAGTGGCCAGGTATATAAGATATTCTTGATGCTGGAATTTCGATGTCAGGTGCGAGAATATGCAAGTAGAGCCGCAGGGTAGCTGATTACATGAGGTAGATACAAGGTAGGATAATTTAATATATTAAAGCATTCCATCCAGGGCCGTTGCCAGGGGGGGCTGGAGATGCGCCGCCCCTCCTGGAATTTCTTTTGCCAGCCCTAGCTTTAAAAGCCTATTTATTATTTTAAAGAGTTTTACGCCTCCTTTTAGTACTCTGCTTTACAGGGGCGAGATTTAACAGTCGAACAATAACCTATATTAATGGATATAAACTAACGGATATTAATTTTGTACCAGGCTTCTAACTTTTGACAAAAGAACTATAAAGCGTTTGCGCATCCTAGGAAATTGGTGGCCCCTCCAAAGACAGGACCTGGCTACGGCCCTGATTCCATCGCTCAATAGTACTTTAATTGTATTGTTTTGTAAATTATAAAGCCGGCCACGGTGGCGGCGGGGTTAAGTCCTCGCCTGCTAATCTGAGGGTCGCGGGTTCGAATCCCGCCTGGGTCGGTGTTTCACTTGCCCAGGGCATGGATGTTTGTCAAGTTCTGGTTTGGTTCAAGGATTTCAGGGGCATACTGACCACCAGAATCGTCGGTGAGAAAAAAAATATATTTTTTTGAGAGATCAGGGAAGAGTCAGGGGAGAGAGATAGCGAATGCCAACTCATTATATGTTTACAAGAGTGTGCGTTGGTTATGTGCCAATGGCCAAGTGCCAAGGCGTGTCATTACACTGCTTCTCTGGTGCCACCCCACTTCCTTCCAAGCTCCCTCGTTCTTGTTTCAATTTCAAGGCAATGAAAACGCTGCACTGAAAGAAGAGAATTTCAAAGGAGTCTCAACAGAGACTGTTCAATTTTCAACACAACTTCAAGAGAAATTCAATGCAGCCATTTAAAGTCATGGTTTCAACACAGATTCTACCACTGGTGTATAGTTTATGGGAAAATCAAAGGTGTGGTGTCATCCTCCACTTTTATCTCACTATCTATTTTCCTCTTTTTTTTTACATGATAAACTCTTAATATTTCTCATTGTATATGAATATATGAGATAGTTTACTTCAACACTGTTCAATCTTCAGTGTAGAGGGGAGGGAGGAATTGCCCCCTCCTCTGTGCTGGACCACCACCCGCACAGCACGCAAACATTCGCGGAATGTTACGCGAATGTTAGTTTTGAACCGAAAGAATGTTACGGAAACTAACCGCAAGAACGTTCCCAAATTGTTCTCTTGTCGCCCGACCGGAATGTTGTGCGGATGTTCACCTCGTCCATGTTCCTATTTGGTTGTCGCTCCGCCCGAACGTCTCAGGTAAAAATTCCTGCCTTGAAACGCTTAAAACAATCCTGAAACTGACATATGTGATATAACTCCCTTGCCCACAGCACTGCAGCTCCCTTGCCCTCTCCACTGAGTCTTCCCTGCCCTCTCAAAAAAATAAAAATAATAATTTATAACTTAATTATTATGAATGTTACAATCACGCTATGGTATGCTTATATACAAAGAATAATCCTACCTAGTATCTACCTTACGACATTGTGTATACCTCGCATGTACATCTACTCTACGGTTGAACGCACCTATTCTCGCACCCGAAATTAATGGACTCTCGTGAAGAAAGTCTTATATAGGTGGCCAATTCCTAGGATTAAATTAACTTCAAGAAATAATTTTTGATGGAAATTCCGTGATAAATTGAGGAAATACCATCCAATGAAGATAACAGTTATCAACCTTTAATTAATTGAAACCTATTTTGCCTCAAAGTATGAATGTAAATGCAATATTAATGAGAAAAAACAAGATATTCTTCAAATTTCCACTCGTTTGTTCACATTTCAATCAAGGCATAACTAACCTGCGGATATGTTGAAAGTAGTAAGTTGCTGAATGTACCAATAAACACATAAATTATAAAAATTAAAGGGGAAATTAATTACGCAAAGCTCTCAGTGAAGTGTTTACTGGCTGAACTTAAGTCTCTCCGATTCGTTTGTCAGCCAGTGAATATTCCTCTAGCGTTCTATTGCAATGTAATTAAAATTGCATGTAATCCATTTACATGCAATGTAAATGTAAAGGACGGCCAGCGAACGTTCCCCGAGCGTTCTAGTGCAGCGTGGGCACTTGTTATGTACACCAGTGTTATGATGATGAGGTGTCTCAGCACAGAAACAATACATTTAATGTTTACGATATTGCATGATGAGATATCTCATTATCAAGGTTGGGTTAGCTACAAAAACATTTATAGCTACATATAGCAACTTTTGTGCAACTGCCTAAAAGAATAGCAGTTACTCCTATGAGCTTGTAAAAAAGTAGCGGCTACTCTACAGCTTCTCACAAAATGTCAGCTTCTTTCTGCCATTTTTATATCATAATCACTTTTCTAAAAGAATACTTCAAATTGTCAAATATTTCTCAGGTGAAAAATTCTAGTGAGGGAAAAAAATTACTTAAATGAACGCATACCTGGATCCTTTGATATCCTACAGATCCTTTGATATCCTACAGCCAGGTAAGTCATCTAAGCAACCTCCTTCTCTTTTGGAAATTCTTCTTATTGTGGGATTTAAAGATGTTTTAAGGTTGTTTGGAATAATAACTCAAGACGTGGTTCGTACAACTTTTATTGGATTCATCTTCAATTACAATTTTGTATAATCGGAAGTACTGCTGAAGTTGAGATGAGAACCATGGCCTAACAAGCATTCACGTGTCGATATTCCAACAATTCCCCCTTATAGATTTAGTTTTATAACAGGCTACAAGATATTCAAGACTTTTATACATACTGCGATAGGCAGCAATTTGCAAATTTTGCTTGTTCTATTTCATCAGCTACTGAGCTGTTAGTTACAAACTGTAGTTCAGACATAAATTGAACTTTAAAATATTGAAATGAAATCAAATATCAATATAGTGTATTGCATAAATATCCCATGTAACTATGCTAGATAAAAATCACTCTTGTATACCAAATGGTATCTGATCAACTTTTTCTATGGTATATAACGGTAAGAACTTTCTCGAGATTAATTATTTATGTATCAAGGAGGCAATCTTTCCCATATCAAGAGTATGCGGACCGAAGGTAGGTGGTATGGAGCCTACAATGCAATCGAATTAATATTTAATTATATCAATGCTTAATCAGTGCATGTTTCAACAATCATGGTTTAAAAGCCAAGCACTGATTTTTTTGTTATTACTGTTCAAACCCAAGGAGGTACTGCGTTATTTTTCAGGGCAAGATCTTTTTATGATTGTCCTATTACATTTCATATTTGATAATGTAGATTACTGTATGAATTGGTTGAAAACAGCTGCAATCCACATACATTTTTGTATCTATTACTTCTAAAAGATTGTAGTACACCATAGCTACAGCCAATGAAAAAAGTGGCCACTCACTGTAAAGTACCTTGCTACTGTCCAACCCTCCTCATTATAAAGAAATGTCATTTGATCTTCAAAGGCCAGCATTTAGTTTGCAGAAATGTTTATCAGAATTTAATTGTAAATGAAACAACAAAGTGGTTCTTAAGTTTCTATTAACGTTTAAAGGACTAGCGAACTCTAAAAAGTACACTGGAATGAAGAAACCACCGGCCACGCGTACATAAAAAATGTATTATGCATGAGGCATTTAAACCCATAGTGTTTCTAATGAGTGTTCAAAATTATATCCAGTCATAAGAGCCCGCAGCGGGAATTTTAATCTGTACGATAAAGGTTAATAGAAGAGACTCATTTTTTGGTGGGAACTTAAGTTCACTATTGACGGATAAGGGCTTATGTGCATGGCATTGCATGTCAAGATATCTCATCCTTCAGAAATGACATTTCATGCACATAACGTTGCATTTTTTTAAATAAAAGAATTGGAACACTGGCAGTAACTGAATGCCTTTTCCAAGGCGTCCACATTTCATGCTGTGTGTTCCAATTCTCTCCCACTCTGCCTTCCCTTGAAAGGGTTGAGCCGAGTTTCTCTTTATTATTCTCAATTACAATAATATTTCGTGTACCTATTTCTTAAACCAGAATTGCCTACATGTTACTTTTTTAACAAATGCGTTGTCTATTTCTAGTGTAATTCAAGTTTCAATGTTTTTCATTATATTTATTTTACACAGTATATTATTATTTACAAATGTTAATTGTTTTCTCCTTTGATTTCCTCATCTTGCGATCTTCTTTGCTTGCTTAACAATTGAAATTTTCTTATTAGTTCATATTTCTATTACACAGTTGTCTTCTTTCTTCTTCCTACTTCTCAGCATTCCCTCCACTTCTTTTTCGTGTAAGGCTTACAAGAAACACTTTTTTTCCTCTTTTTTTAAACTCCTCTCCTCCTATTCTTTCCTTGATTTCTTCTACGGCCCTTCTCCTTCTTGCGGTCTTGTGAATTTTAAAACTGCTTCGGCTGCTTTTTTATTCCCAAGTCCTTTTCTAACCTCTTCCAGTGTGACTGATTAACTTCCAAAGATCTTCTTGAGTTCAGTGCTTTGTGCTTTGAGAGTCGTCATCATACGGAAATGTAATTTTAATGCACAACACATTGCTTGACGAGATATCTTGATTGAAATTACTTTTATATTTTGCCAAGTCTTTTTGATATGCTGTTCTTCCACTGGCTGGCAGCAACTCCAAAGGCATCCTTATAAGTTGTCTTACTTAAGTGTCAGCTTGAGTTTTCATCAAACCCTATGAACCTGAATTTGGGGATTGCGTAACCCTATATAGAGTTCCTCAAAAGATGGATTTAAAGAGATTGATTTATTTGTCATAGAAAAAGTATAAAATTGCTTGAGTGACATCAATAGAGGTCAGAAGATCTGCAAGAAGGGATAATATTTTTAGCAAGGTGTATCATAAGATATACATTAGGTCTCTGTATGTAGAGAGACATCTGTTTCATATTATTTTCCATTTCAGTGAAAGTTCTTTAAAGAGAACTGTAATTTTATTTTGAAAAGCTCAACTTTCTGTGAATACGAATGATTTATCACTACAACTGACCAAGTTTCCAAAATTTTTTCCTATTGCTCTCTCACAATATGGTTTCATTGAATAGCAACACCACCAGGTGAACCGTGCATGTAAAATAGCTGTGTATTTCTGTTCTTAAAATTTGGATTTTCCTGCTGTGAAGGGCATTTAAAGAAGCCATTTTGCCTTTGATCCGAGTGAATGAAAAACATAATTTTTTCATTATTTCATTCCCAGCCTTCTTCATGTTCTCCATAAATGTGTTCTGGGAATAAGTCTGTCCCCACAATTTAAGCCACTTGAAGTCTTTTTTCCTTTGGTCCCCATGAATGAAGGTCATTTTTTTGTTGCATTTTTTTCCATTTTTTAGTTGTCCCACTATTTACGTCAACTGTCATGAGATTTTCCAAATCAGTGTCACATTAGTTAGCTCATTTAACCAATGTTATTTTTTTTGGATTCTGAGAGACTGGCAAGGGTGCAAGGGTGTCCTATCTCAAGGGTTTCCCAAGGGTGTCCTATCTCGCAAGGGTGAGTTGATGTTGAAAGAGGGGATAGGATAAGATCATATGGATTGGAAAAGAAGGAGAGTAAACGATTGCTCACTTAGTAAATTCCACGCGTTTTTATTTTTGCAGACTATAATTTCACTATCCAGGTACATATGTATGTATTACGTTTTTGAGTGCCAGTATATACTTTAATGGGGAGAGAAAAGAAGTCCTTTCTTCTTTAAGGGGATGTTTGTTTTTTAGGCAAGTTCTGGGGAGAACAGACACGCAGGATAACGCTGCCTAGTGTTATAATATATACTAATAAAAAATTGAACATTGTATACTAATGGGAACAGAAAACTGATATCAAAGATGAATTCCAGTCAAAAGTCAAATTGTTTACCAAATTAAAATTATTTACTGCATTTAAAATCCCATATTGCTGTAGAAAAGCCAATATTTCTTCCTTTACCCTGTACATGAAATGCATCATATTAACGTCACTTGTATTCTCATACTCAGTGGAGCTGCAGGAAATGTTTGGCCAACTTATAAGCCATATCGCTAGTTACGAAGCACTTATTCCTAAATTTTGTATTACACTTCCCTTCTGTTTGGTCAATGTACAGTGAGTTACATGAATTGCAATTCAATGCATAAATTCCACCCTAGATTAGATTTTAAATCTAACTTTAGTTATAAACGAGAACTAAAAATAAAAAAGTGCAAATAACAAAGTGAGAATCCATTCCATGTGAGTCAGTACAATGAATTAAAGCCGGAAACATTAAGAAGAATGAGAATGTTTGGTGAGGAGTACGAGGAGTAAGAGAGAGAGAGAGAGAGAGGGCCAGATTCAAACCTGGAGAACTGAAGGCCTGAATTAACCAAATACTTAATGTGCATATATGTACTAAGTATATATGCATTAGGGTGTCCCAAAAAAATCGAAGTCGTTTTTTTGAACGCTTACCCTCTTCATTTATTTATACGATGTCAAAATAAAAATTGAAAATAAAATTTTATAAACGTAGGACCTCGGATACCCGTGCCGACTTGAATTGAAACATATCAGTACTTGCCCAGGCGTCACTGAAAACCTGCCATTTGTTAACCCTTCTGCCACTGATGCAGCAGTTTAACCTGAATATATATTTTTTTAAGTAATGGGAAACAAATATATGATGTTTGAACATGGTCTGGTGACTGGTATGATGGCTGGTTTTTTTATAACCAAGAAATTATGCCACGCGGAGTGCGGCGGCTCGCCCACCGAAGGGTCCCACTGCAAGGAACGCACCAAAACCCGACTCCTCAAGTTTTGGGCGTTCAGCCCAAACGGATCTGACAATGAGATTGTAAGAACACAATAAGTGCTACAATGTTAAAACCACCTTTGTTATTTCCACAAAACTTTATTCCGAGTGGAGTATATCCATAATTTCCACGAGGTTGGGCTTGATATCATTAGTTATATCAAATATAAGGTTCAAAACTGCCCTCTAACACTAGAACGCCCAGAGGGGTCATTTTGACCCAAACGTATTTTAAAATTTATATTTTGAGCTCATTTTTTAAGACAGAAAAATTTCCACCCGTGACTTTTAATATTTTTAATAGTTGTTTGTTTACAAAAATTTTTATCTTCCTAAAATAATCCATTCAGCAGTTAATTTATATTTTACCTGGAACGCCCAAATGGGGTCAATTTGACCCAAGCGATCATTTGCGCGTTTTATCTTTACCGAAGGTTCTTTTTTATCAGCATTCATGTTATTATTCTGCTACTGTTATTTGCATTTGTTTACTGCCCTCTCGTCTTATCTTTTTCATTCGGTTTTCTTCAAAGTTCATGTCACATTTCTAAACAGTTTTGTTTTCTTTCCCCTTCAAATCCTCGTACTCTCACTTTTCGTCTTGCTTACGAGTGGAATATTTAGTAATCACTTTGTTGATACCATCATACATTGTCACATTTACGGTTTGAGGAGAATGAAATACTGTTCCCCGCTTTCGCATAGACTTTGTTGACTTCAACTCTGATTATCCTTCTTCGGATGACGCAGTCTTTCTCTCAGTTCCTGAAAGAGAAGTTCGTGGCTTCGTTGTTCATCGTGGGTGGCTTCTCGGTTCGTGGTTTTTGGATTTGCGATGTGATCAATATTTTGAGGTGGTCAAAATGTGTCAAAGACAAACATTACCTTCTGCTAACATTATTGCGGAGCTGAATAAGATTCAAGAGGATTAGTAAGATGGTGGAGCGTGTTTATTTGACAATTTCGACGACGACCCGATACTTGAATCTTATGAAGAATCAACAGAATCCTCAGAATGTGAATATGAAATATATAATTTTGGCAGGAAAAATCATTAATCAGAAAACAGGCTCACATAGCGTATGGAGGGGAAGAGGACGACGCCGCCACCAACCCCGTCGTGGACTTGCATGTACTTTCCTTGTAGATCACCACGATGTCAATCGTAATTCAATGGCAGAGGAAGAATCATCTGCTGATGATGCCTACGTACACTCAAGTTAGAACCACACTTCGCCAGATGGGAGCACATGGAAGGATGTGGCTTTAGATTCAACGCCTCGAGGACGACTTTCCTCGCGGAATATTCTGAGGGAAGAGCCAGGTCCCACAGTCCATGCTAAACGATATATGAGAACAGCATGGCAAGTTCTTGGAGTTTGTTCATAAATAAATCCATAGTGAATAATGTAAAAAAGTGTACTGAGAAAGAGGCCCACCGAGTCCTTGAAAACAATGAGTGGTCCGTCAGCATTGACGAATTAGAAGCATTCTTTGCAATGTAAAAACATGGAGCTTCACACTATATATTTCTCATTCTTGGGGATTGTCTTTCTGTAAGGACAAGATGCCTAGGAACCACTTCTGTGAAATCATGAATTTTTTTCAACTTTCTTGAAAAATCAACGAGATCTATTCGCTTGCAAACTGATAAATTTGCATTGATTTCCTCCGACTGGAATCATTTATGGACAATTGCAAACTTTATTATAAAACGGGGAAGAATATAACAATTGACGAACAATTTTTTCCTACCAAAGCTAGGTGCCAATTCTCTCAGTTTATGGCTTCGAAGCCTGATAAATACGGTCAGAAATACTGGATCGTTGTAGATGTTGATATGAAGAATGTGCTCACTGGGTTCCCTTACTCAGACAAAGTTGATAACCGTCCCAATAATCAACACATTTCGGATTATGTAGTGATGTGTCTTATGCAGCTTTTTCTGTACAAATACAGAAATGTAACTACGTATAACTTCTTTATATCCCTGAATTTGGCTAATATGCTGAAGGAAAAATGCACCAGTTTAGTTGGGACAGTAAATCGCTCCAAGCGAGATGTACCGATCTCTATCAGTAAAAAGCTGTATTCTGTAAGCTGTATTATGGAGAATAACTGTATTCCACTAGTTTACTGTAATGTGATGATATTATATTGACGATGTACTGAGAGAAAATGGGAAAACATTTCTTACTATTGAGTTCTCTTCACCCAAGCGTTATTGTAACTATTATAAGAAAATAATTCCAGAAACTGTGTCGTATTATAATGCAACGAATTGTAGTGTGGATATTGTTTACAAAATGGCAAGACAGTTCTCAGTCTAAGCATCATCAAGAAGGTGACCTGTTCATTGTTTTTATAATAATTTAGGTAATGCAGCAATAAATGCCGTAGTAATGCATAGAGCCGTAACTGGGAGGAAAATTTCACGAATGAATTTCATCCAAAAGCTTGCGGAAGAACTCCGTTCTAATTATGCGAATAGGAGTCAAGTGTTACCTTCAGAAGTAGATATAGATACAAAAAGAAGGAAGTGTGAAAATAAAGAAAACTTTTAAGTGAATAAAACAATTTTGAAATGTCAATTCTGCAAGATGGCGACCTGTGGTGTGCTAGAAGAACTGAATACACGTGTGTCAAGTGTATGAACAAAAACCTGTTAAAATATAGTTTAAACAATTAAAATGTTTAATTACAATTTATAATAATGTACTGGAGCAATATATTTTTACAATTTCTATTACAATAATAAAAAATAATCAACCACTCGCTTTTGATCTTTCGGAAAATTCGTATTTAGATACAGAAATAAATATTACGAGATTGTTAACTGCAATAAAACTGCAACAACGATAAATAAATAATTTCAATAAAGTGTGTGATATTTGTTCATAATTATGTGTCACAATTTTAAGCGAGAAAAAAATAAAACTGAAGAAAACAAGAAAATTATACCAAAACTCAAAGTAGATATTTCAATAAATAATTATAATGAGATTAAATGAACATAACGAACTGAATAAATCAATGAATGTGAAGAATTAGGGTGCTAGTTAATAGAAAAACTAAAAGAATATAAACATGTGCATGCCTCCTGAGAAATATATTTATTAAATAACGTGGGTCAAAATGACCCCGTTTGGGCGTTGAATGATGTCGAGAAGTCCGGGCGTCCTAGTGCTAATAGACAAGTTCTGGCAGTTTTATTTTATAATATCCGTAAAGTTAATTTTACTGTCAAAGAAAGTGCTAATCTCACTTCTCGCTAATTTATTATCTTATGGGAACAGGCGCGTGTACCTAACGAATCTTTCCCTAATTGTGTGAAGAATCTAGTGAACCTATATCAATTTTGGAGGGAGTTACAAAGAAATGCACAAAAAACCCAAAACGAATTTAAGCAGTGCCTACAAGAGTTTGACAACAACTTAGATAATTTGTTTGGCATTGAGCACGCAGATACGCTTCAATTATTGAAAATAAACGAAGACAGAATCTTCTTACAGCGACAGAGAGATCCAGGTCGGCCTGGTCACGTAGCTGGAGTGGACAAAAAACTAAAGTAAGTTACTGATAAGGAGGAAAGGGCGCGCCTCAGAACTATTGAAAAAGAAAAGCGACGTGCTACATATTTTTCCACGCCAACTCCTTCTACGCCATCTTATGAACCGTTACAAAACGACTGATCTTCTGATTATAATGAAAATGGCATGCACTTAAAAGAAGATATTCCAACTCTGATTGACAGAATACAGCCCGGAACCAGTAAAACAACTTTGCGGAAAAATTTCATTACTGTAAAATGAGTAGCAGCGCTAGATAGGTGTCAGTTAAGTTTGAAAGATTCAGTGTTTATTCTTGAAGCTACCATTGAGGCACTTGGATATAATACTGATAATTTTCCTTAAGTAAGTCATCAATTCAAAAGATTCGTACGGAAAAATGGAAAGAGCGAGCGGAAGCCATAAAAGCTAATTTTAAAAACGAGGTACTAAATGTTGTGACTGTTCACTGGGATGGCAAACTGTTGCTTGCTTTAGATTCTCGAAAATCAAAAGAAGAACGTCTTCCAATAGTTATTTCATATGCAAATAAAGAACAACTTATTGCTCTGGAGAGGTTGGAAAGCTCTTCAGGAAGCGGACAGGCGCAGGCTGTTTGGAACGCGACTGTAGACTGGAATCTCGAAGATTAAGTGCAAATTCTTTGTTGTGAAACTAAGGCTTCAAATACAGGTCATATCAATGGTGCCAGTGTGCTTCTTGAACAAAAACTTAATGGAGATATACTTATTTTTGCTTTCCGCCATCACGTGTATGAATTGGTGTTCAAAAGCGTGTTCGAAGTAAAAATTAGGCAAGTCAGAGCAAATCCACTCTTCAACTAGTTCGGAGATTACTGGAATGTTGTCAATTCAGATAAAGTTAAGTGCTATACAGAAAACCTCGCATTGCACCTGACAGTTTCCGAAATTGACAATCTCCTTGAGTTGTATCGAATTGAACTGACCAAAGAAATACTCAGAAATGACTATCAAGATTTGATAGAGCTTTCTGTAATATTTTTAGGCGGAGGGAAAATTTATAATTCGACCTCCAGGTGCCATCCAACAAGCTCGATGGATGGCGACATCAATTTATTCCCTAAAAATATCATTACTTAGCGATAAATTCAAAATTACGATCATGGATAAGGCAGCGCTTTTAGACGTTTGCCTGTTCATCATGACAGCCTACGTCAAGCCATGACTCCAATGTATTTTGGCAGTAAAGCACCTTAACAAGATTTGTGCTTTTTGAAGACGATGACGGTTTACGAAAAATTGATTAAAGCAGCTTTACAGAAGATAAGCCAGCATTTATGGTATTTGACTGATGAAGTTTCTGTCTGTCACTGTTTGACGATGATTTGGATCAAGAAACTAAAGTAAAAATGGTTGAAAATTTCACCAAAACAAATTTATCAACTCCTGGCAAACGTTACATCTCATCGAAGGAAGAACTTTCCGGTCCATTGTGTGGTAAGTTAAATTAGTAAATATAGAAGTTGTTTCTTTAGCTTTCTGTTTAGACCACAATTTCGTCAATTGACTTTTTCTAGTTTTATTTCAGAGAAAAATATCTAAGAATTCATTTCAGTCAAAAGTAAGTCATTGTACGATCGTCTTAAAATTGATGACAGTTTTCTCCACGAATGTCCTACCATGTGGTCAAATAATACTTCGTTTCAAGAAGCCAGAAAGAAGGTTTTTACGCTGAGGGCAGTGAACGATACAGCTCAAAGAGCGGTCAAGTTGATGCCAGATTTTCACGATTTGATCACGGTTGAGGAGGAACAAAAGCAATTTTTCCTACGTTGCGTACAAGAACATCGGAAGATTTATCCTTACTGCAATAAGCTAACTATGAAAGGAAAATTTCAAGAAAAATGTTTTTACATGTTAAACAGTAAATAAACACGATTTGGGCATATTGGTGTTTTATTTACTAAATAAACATTAAGTTCTAGAATCCTTCCATACTGAGCCAGAGAAATTTTTTGTTTCTCATGTTTGAGATCTAGTTGGCACGTGTTATCATAATTAAATCGCAATAATATTTATTATGTGAGTTATTAAGGTCAAACAGAAAAAAAGTAGAGGGTCTGCGTATTTGATTTCGCGAAAAAAATGTTCCCTTATGTCTTGGGACACCCTATAATGCATACTTCATTTTGGTGCTTATTATTTTTCATTTTGGTGAATTATTTTTCAAAGGAAAAATGTGTTGGCATTGAATTAATAAAAATTGAATCAGCTGAAATTCATCAATGGCTATGGATAAGCCATTTTGTGGATGCATCAAAAATTTTTGTGATTTATTTGCCTCCAACATTGTACTTACAGACACAAATTACCGTAATGATGAATGTACAGCAGTTGGTATGCATAAATCTATTTAAATTCTGTAATGTGTTTCCTCATTGCATCATATGACTTCATTTTTATGACATTTCTTAGCCTACCCAAAAGACTAATTGCCTCTGAAATAAATTTAGTCTTGATTCAGCATTGATTGCAGAGTATAATGATCAACATGAAAATAAGTTTTGTAATCTATTGACAACTACAATGGAACTCTGATAAGCTGTTAAAAGAATCCAGGAGGATTGTAATCAGCTCTAAACATATCTCCCCTCATCATCACCCGCTTCAATTACATGATATTGTAGCTAATGAACTGGCTGCTCTTATATGGCCACATTATTTTTCAATTATTTATTTGATACATCAATCATTCCAAGTTTTTGAGTAATGTAACGATGATCCCAGCAGTAATCGTACATCCCTATTATTTTACTCCTTGTTTTGTGAAATAATTTTCTTTGGTAGTGTATGACCTACATGCTAAATTTCGTCCTGGAGAACGTGACATTTTAAGATTTCTCATTAAATCCTGCTATGAGCTAATAAAATATCCTCTGTTTTCCCTATTTGATATTAAAGCTTTTGCTGTGACATCTAGCCGGCTCCTCATAAGTCATCCCAATATACAACAGTAGGAGAGTATCAAATGATGCGCATAGCATTCATAGAAAATTATAGGCTCATAGCAATACAATTTGTACATACGAGGTGTGATAATAAAATAACGGGAATTTTATTTTTTCTGAAAGAATATTTATTTATTAATCAATATCAATTTGGTTCCCTTCAAAGTAATACCCATTAGATATATTAATACTCTTGTGCCAGCGGTTTTTCCAATCTTGGAAGCACTTCTGGAACTCACTTTTCGGTATAGAGTTCAACTACTTCAGCGATTTTGTTTCTATCTCATAAATGGTGGAAAAACGTCATCCTTTCATGGTTGTCTTCAGCTTCAGGAATAGAAGGAAATCATAGGATTCCATGTCCGTCGAATACGGTGACTGAGGCAAAATAACATTGTTTTTACCAAAAAATCACGAATGAGGTGTGAGCGGGAGCATTACTGTGGAGCAATTTCCACGAGTTGTTTTGACAAATTTCTGCGTGTTTTTCTCAGACAACTTCATTCAAACGGTGCATTACGTCCAGGTAGTATTCATTGTTGACCGTACGACCATTTGGCAGGAGTTAATGATGCTCTACGCCATTGCAATCGAAGAAAACAGGTATTAAAAATTCCCATTGTTTTATTTATTACACCTCATTATGTATTTGCCAAACTTTGTGCAAATGTATTTCTCAACACACTTGTACTATGGGGGAAAACATTTTCCCAACAAACGGAGCGTCGCCACTAGCGCTCTGGAAAAAAATCGGTCTTCTCTCTTATGGCATACTATTCCAAGGCAACGACGTGGGAAATTCGAACACAGTAATGTGATGGACTCATCGTCGAAGCCAGTGACGGATTACTGGCCGCTTGCCTTCCCCGAGTGTTATCCGCGCTGACTTCCAAATTGAGGCGCATTAGACAGCCACGTATGCATTTCAAACGTATCATTGACCCATTGAACGCTCCCGTTATCGCCATAGCTTCCTCTGCATTCTTTACCTTTCCTCTCCTTTTCTTCTTGGCTTCGCTCCAATTCTCCCACTAAAGCAAGGTCCTGAAATTCACCCGCTGTCTACTATCCTTACAACCTGCGATATTTAAAGACCACTACATTGAATAAGAGTTTCTTCTTTGAATCATGAATACAAACGTTTGTTAAATGCACATTTCAAGCATGGCGGTATATTTTCAATGAATAGGCTAAAAATTTAGCTTTTTATGCGCAAATAAACATTAATGAATTAATAAATACGCAAATAAAAAGACAAAAAACAGTTAGTAAGTTAGATATTACATTTTGCTTATGATTGATTGACTTTTTGAAATGTTGAACTATTTAAGCTTCTAGATGGAGTACAATACCACTTTAGATTATGTAACTGAGTTATCATATTATATTCCAGTATATCAAAAAAAATGTTGAAGGCATTTATTCAAGATAACGACATTCCAACAGCGATAACGAATCCCAAGTAAGTTCAAGTGCATCGACAATAAGGGACAATAGTGACCTTGAATCCCTTGCCAGTGACGAACCTCATTCGGATGAGGTGATACAAGAAGAACACAGTAATGGACCAGGATTTGGTGTGATTCCACCGATAGATGAACCCGGAATGGTCCCCCTGGCGGACCTCATCCGGGAAATACCACGTGTCCCAACGGCAGTGGCCCCTGAATATGAGCCCCTCTCATCTATTAGTGTGTATCCTTATGACGACGAAAGCGTAATCGAACTCTCTTTACATGGTGCAAATATCCTGAAACCAGTGAACTCCCCTCTCGTGTTTCTTGATAGTGGGAACAATATAGACCTGTGCCGCACTTTAGACGCCCTAGTGAAAAGAGGTGTACTTATAAGGAAGAAACTGGTGTGCGCGTTCCGTACCTATCTTATCCCCAAGGCCTCAGGCGGCCATAGACTTACACGTGACTTGTCCCCTAGGACACCTTACTATAATAAGCCAAAATTTCGCCTCAAGGACGGCGCACAGGCTATCAGTTTTATTGAAAGGAATGTATATTTGTGTAAGATTGACCTAATCGATGCGCTCTTCCAGTTGAAGATACGCCCCGAGCACACTAAATATTACGGTGTTCGTGCAGGTGGTAATTATTTTTGCTTTCAAAGATTGCCCATGGGGCATTGTTTAGCCCCCGCTATAATGCAGCGGTGGGCTAGGGCGGTCGCTCGTGAGGTGTTTAATGTATTCCAAGTGTCAATTGTGTCTTATTTAGATGATTGGTTAGTAGTGTTGAACAGTAACTTACGGGAAAACACCCAGTTAATTAATCGTGTGTAATATTTTATCCAAACAGACCTTGGTGTTAATGTAAACTTGTTGAAAAGTGTTCTTGTTCCCCGTAGGGTTCTTACATACCTCGGGGTAGTTATAAATACCGGTGAAGGGTCATTGAAAATGTCAGCGGCCTCCCTCGCCAGGCTGCATCACGGAATCGAAGTGATACCCCGACTCCGCACTCTAGATATCCCCAAGATCGCGGGATACCTCTCTTGGTTTTGTTATATTTAGAATTTACCGTATTTCTTAATCAACCATGTATACTCACTTCGTATGCCCTGGCTGCGCCGGGCTTGGGAAGAAGGCCTCTTCTCAAAAGTTCGTTTCTGTTCACCATTCCCTGTTAACTACACCGCATACGTGCATGCCACGCCGTGGCAGTGGGCGGCTGTTTGCCCCGAACTAGAATTAGAAATTATACAGAAATTTCCCCACCAACTGCCAATTTATTACGCAGAAGCCCAGACAGCATTGCGTGGTATGAATTATATGTTCAATAATACCCCTAAATTTTCTACTGTGACTATGTACCTAGACAACCAAGCTGTCCTGGACGCTGTCAGGAAGGGTCAAGGGCTTATTTTTAACGATGACATGTATTGTAACTTACTTATTGAATTAATAAAGAATCAGACGCATGTAGTGTCCTGGAGGTTACGTCCCTACGGCCGCCAACCTCGCCGACCGTCCTTCCAGGACCGTGCTCTTGTAATTATATGCCTAGGTCGGCCATATTGGCTGGCCGATGGTATATATACGCGGGTGCACGGGACTGAGGTGGTTGAGTTGGAGGACAGCGGAAGCAGGGACAGGCGCCCAGTCTCTCTACTATGGTTATTTTAGCCTGACCTACCTGCGTTCCAATTAGCTTCTTCCAACCCTATTAAAGCATCGTTTTGTGACGTAGCAATACCAGTTAAAATAAAAATTGACGAACGAGATTTAAAAGCGTACCACTTCTCTCATTAACAAGAAACATGTGTTATCAACATTACCATCACAACTGTATTTTTCAACACTAAATCTCGTTCTATATACGCACCTGTAAAGTATCAAACTTAAGATTTATTGGTAAAATTAAATATCTGTAGTACAATATAAATAATATAAGGCATGTTAAGAACATGAGTTCATCTTTTGAACACTATTTAGGGCATTTCTAATCGAGCTATAAGTTCGTGTCCAATCAGGAAAAAATCTAAAATCTCAATAATTTTCACTCATTTTGAGCCCAGATAGGATTTAAGTATTTTTAATGGAACCTAACGGGGAACAAATGATTTCCGTGTAGAGTAATTTTCTTTTATTCATTAACATATGAAATAATTGAGATATAAGTTTCATTCTTCAACCAAAACGAGGCCAAAGTAACAAAACATTTAACAATGCCACCGATGTTTCTCTATCAATCAATAAACAAAATAACTTCAAGTTTAAACGTAAAATTTATGCAAATTTAGATATTTTTTTAAATTTTCTCTGCCAGGTAATTTTTTATTGTTTCCTAGGCTTGCAAAACCTTATATTCTGGCTAAAAAATGCTGAATTTTAACGGAATGTAATATACTCGATGCGTATTTCTATGGGTTTTACGATAGTATGCTTTCGACCAACATGATTTACAATGTTTTATGATCATGTTAAAAATAAATTATGGTCAATTATAAACCTGTGTTCTAGCAAACTTTGAATGAGAGCAATCGAATTATGATTCACTTCACAAAAAGTATTAAACAATGATACAGTAATTACACTCTCACTTCTGCAAACCGAAATCTTACTCTGATGATATATTCAAATCAAAGAAAAATTAACCAGCACTCTCTTAACAAGGACGCTTAGACAATTTTTTGGTGGAGGTCATGAATTGATTAGCACCTCAATAAATAGAAAGGAGACTATTCCTCAGAAGAAAATATTATGATATTTTTAGGTATTTAGCGTATTAATGTCCAAGTTACTATTTCAATAAAATATTGAATTGCCCCATTTCTAATGTATACAATAGGTGATATTAGTATTCATAATTTTTAAGGTGCCCTCTTCTCAAAACATAATTGAAATGTGAAAATCCATTTCATTAATTTGGACTGATGTTAGTTCAATATCAAATTATTTATATTTTTTTGTCATTTTCTATGCATATGCATTTGAGGTAGGTACTGGGATCATGGACAGTAACAGGAATATATGGAACACAACATTACAACAACCAAAATATTGATGTCACTAATGGACTCATTTATTCACCGTTAGAATTCTTTAGTTATGCTATTTTTTATATAAATGTAAAATCTTCTAACTATTAAATGTTATAACAGTTTTCGTTCACAGGCATTCACATTCAATGAAGAATATGGGACTCCCGCAGCCCGCTGGCGTTTCTGCGAACCAAGAAATGTTTTATACGGCCCGCGAATAAATATTTATTCTGCTGACATATCTTACAGGTGCTAATCATTTTAATTTTTAAGACCCAATCATTCAAGGTAAGAAGAACTTGATCATTTTATTCACATAGATAAAGCGTGTAACCTTCGAAAGTATGATGAGGTTCATAAGCATGTTGTTCTCGCATTTCATGTTTTACAGAGAAACATCATATCTAAAACTTTCTTGCAACCCCTTCGCAATTTTAAACCACAATGCCATTTTTATCTTCAAGAGCCCACTCAAATAAGCATATTCTTTCCACCTATTTCATACATATTGTACCATTATTAACATATCCACTACACATACATGTATTGGTACATATCGTTCGCAATTTATTTAAAACGCTTGGTTACCATGAGCGGTAAGACCATATTCCTTTTTATTGATTTACATTGCAATATGTTACACATAAACCCTTCCGCTTGCAAACTGCAAGCACACATTTATTAGTCATCTGTTGAATTCCAGACACATTACACTTGAAGCTGCGTTGCTGTTTAAATCTGCGATTTGCTTGTTTTGAAACTGTTGCAGGAAACTGCTTCTTTTTTCAGCCAATGCATGTCCGCCCACTGTTTAAAGGCAGAATTATAACTGTGGAGTACCTATCTTTCATTAATCCAAATGAAATTGTTTCTTAATTGAAGTGAAATATTTTATAATCATACCATGATATATATTATTTTTTGTTAGTTATATTCGTACCTTGAAGTATTCAGATGTACAAGCCATGGTGTCACATGGTTCTGATCAGAATCGCATCTTGTTTAGTGGGCCTCTTGCTGTTGTTTGCTGCAACAAGGGTTTTTGGCGGAAATGTTTCGATTTGAAACTATTCTGGTTGCTAAACTGTCGTGTTATTTTGATGCCAATGCTTACAAAGTTCAAAAATACATCATGAAATATGTTTTTGGTCTAAATTCTACATATTTAATATAAATACAAGTATTTAAACATTATATTGACGCAAAAAATTATTTCCTTTCATTTTCATTAAGAATGTGCCTCTTTATCTTTAATGATTTATCCATCAAAGAGAAACAGTATTAGAATTAAAAATATATGCCACATTATTAAAAAAACTATAAATTATAGAATAAGGTAAATACAAAAACTTAAAAACTATGGTTAACTTAAAAAAAATGTACTAAAAAGTAGAAATTAAATTTGAGAGATGTCGCAAATGACCTTTAACAAGCAAAACGTGATTAATTGAGTCTAATACCAAGCTATGCAACCAACATCTGTGATGCAAAAGACAATTCATCAGAAACAACCAAGTCCTAGACGCAAACTGTGATTTCAAAGACAATTGTCAACAAGCCGCTGTAATGTTCTAAGCAAGGTTCACAAAAATCCTGGTCTTGATCAAAACTTGGAAAACTTTTAAACTTTTCAACAAACACAACCACCCGGCTTGATGCATGGCATTTTAAGAAGAGTTCCTAATCGCATAAACTAATTTATAGGTAATGAAAACCTGATGAATATTTAAAAATTCTCACAAAATCCACGAGATCCTTAGTCAAGGGTCAGGATTCAGTGTATGCTACCGACGCATATCAACAAAAAACTAATATAAACAATTATAGTTTTGGTTGAAACTCCTGATCTTGAACCAAATTTGGAATACCAAAGACTTCATACCACGTTACCTATAAAGTAACGGTAAGATATTTTGTTTCACAAATGTTGGCTGTATGTTTTTATTTTAAGTCACAAATAATTGCAATCTGCCTTCTGCGGGCTAGTTGTAAAGGCTCTTAAAATGATTTTCTAATTTTTACTACATTATTTAATAAAACCATGTTATTTTAAAGGTCATCATTTATTATTTCCATTATCGACATAACAACAGGCCACGCGTACGTACGCATGATTTAATTCAGATGCGCATTTAAAAGACAATGCCTTTTTATCCTTTCAGACAGCTCAACTACAATGCTTCCTTCTTAAGGTGGGAACAACAGCAATGACAAACAAAATCTTTACAATTATCAGTTGTCGCTAATATCTCCCAAATGATCCAGTTGCTAGGTGCCAATGAATATTAAGGTGCCAACATGATGTGCGCCAATAAATTGCAAGTGAGCTTCCACTAACGTTCTAAATTGCCATTTTTTCAAAACACACGCATCATTTTTTAAATTAATAAATTTAAAATTATTTGAAATAACTGCCAACGAGAATTGTTAGTTACTTTTTAGGACTGTCAAGCCTTAAACTGTTGTTTACAATGGAATATATATATTTTGAGCTTTATCAATACTTAGATGAACAATTTTAATCCTTATTTTACTTAAAATGGAAATCTTTTTTCCCAAAAAATAAAAAAATGCTAATTTTTAGTAGAACCAATGCTAAATTAGCAAAACAACATGAAAAGAAAAAGTAATTGTGAAATATATTTGAAAGTAAAAGCCAAAGGAGCAATTTCAAGTGAAGCTCATCAAATTCAATGTCAAATGTATTGTATTTTGACGTACATTGTTTAGTAATAAAATTTTTTAAACAATCAAATTAAATAAAAAATAGACATTTTAGGGTTTATAAACAGGATATCTCTTCAGACAGTAAATATATATAACAAGATCCACCAACACAATACACAAAAAATATTTTAACATAGGTATTACATGGCTTAAGTATTCAAATAAAAATAAAAAAAAACATTTAACATTACTAGTTAAGGACTTATTTATATTGGTACATCAAATTATTTATAAAACATTCAATGTTGCAACAAAGGTTTTTAAAAAAAAATTCTTAAATGTTTCTTTTATCAAACTTTCATTGAGCTAAACTATTATCTACCTAGCCATTATCTTAATAACAATAGTTCCTAATTTAGCAAAGTATATTGCAAAGTTATAAGGACACATTAACTTCTGTTCCCAAAAAGGAAACAATTACTTAACAGAGAAAGTTTATTTAAACCACTTAAAGACAAAAACATTATATATAACAGATTTTTCAAAATAATAACAGACAAAATGTGTAACCATGTTATTCTCTCATGACAACATGATGGCTATATGGTAAGGAGCTGAGGTATTTTGGGTTCTGTCATTCTCGTCGTCTTCCAGTCAGTTGCTTCCCTCTCAGCAACAATGCCGGTGTTCTCAAACACATGGCGCAAACATTTGCTGCTATCCCCTTGCACTTACAAAGATCTTCTGCAAGCAATATAGAAAAGAGTCGCATTAGAGTTTAAAAAATTATAATATATTTTCGGTAATTTAAAGAGAATGTACCATTGTAAACATCAAAGCTCCAGTTTGGACGGGAGGCAAATCAATAGGAATCAATATTTGAAGTGAATAAAACTCTACTCCGTAGTCAATGCAGGCTCGTACGCTTAACATTGCTAATGGCTATAATACGAAAAGAGTATCAATGATGATTGTTTACTTTTTGCGTACATGAAATACGATTCTGTGAATTAAGTGTGCTGAAAATGCTCATTTTGGAATCTAAAGTTGGCAACGTGCCTCGGAATATTACCAACACATTTCTTAAAAATCAAAGTTCTGCTTTTTTATAAAAAACGCAACAACTCAATGATAAATTTACTCAATTTGAATCAACTAGTCACTTTTTATCTACAGAACACAAAAAATTCAAGTCTCCATTTTTCAGAGCAGAGCCGTTACAGTGTTACAGGGCATTTTATCTCTACTTGTGAATTTTTCATTCGTGAAATCATTTGCAATTTTTATAAGAAATACAAGTCACGAACTAACAGTAAAAATGTTTTTCATATAAGAGATAAACAATTTCTTAAATCGAGAGATTCGATTGTTATACGAACTGCATTCACACACTGCCGTGCACTTTGACGAATGGGCAAGATTGAATATTGGCGTCTCACTTGAATGTGTTGTTTAAAATTGTTCCATTCGCCGTAAATCGCCAATCAAGTGCTCTAATTATTCACCAGAAATTGAAATAGAGTGGAATTGAATTTAAAATAAGAATTTTTTCTTCACGTACCTTGGTCTCCTTGCTCAGTGTCGCCACCACGTGTTGATCGTAGTATTCGAGGAGCGACGGAAGTTGTGCACTCAGCTTAGACCTTCCGTCCGAAGATCCATATCTGGCGATCATTAAAGGAACGACCGATGTCAAATATATCTCCTTTCCCTGTTGATTCTGTTTATACAGTGCCCAATTCCTGATCCACCAATCCAGTTCCACTCCGTCTCTCTTCTTCTTCTCCGGCTCCTCGAGGATTCTCTTGAGTCGCCCTCTCCGGAATATGGAAGCCCTATGTTATTAAACACCGAATACACCGATAGCTGCGACTATGCAATGGCGAGATGAGCAATAGAATCTATGTCACTATACATCACACTCACGTACGCCTTTCGCTCTTCAAAGTCGGTGAATGAATCATAGTTTATCCCTTCCCGTTCTCTCTCGTCGTGGTCCCTCAATGTCGGTTTAATTCTCATGATGCTATAAGATTCGAAATCGACTAAAACTTTGACGTTCGACTGGTATCGAAGAAATTCCAGAATGCAAGACGTGACGTGATCCTCGTCGTACAGCATTTCGTAGAATCTCTTCATTTTCGAAATGTTGCCTTCGTTCGAGGGCTTCAACTCCGTCTACCGCATCATCGCGTCTACGCAGGCCTCTCTGGTGGGTTTATATAATGCCTTCGGCGTTTCATCCATTGGCGGGTGGGGATTTGGAATTGGCAATCCTATATTTTTGCAATTTTCCAATTTAGCAACTATCTCTTTTATCTGTGCTTCCATGAATTCCTTAACAGAGAAGTGTTCAGTGGTCAACAGCGATTGCAGAGCGTACACCTTGGAAACTGTGTTTTCAAGTTCTTTCTTAACGTCCTCAAAAGACTTTTTAACTGTATATAACTCCGAAGATAAATCATTCATAATCCCCGTTATCTGTTTTTCTATGGATTTCATGGAAGCAGCAATTTCGGTGGAAAATAACGTTTTCACGCCATTCATCGATTCTTCATTTGTTGGCCGACAAATATTGTGTTTAGATTGAAGAAGTTTGAATATATCCTCTCGCTCATTGTCCCCTGGGTGATTGGAGACCATGATTTTCGCAATTTTCAGTGCGCAGTGGCCATGCCTGTCCACTATCAAAGGATCAGCCCATGCTTCCAGGATTTTTCGAACCTGGTCCGGCTTCCCTAACACCACCGCCTGATGGAGCAGCGTCCTTTCGCTTGCGTTCTTCACATTCATATTATATAAATCTTTCAAATGCTGAACGTACTGCTCTACGGGATATTTAGACATTACTAGGAATAAAAACTCCTGCATTTTGACATCAAGGGAGATTTGAACCACGTTCCTTTCTGAGCCGAGTGAAAGTCTTCTGCGATCCTACTTAAGAATAGGCTGGAATGGAGGTTTTGCCTTCAATAGGCCTGGAGCTATATCACTTTCTGAGTCGCCTGTCGAGATCTCTGTGGTCTACTGCCGATAGATTACCCCTGTGGATACATAGGAATAATGTCCGATTTAGAACACGATACTGTTTATTTTTCAAATGTTTTATAAGGCAATAAACACTAGTTTAGGCAATAGTTATTGCAGTCCAACTGACTTTCATTGACTGTCATGAGGGTAATTAAATATTGATCAGAGTCAATTTTTTGAAAGATGAATTATAATCATTTATTGGTAGTAAATTTCAATACTCAACTAAATTGCGTAGCTTAGACATTTGAACTCCTGAGTAAATCAATCCTAAAATGCACTGATCATATCAGAGTGTATTCCTTGTTGATATAAAATGTATAAAAATACATCATTTGAATATTATAATATTCCTTGTTGATATAAAATGTATAAAAATACATCATTCAAATAAATTAAGTATTTTTTCAGTTTATTTGTCTTGGGGTTGAAATTGGGTACATATTCTCAAAATTCGACTTCTTGTTCGTATTAAAGTTTATATACCAATTTTTTCTTCAATCTAACCATGGCTGAGCATGGATTTTGGTTCTCAACAACGTAAAAGGTAATAAACGTTTGTGAAAATTAACATGCCTTGTGAGAGAAGATGGTCTCCGTAAGAGCGTCGATCTGATGAGAACAAACTACACAACAAAGAGTCGTCTGATGTTATGCGCTGAAATTGCTGACCGGTCAGTGCCTCTCTCTCTTACTGATCCTTCTACGTGCATGAGCCGAGTCGATGATGTGAATGCCTTGCTTCTCAAACACCGCCTTTTTATGACAGCCAACGAAGCAGATAACGAAGCAGGAGGATGAGGAATTATTTTTTGCTTGAAGAGCTCGCGGCCAATGAAATCGCCAGGAGGTTCGCAGTGGAGTGAGTTGGGCGGGACAACTGCGTGGAAGAAGAATTTCTGGAATGGTATTATAAATGGAATGGCTTAGTTTCGGAATTAGACGAAATCAATTCCAGAAGCTATTATTGCGCGAATTATACCCATTCCACTCCCTGGACAGCGACCGGCCAAGCGATTGTGATATGTTACGTGCGATATTTTATTAGCGGCACACTTCTCAAGCGAAGGAAAGACTTCCTAGTACTGCGATATCAGCTAAGCCGACCAAAGCGAAGGGAGCTCGAGTTATTTATCTCTTGCGGTTGGATATTTTTATTCGGGGAAAACACTGCCTCTCTTCCTCGACTTCCACAAGACAACTTAATGTAAATAAATGTCCTCATTTCGTCATAATTTTAATATCTTTTTTAGATGGATTCGGCAATTATAAAAATGTCCAACACATTATAAGAATCTAAAAGTAATGCAAAATAACTGTTAGAAGCCAAGAGTGGTGTCAGTTATTGCCAATTATACTGTCAAATGGTCAGGACTGATCGGAGTATTTATTACGGCATAGTTTAGAAATTCTTTAAGCATCACGGAATGAAATAAATTCGTGTTGAGTTAGTATGTATTCTTATAAGTAAGTATAAATTCTTATCACAAAATATTTTCATAATTAATTCTTAATTTAAAAATAATTTGTCAAGAGTCGTCCAAGCTTTTAGTTTATTAATAAGAATACGATGTGCCACATTTGAGTGTTTTCAAATTCTAAAAATTTTGAAAAAATTTCTCAAAACATACCATACCTAACATCGAAAACCTGCTTCTTTTTCACGGCGCCTTTTTTACACAACGTCGAAAAACGTACTGGTTTTGATATTTAATTAGCTTCAGCTTCATTTCAAAGGGTTTAAACGATTGAAAAATGTAACTGTTTTTTGGTTTTTTAGCCATAAAGTCGTAGAACAACTCATTGAACTGAACTGTGATTTCAACGAATAAAATACAAAAAAATGAAACAATTTTCGACCTCGAGTTCTGGCACACATTTAGTTACCGGTGAATTGCACAAATGAACAATTTTTGGCCAAAATTTACTCCATCTATAATTTAACGCAAAACAAAAGCGTATCTGGATTCATTTATCAAAACAAAATTACATTTAAATGAATTGTTGATCGTCAAAAAATTTGGCGAGTGTCATCCAATCTTTTATCTTTTAAATAAACACAAGGCGAACTGCTCTGGGCTACAAATTCACTTACTAAAAGATCGATTTCCATTTATGAAATCATAAAATGTGTTCTTATTATTAATATCAAAATGAAAAATAGTTTAATTTTGCAAAAAAATCTAACACTTCATAATTTTAATAGATATATATTTTCAGTTCAACGAAGAAAATCTTCAAAATAGAATTGGTTTAAGTAAGTTTTGTGAGCATAGGTCATGAGTAATTGTAAATAGCCATAGGGTCCACTCAGTTTGTCACATATCGCCAAAATGTTAAGCTTCCCAGTAAACACAAAATTCTGCAGATGCGCATCAGACGCACATGTGATGCGCTGCAGCTACTGCGAAGATATAAATTTCGAATAAATGAGTTTCTGGTGTGTTTTATAACGCTTTTGTATTTAATTTTATTTTCTTCTCAGAAAAAATATTAATCAAAATAACTAACATCTCAAACAATAAAACAGCTCAGTATTGAGAAATTATTTATATAAAATGCAAATCTCAACTTATAGCCAGTCTAAAAAACAACGTTTATAAAATAGCACAAAAGAATTATTAAACACCACAGAACTCATTTAAAAAAATAAAATGTTTTACACCCTAACAAATTAAAAGTGACCTCGTTTATTCAATACCATGAAATGGTTGTGGCAATACGTATATGTTGGCTAAACTTAAGATTCTTGCGCAGAATTTTTTCTACGTGCTATGATAAGCCCGCAGAAAAACGTGATATTTATATGCTAGTAAAACTTGCCTTTGCCATACTATAAAAATAACATCTCCACTACGTATTAGGATATCAAAATTGCCCACAATATTCCTTTAAGCCCATTTAAAAATTTGATTAATGAATTACCTATACTTTATATTCGCATCTTTTGATCGTCGGAGATACCTGTGCATCAACATTTTTTCAAAGTAACTCTAAGAATACCATTTTAAGAATCGGATAGTGGATGCAATGTGTCTCCTTTTCAGTCTAGCAATAAAAAAGTAACTAAATATTGCATATCATTAACCTGACAGTTTTGTGATATAGATAAAACAAAATACTTGGTATTTAAATATATCGTAAGGAACGAAGATATTAAATGCAATATATTTTTTCGATTTCTTAAACCCATTTCTGGTATAATTATCGCAACCTGATCGCTTCAAATGTAATGAAATTAATGATTTTCTTAGTATGGTAAAATAAAGGTCTTTGTTAAAAGCTATATATCTTCAATACCACTCTATATTTTGTATTGGAGGAAGCGAGTTCGAGAATTATATACAAGCCCATATTTAACCACAGTATTTTTAACTATTTGGTAAAGCCATCACTGCCTTCACGTCAGTACAAGCCCGTACTTTACCACTCGTTACTCTTACTCTTTACCATTTGACAAATACACCCCTGACTTCACTTTATTAATTCACCATACGAGTAAAACACGAACTTTTAACCCGTGATGCTTATGGAATTCATAGACTATGCCGTAGGAAATGCATCGGTCAGTCCACTGTATGACAGTATAAGTAGCAGTATATGTCGCCACTCTAGGCTTCTAATTGAAAAATTTGCAATACTAGTGAATTCTTCAATTACATTGGAATTTTTGAATTGAAAATTCATAATCCTGAATTTTCTGCCTTAATAAAGCAAAAAAAAAAAACTTTGTCATTTTTCCACAGGTATATTTAGATGCGGGAAACAAGAAAATTGAAGCGTAGGGAAATGTGTTCTTTGCTTGAAAAGAACAATTGTAAAAATGCCGTACAGATACACGTGATTGCATTGAGGTTTCTTTCAAGTTTAACACTTTGTCCGGCAAATGGTACGTTAACCTGGATGAGCTTTTGGTGCACTTCGTCTAGAATTGGCTAATTCTTTTGCCGGGTTGTTCTCCTACCTTCCACCTTGCCCTAACATTAAACATTACGTTCCAAACATAACCAACACTGTCGTAAAGACAGTGCTTGGCCTTCTCTCGGAGTAATCAGTCCGAACGATATAACGAAAATAATATTTTGACGAAATAAGGATATTTATTTCCATAAGATCATCTTGTTAAAGTCAGGAATGATAAGCGTGGGTTTCCCCAAGTAAAAATATCCGACCACAAGAGATAGATAACACGGCTATTTCGAGCTCCCTTCGCTCTCGTCGGATAAGCTGGTATCGCATTAAGAGGAAAAGGAAGACTTTCCTTTGCTAGAGTGAGGTGCGGTTAATAGTATCACTACAGCATATCAACATCAAAAACTTTGATATTTATATCATTCTAGAAGTTTCTCTTCCGCGCATTTGACCCGCGAAACTCACTCCACTACGACCCTCCTGGCGATTTCATTGGCCGCTCGCTGTTCGAGGAAAAATAATTCCTCATCCTCCTGCTTCATTATCTGCCCGTCGGTTGACATAAAAATGCGGCATTTGAGAAGCAAGGCATTCACATCATCGACTCGGCTCAAACACGTAAAAGGGTCAGAAAGAGAGAGACACCGACCAGTCAGCCATTTCAGCACTGAACATCGGACGACTTTTTGTTGTGTAGTTTGTTCTCATCAGATCTAC
The DNA here is from genome assembly GCA_963573305.1 of Pyrrhosoma nymphula. NCBI lineage: Eukaryota > Metazoa > Arthropoda > Insecta > Odonata > Coenagrionidae > Pyrrhosoma > Pyrrhosoma nymphula. Next base: position 59,180,300 of record OY754340.1, on the reverse strand, counting down.
GCTCTTGAGAAGATCATCCTTACTCACAAGGTGTGATAATTTTCATTTAAGTTTATTACATCTTTCTTTAGTAAAATACTATATCCATGTGCAGCCATGGCTTGCTAAAATGAAAAATTCCTGTATTGTCTATAAGACGAATGAGAAATCGAATTTAGAGAATTTTTGTCCTATTTCAAACCCCAGCCAAAGAAACGGATAAACATTTCTTTACATCTCTTTTCAAGTAAGCTACTATTTACAGCCGCACGAGATTACGATGCTGTTTAGAGTAAACATTTTCTTGAACTAATATACTTTTAGTTAAATCCAAAGGTTATTATCAAGTGAATCCAAAGTTCAGATTGATTAAGGCACTATTATGTGTTCTAATTCCATATGCTCGTCGAATTCAGCTTACTACTGGTCTGCAATTTGCTATTTGCTCCATTCTTCGCTCCGAACAAAGTTGGCAGCAGTGCAACTCCATAGAGAACGAGGCCATCCTCACTCGCAAGGTATTTATTCGCTCTAAGGGTACTTAACATATTGCACGAGGATATGCTAAATTATTCCTCTCCATGGTTTACCCTGAAATATAAATCGCATTTCGCGAACTTTTGTGTAATACCATTAAATGTAATTTTCCGTATGGTAACGCCCAATTTTCAAGGTAAAGGCAATTATTGAGATAGGAATTATTTCCAATTTCGCTAATATTGAAAAATGAAAACTAACAAGTCACCACAATGTAGGCAACTCATAATTTTTCTTGTACTATATGTCCTAGTTATTTCATAGTTACCAATTCTCCTAGACAGTTTAAAGATTCCTTAAGAAAAAAACACACCATAACTGGCTTTTAGCTTTTGTGTCTTTTAGTTATTCATTTTATGATCGGGCGTAAATATTTTACTTTTTTCAATGTAATATATTTTGTAATCATTAGCTACAACTAATAGCCAGACAAACAATCATATATCAAACATTTCCTTGCATTACTCGTATCGATGATGAATTGTTTACATTGTATGGATTTTCACCTCGGCATGGATAATATTTTAAGTGAATTAATTTATTTATAGCTGTTTTATAAAATCGTTTCGGAAATAGTTGTCCCAATTAAACCTTAAATTATCCGGAATGAACATTTTCCATTTTCATCTTCCTTAAGCGTAGATTTAAGCAAATATCTTCCCGCACGCAGTGTTGCAGTGGGAGTAGAATGTACAGTTCCGGTGATTCCGAGACTCACCCCTCCCTGGGCGCAATTTGTCAAGCGGCGCACTTTACATTAGAAGAGTGTGATGCCGTGTACGTTTTGTTTCTGTGAAGGAGGAAACTTGAAACTAATAATATTTCTGTGTATTCACAGCAGCAAGAGGGATAACTGACCAAGGGTTTACACGATATGATAATGAATAATATAGAGGGCAGCAAAACAAAATATGAGAGTGAGGCATGCAACTAGGAAGAACAATAATTATGACGACGTTTTGCCTTTATGTTGTGGCTTTGGACATCTTTTTCCGTTTAATTCATAATAATATCCTCACGGGAATTGGACGCCTGAGAAACTTGAGTGGATGAAGTACATAACACGAAATAGTAAATCATTACGAGAAGGTTTGAAAGGCGATCAATGTTAAATATAACTACATTTCTTTGTTACATAAAATTCCCTCTTGTGAATTTCAAATTAACACAGCGCGTATTTTACATTTTGCTGAGAATTTTTGTTTTTTTCGCTACCGAGTATGTCTACGGGAAGGGCAAGGGCCTAGCCACGTTGAAACACCGGTTCCCATCAGAACATCGAAGTTAAGCAACGTTGGGCCCGGACGGTGGTTGGATGGGTGACCCTCCTCCATACCTCAACCAGGCATGGCTGGAGAGATGATACTCCCTCCATACCTATACCGGCAGGCCAGAGAGGCCAGGCCAAACCGGGCCAGATGGAGGAAGGACATCCTCTATACCTGGTACTGGGGTGAGGCAGGGGGAGGCCAATCCTCCATACCTCTACCGAGGTGCTCTTGTCCCCTGTCTGCAAGTGGCAGACAGGCATGGGGTTGGCACAATGGACCAAGAAAGGTCTAAGTGCCCGGGCTCCTGACGAAGGCCCCCCCAACAACAATCTAATCTAATCTAATGTCTACGGGAAAATCGATCCTCTCGCCACAATACCTTAACTGGATGAAACACTCGTGACGATATCTAGGGATCCGAGTTTGAGACCCGGGAAACGCGAATGATTTCTCCTCTGTGAAATTTTTCATTCTTATATTGTTGTGGGTGCACTATTCCCGGAATCCTCAAAATTTACATTGGCCACGAAGACATTGCTTAATAATCTTAAGATAATATTAAATAATATTAATCTTATATTTATTCACCTTAGTTGATCTTTGTATGTGCATAGTTTATGTATTATTATTTATTACATTTAACCAAGCAATTCACTCCGTTATGATCCATGCATTTGACGATTGATTATACACAGGAGTTCAAACGTACCATGCCTATAAAAAAATAGCTGAATATTATAAATTACAGTAAAAAAGTAATTCAATTTATTTGTTCAGATTATTGACTATGACTTTAATTTTGACACCCAACGAACATAACTTAAACTATTTAAGAAATTGCCTTTACTAGAGTTAAATCAGTATTCTTCTATATCCTTTAAAAAAAACATTATCGTGGTCTAAATAAAAAATTTGTCTGGTCCATCCACAGGGGCAACTCACCAGTGAACCATAGTGATCTCGACAGCCGACTCAGCAAAATATCAATCTCCTATAGTCTATTGAAAACAAAATCTCCATTCCAGCTCCTTCCCAAGAAATATCTCAAAAGACTTTCATTCTGCTGAAAAATAGGCGTGGATCAAATCTCCCTGGAGGTAGAAATGGAGGAGTTAGTCTTTCAAGAAATGTTTACAAGTTCTGTCGAGGATCACGTTCATAATTTGAAAGATTTGCCTGATATTAATGTGAAGAACGCGAGTGAAAGGACGCTGCTCCATCAAGCGGTGATGTTAGGGAAGCCGGACTGGGTTCGGGAGATCCTGGAAGCGGGGGCTGATCCTTTGATAGAGGACAGGTATGGCCGCAGTGCCTTGCAAATTGCGCAGGACATGGTCTCCAATCATCCAGAGGACAATAAGCGGGAGGAAATACACCAAATGGTTCTATTTAGACAGAGCATTGGCCGCGCGATACATAACAAATCTGCGAAAAGCGTTGCTGATCTCATGGTTGATTTAAAAACATTCTTTTCCACCGAACTTGCTGCTTCCATGAACTTCATAGAAATACAGATATCAGGGGTTACGAGTGCTGTGTCTGTTATAAATACGGAGTTAGGTACTGTGAAACTGTCTTTAGAGAAAGTTAAGGAATCATTGGAGGAATTAAAAAAGCAACACGATAGCGCTGTTTCTAAGATGGACACTCTGCGATTGCTGTTGTCCACCGAACACTCTTCTATCAAGGAAACTATGGAAACACAGAATAACGAGTTGTTTGCTGAAATGAAGGATTCTAAAAAAATTGAATCGCAGATTCAGAATGTTCTAGAGAAAGTGGATAATACGTCTGTAGAAATCTTTTGGAGATTAAATAGACCCACCAGAGAGGAGTGTATAGAGGCGATGATGCAGAAGACGGAGTTGATGCCCTCGAACGAAGGCAACATTTCGAAAATGAAGAGTCGCTACGAAATGTTGTACGACGAGGATCGCATCACTTCGTGTATTATGGAATTCATTCAATTCCAGTCGAGCGTCAACGTTTCAATTGATTTCGAATGTGAAACCATCGGAAGAATGAAAGCGACATTGAGAGACCACGACGGGAGAGAATGGAGTGGGAGTCAAATTTATTCATTCGCCGACTTTGCAGAGCGAAAGGTTTACGTGGGCGGTTGGAAAGGGTGGGATGATAGAAGTGCTATTACTCATCTCGCCAATGCATTGTCGCAGGTATCTTTGTATTTGGTGTTCGATAACAAAGGGTTTCCATATTCGGGAGAGGGCGTCGGAGAGCAAAAGAGGCGATTCAAGAGAATCCTCGCGGAGGCAAAGAGGAAGAAGAGAGACGGATTGGAACTGAATGTCTGGATTACAGATGCACTGGGTAATCAGAATCAATTGGGAAAGGAGATATATTTGACATCGGCGGTTCCTTCAATGATTGCATCTAAAGGATCTTCGATTGCAAGGTTGGAGTTGAGTGGACAACTCCCGTCGCTCCTCGAATACTATGAACAACACGTGTTGGCGACACTGAGCAAGGAGACAAAGGTACTTGAAAACATATTTCTATTTAATTTAATTACATTCCGTTTTAAATTGAGTAAGTATTTAGGGCACGTCACTGACGAACCATGGCGAATGGAATATTCTTTCAACTCATTCAATTGAGACGCCATTCTTCAAGCGGGCCCATCGTGAGGGCGCATATCGGTGTGTACAGTTCGTGAAACATTCCAATCCCTCGCTTTTTGCGCTTCATTTGTCTTTTTTTTAGTTTATACCCACAGTTAGTTCCTTAAATTTCATTAAAAATACCAAATAACGTGGTGAGGGAAAGGTACGTGATTAGAGATAAAATTTGCGTCCTAAATCAACCCTTAACTAGTAAATACGCGAAACTCAAGGACATTCAACAAGCGGTGAATAGTGACGTCACTCGTTAACAGTTTTTACCTGCAGCGTTGCCACCATGATGAACTCTGTTCCTTAAACTGCAGAGTCACCTATTTGCCCAGGCGTAGCTTTTTAGAAATTCTTTCACCCTCCGTTTTGAATCAAAATTTTATTATTTACGCCTATGAGCGTTTACTATTTAACAAAATACAAGGTGGCTTGTATATTTGCAAAGATTTATGTAAATTATTACTATGCATCTCACGAATCAAATACATAAGTTAAACATAATAAGTTGAAAATTAGTACAATTTAAAAGTAATTAGTAAGCAAATTAAGGATAATACTTTAGACATTGTTCTTGAATGTAAAGTTCCTTCTAACAAGAAAAAACCGTTTTATTAAACTCAACCGATCTTAGCACTTCGAGTACCATAAAAATCAATTTCATTTATTATAAATTTAGCTTCAGGCTAATTGTTCGTAATGTATACAGGTTTTTAATAATTTACCATTAAAAATTTGGAACGGCAGCCATTTCAAACAGGAAAACATAAAAGTATTTTTTTTCGAATAAGATGTTCACAGGCTTTAAATATCAACCCAATTCATAACAAAATGTTTAGCCGTACGTAAGCTATGGTTTTTAAAAAAACATGCAGACAGACATACGCTAAACGAAGTGGAATTTCTTAAAACATTTTATGTTCCATTTCAGGTTTAGAATCCAAAAATGTGTATCCATTGCACAATTTTTGTAAACTTAACTTTTTTTCTAAAAATCGAATAAATTACTTATGTAGAAGGAGTCATCAAATATCTCCAATCCCAAATAATATATTTATTAACAAAAAACTCTTTGACCCGACAAGAAGAAATTTTATTAATTTTAAATATTGATGGCTATAGGTTTACGCCCGGTGCAATTTGGAGTATTGACGTTTTTACTGTCAGGTACTTTGAACATACTATATTATTAAATATACTATCAGCAATGAACTCTTACACGGCTCCATTCTAAATTTATTGCAGAATATCATTCCAAGTGCAAGAGGATAGCTGCAATACGTGCACCATGGATTTGAAGGCACCGGTATTGTTGCTGAGTGGGAAACAACTGACTGGAAGTCAACCAGAAAGACAACGCATAAGAAATTAGTTTTGTAACACACAGCCAGCGTATGCTGTCATGAGAGAATAACATCGTCACAAATATCCTATGTATTGATTTAAAAATCTGTGATATTAAATGTATTAGTCTAAAAGTGTTCGACTTTATATTCTCCTGTTATGTTGGTTTTCATTTTGGGGCCTAAAACCATTGTGTCCTTGTAAAATTGCGAGATACTTCGTGTAAAATTAAGAATTATAATTATTAAGAAACATTTTGGATAGATATAGCTCAATGAAATTTGCGTTCAGAAACATTTCAGTATTTTTTCAAAGAAATATTTTTGCAACATTGAATCTTAGAGTATTTGTCTGATGTACCACTGAAATTATGTCTCGAAGTACTAATGATAAATGTGATTTTAATTGTAATTTGAATGCTTAAACATATTTTGACTTTATTATTTTGATTTTCTTTGTATACATGGTGTATGTGGTTCATATACTATATATTTTACTGAAAAAGGAAGTATCCATTTTTATTTAACCATATATTCTTTATTTTTTTCATTTTATTCAAGGTTTTCAATAACATTATTGACAAAACAGTGCATGTCAATATTCAAAACATTTAACTATGTACATGACTTTGAATTTGATAAGTATGACTTGACAATGTTCTTTTGGCATTTACTTTAAAATATATTTCAAAATAACTACAACATTTTTATTCCATTGTTTTCTGCTAATAAACTGTGGGTAAAAAAAAAGGATTTTTTATTTTCTAGGAAAATATGATAAAATTTTAGTAAAGTAGTTTATATAATTATTCATCTAAGTATTGCTTTAGTGGAAAATAATGATATTTGACTGGAAGTTTAGGTATGAAACAGATATATATATATATATATATATATATATATATATATATATATATATATATATAATGTCTTGGTAGAAAATCGCTCTCGGCGACGATGCACATGCATAAATAAAACAGTGATACACTAAACAAACACAGAAACACGCAAAAAGGACACTCACAAAAGAAAACTTGTACGTTTCGGCGTCAGGACGCCATCGTCAGCGGTAGAGGAATCATTCCTTAGAGATTCCTCTACCGCTGACGATGGCGTCCTGACGCCGAAACGTACAAGTTTTCTTTTGTGAGTGTCCTTTTTGCGTGTTTCTGTGTTTGTTTAGTGTATCACTGTTTTATTTATGCATGTATATATATATATATATATATATATATATATATATATATATATATATATATATATATATATATTCCTCTAGTAACCAAATAAATTCTCTTAGATTTTTATCAGTAATGCCGCAGTTTTTTGAGTGTCAGTGTGGCCAATTATTTATCTTTACAAATTTTCGACCACACCGTTGATTTGACATTAGTTATTTTTGATTTTTATGTTCTATGTGAAAGGTGTGGTTCATCGTAAGGGTGCACGACCGTGGGTCTCTCTCTCACCCTAATGTTTCTAACCGGCAAACAAGCGGTGAAGACTGTGTCAACGGTGTTATCAATTGTGACGTAATTCGTATACAGTCTCTCATCCCCGGTGTTCTCTTTGTGACGTACTGTGGCTGTTAAATCACTGAGCCATCTATTAGCCCTCGCATTACTTATGAGATTTAGTCTAAAAACTATTTTTTCCCATTAAAAATGTGAAATTCGATTGAGAAAGGTGGAATTTAAACCTTGATTCAATACATTCAGGCTTGGAGGCTCAGTAAAGATGCGTGCACGGGACGACCCTGCCCCCTATTCTTATGCAAAAATAATTACTTGGGATTTTTCGAGAGGGTTTACGAGAAACATCAATAAGAACATCAAAATCCAAAATTTCACGCTTCAAATGAATCACAAAGATAATTAATTCTTGGTCTACGATTTGTAGTAAACTTCAATTATGTAGCATTTAAGCGATGCAAGAACTAGTATTTTGATCAAGTTTTAGAAGGAAACAGTAATTTGGAAACCCTTAAGGATAAGCATTTATTAGGGCTACTATCAGGTAATAAATTCAAACCAATAGTAATAAACAAATCATAATTACAATAATTTCAGCAAATATTTATAAAGTTCAGTGAAGATTGTTTCACCTGTATGAAAATTGACTCAAGGAAATACAAAGTAATAAACAGTGGTAAAGAAATTGGAGACACATAAATACATGGTCACGTATAGGAATAGAATAACAATGACAATGCGGTTTAGAAAATGCTTCTTTTTTAAAATACTTTTCTATAATTACATGTACAAAAAAGAAAAAAACTATACAAAAGCTTCGTGAAATTATGGCTGTTAAGAAAGGATATTAAAACTGTAATGTGATGTGCGGAATAAGTCCAAGAACAAGCTTTCTGATTGGCTTGGAGGTATCACATCTCTAATGGGCCATCCAATCTTTCAAAAACTAGTACTGCGCAAAAACTAAAAATATAACATTTCTTTACCTAAATCTCATTGTGAAGGGTCATATATTATAGGACAGAGCTTTTCAATTTGCTAATCGGGAGTTTTGGTTAAGCAGGAGTTTGTTCATGAAAGGAATTTAACAAATTTGTGGAGCACCTTCAACAGGGATAATCTAAATAAAAATCCATGGGGATGTATCTACAAACTGGCTAGCAAAAACATCCTATTCCGCCAGTTTACTGATCTAATGTTATCACCACAGGTAACGAAAGCCTAGTTGAAAACACCCCGAGCCAAATATTTAGTACCCTAATCCCGAGCGAAGACACTACCATTGAAGTTGAGACACACTGAGCTATTGGGGCAACAGCTGATAGGAACGGCGTAGAAGCGGATAAAAAATAGCCGAAGATAACATTACTACCGCCTTCTATCAAATTAAGCTAAAAATAGTTCCAGAATTGGAAAAATACATGGCTCTAATGTTAACTAAATCAAGAAATTTACTAACAACAATAATCTCAAGAATATTTCAAGATTGGTTTTTTACAGGGTACTTTCCTAACTCGTTGAAAGTAGGATACCTTTGCTCAATACTTAAATCAACAAACAAGGAATTAACGGATCAAAAAGCGTACCGACAGCTAACCCTTCTGCAAGAAATGGTAAAACTCCTTGAACGAGTAATCAAATTGAAATTGGAAGAATGTGTTTATGAAGGCACACTTTTTCACCAATACAAATACAGTTTCAAAACAGGATACAATAGAATATCTGCAATTAACCCTCCGTTGGGTGAGCCTAATTCACTCCCACGAGTGGGCACGCCGCGCAAATTTTACCGCAAAAATAAATTGCAATCCTATAGGGCAAGATAATTTACTAACCAAAAAGGCTGATTAAGTTGTAACAGTTACATCTTTTATTGTTTGACACTGAATGTACATTTGTAATCATTTTAGTCCAATCCTAGGTCCTGTTCGTCTTCACATCTGAAACATGTTGTCTTTTGACGACAATGTCTCTTACATATATTAATTTTAATTGTGACGGCACCTTGCCATAAAGTGACTGTATAGTTAATATCATTGATTCAGAATTATTTAGCATAAAAGTGCTGTATAACTAGACAATAGACATTCTGTTTTAAAGACTCCACAGTTAATTGGTATCCTATTATGTAACTTATCCTTTTCCTTCAATACATTAAATCTTAAAGCTTTGAATGTCGCTCTTAACGTGGTCAAAAAGACTGACCCATGCTTGTCCCAAAATTATTTTATTTTTGACAATACATTTTTTTTTGTTTTAATTATTACACAGACGACGTTTTTATCCATTGGATCCCCTTTATCACAAATTCTGGCGGAAATTTATACGCATGACTTAAAATCAAAACTATTAAATTCTTCACATCAGATCATTAGAAATGTATTGTATTGGTTTAGATATGTTGACGACATCCTTTGTATGTGGACGGGCACTTCTCTTCAAATAGATTTTGCTTTTTAGCTTACCTGGACTCTTTGCATGGAAAAATTAAAATTATGATGTAAGTAGGAGACCAAAGTATCAATTTTTTTGATTTGACCATTGGGATAGGAAAGAGTAACCATAACTTTTCTATGTTTCACAAACCCACATTTACAGACGAAGTTATCTCTTGTGATTTCAAAGACCACTTCAGCCATAAACTTGCCTCTTTTAGAGCAATGGTTCATAGATTGCTGTATGTACCTATGTCCCAGTCTAGTTATAATAAAGTATTAGCAACTTTCTACTTAATAGCCAAAAGGAATGGACTCGATAAGAAGTGCATAATGAAATTGGTGGATAATGCAGCTAAGCATAAATCCATTAACTTCCTCACATTTCTTTCCTCCGGGAAAGATTGAAAGAAAAATGGCATGCCCTCCCATTTATTCCCAAGGTTACAAACAAACTCAGCAAACAGCGTGACGAAACAGTTGGTGTTTCCTTCCTGTCTAAACCGCCACTCAAATAAATAATTTCATTGAATCGGACAGGTACCCAGGTGCATAGTAGTGGGGTGTACAAACTCAAATGTGATGACTGTGACTCAATGAATATTAGTCAAACTGTTTGAAAATTTAAGAATAGAGTCAAAAAACATGTGAATTGTTTTTTTAACGGTGCTGGGAATTCAAATTTTGCAATGATACTAGGAATTCAAATTTCCCAGAGAATGTATGTAGTTTGAAACATTTGAGCGATTTTAAATTTTAGTGACATAGTTGCTAACCTGGATTTTTAGAACAATTTGAAATTGTTAATAGCCCGCATATGTTAAGTAATAACCATTTGTTCCCACCTCGTTCCCCCTCCTTAAAATATACCTCCTTTAACCCTAAAACCATTAACCCCTGTCACTTTATCCGTCCTTCACAGTAAGAAAGTACGCTCCTCCTTTTAAAAAAAACTGATTGACTCAACCTTTTCCCTTCCCTTTCCATGCTGCCCAACCCATTTGTTCCTCACTCCCCACATTTACCCATGTATGTGCCAGGCCACGTATGAAATTTCTTACCTGAAAATGGCACGAAGAGTAATCAGCTGAAACCCATGTCGTATGTAATGAATTGTGTGGATTAAAACTAAGTTGCTTTCTATCATGAATGTTACCAACTTCCGCAAAGTTATGCAGGAAACGATTACTTATTATTGATCAATATATGATGGGTAAGTTGCCCAAGTTTATCGTTCCATTTTCTAACCAAAGACTCCATAGGACGGCAAGAGGTATTCTTTGGGGCAGTAGAGAGAATAAGGGCCGAAATATTCCCACTTACACGACTGCTGTTCTCAAGATCACTGAGCACACCTGATTCAAGCATTCATTCCACTACGCTCATCTCACACTATTTATATAAATTCTAGGAACCAAAACAGCGTCCCTCTAAGGGACCTCTTTACCCTGCGCACGTAGGAGTATTTGCACTCCAAAACCCGTCAAAAGTCAAAAATGCCAAATTTAGTAAAAATTATTTCAAACGTATTAATCTTCAAGGTCAATAACCATTCCGTCTATTGGCAGCCAATAACTTCCCCTCCGCTCACGCCTATTGTTGCACAGTCAGTCGGAACCCTGACATAGTCGGAAACGAATGTACTTGTTCGTGCGCTCTCGTGTGCGAAATTTGTTTCTCTCGATATTGTTGTTAAGTTTAGAAAAAAAACATCTGATGAATATGAAATTGGAAGGTATGTTCTTTATCCTACTATTTAATTTTATTGTTTCCTTGTTAATTGTAGGTTAATAGACGGTTATTATTAGGGTATTTTTTTACATCAAAAAAATGAGATATGAATGTTTTTATCTATGTGTCGGGTCTTGTCGAGCTAAATTTCGTTTACAGACATAAAATTAAGACTATTGACAATTGTTTAACACGATAAAATTGTCTGCACTCATCCGCCATTTGGTTTTTTATTCTTTATAACTTAACGCAACGCAAACATTTGCTCAGATGCATTCTGCAGACACATTATGAAAACGTCAAAAAGGAGAGAAATGTAGCAAGATATATTTTTTTAAACTCGTTTAATTCGTAAATAAGATTATTAACTTTAATTTACAGCCCAAATATTAAGTTATTGATTGCAAGTTTTAAGATGGTAGCCGAAATTGAGAAAAAATTTATTATTTGAAAAAAGTATTTTTAAAATACCTTTTTTCATTTTCAAAGATATGAAAATATTTCTTTAGTAAAGAAGTCGACAATGTTTTAGTTTTTTGATATTGCTGTTATTATTTTCATATCTCTTAATTTAGTAAAGATATTTAATGTTAAGTGGTATGTTACATGGGCTCGCTCATTAATGGCTCTCGTCAATAATAAGCGCTGGCATTTATTTATCGGAGAAAATAATCAATCTCACTAACTTAAACTTAAATATCCCTTTATAATTGTATTTATAAGATTTATCTCCGATAAAAACAGGGATAGAAGTCTTTTTTCTGTCATAAGCGAGTTAACAATTAAGTGGAAACAAAGTTTCTAAATTGGGATGAACTCCACGAAGCCATTGATTGTTGACCGTGCGTATTAAAGTTCATTGTTTAGGAAGCCTATTAAACTCATCAATCTATCATGCTTTAACAAACAGCTACATTATTACTGTCATACCTGTTCAGTAGTTGATGCCATCTGGATTTAAATAATTTAAGAATGATCACAACATTGCAATACTTTCTGGTGAGAAAACCAACATGCCTTACAAGTTTATTTTTGCAGAATATATCGATATCCTATCCAAAACTAAAGACTCTAGGGTGTCTGGGACACCCCGCGCGAGTCACGGCGGATTAAATGTTAAATTAGTAATACTATTGCAACATAGCAATTTTTCGTTTTTCTCTTGTAATTTTTGGAAAATTTCAAGGAATTTACCAGCAGAGCATTGTATGCCATTCTGGAGCAATTCAAAGGGAAGAAACTAGATGAAAAGTTTTCGATCATGGGAGAAAAACTTGCAGAAATGACAAAATGTCCAGCTGATCAAAAAAGTGTTTTACCTCGTGCTTTGAGGTACATATTTTAAAAGCGATGTCAATATAAAATGAACAGCCGCTAGTTACAAACATGAACGTTTCTTGCAAATCAATGAAAAATGGCTTAACTCTTCGATTGAATTGCCTTACTGGTCTGCGAAACAAACTCAAAAACCGGGGAGACCTCCTAAAACATTCCTAGATTTAAGTGACCGCAGTAAGCTTCGAAAAATTAAGGAAATACGAGAGTAGGTATATGTTGAGGAGTTGACGTATGCGACTGGCGTGAGTCAGTGCACTTCGGGTAACAACAGCCCCTTCCCTCTTGAATAGGCAGACGATGGGTGCTGTTTCTCAAGATTCTACCGTCACAGACAGACTGAGAGCGTGGCGTTACTGTCGGTGCGTAGTGCGCATGCGTCCGGTTCTCCAATCACCGCGTTCTAACGGTGGTTTCAAAGATATCTTGAAAGACCGGTGGATCAGTGGAGTGAATCGTTGAAGTTGGAGTGACCGTAGTATTGCCATTATATTTTCTATTTTTTTACCTTTGACCTCTGCACCCTTTTTGACTACTCTCCCAGATTCTACCCTCGCACCGTTTTTTGGTCTTATCTCCCGGATTTGACCCTTGCACCGATTTTGGACTACTCTCCCGGCTTCAAAACCGACTTTATTTTCTCATCGTAGAAATGGCTCATTATTTACAACATATGAAGTGAAAGGCTGGCTGTCCTCAATCCACCGAACATAAACTCTTCCGGTTTCCTCGCAATGAATCAAGGTAAGTGTCGATATCCTCTGAAAAGATAAGTTTTTGTAAGAGTTAGGATCTCCAGCTTGTTTGCTCATATGACAAGTTCCTCTTAGCAAACTACAAATTTTGCTCATTAAAACTCGCAACTGAAATTGGTGAGAGTGATTACGTGCCAAAATTTGAGTATGTCCGTTTAAAGCGCTTGAATATTTCAATGAAATACTGATTGTGATAAATGTGGGGAAGTTACTTTTAAATTTCTGATGTGTTCACGCGGCGTTTCAGGCTGTATCACCAATCACTGCAGTATTTAGAATGTCAGTAGTTAGTTTTTCTCTCGAAATACACGCCGTAAAAGCCGTGTTTGCACTTAATAACTTCGCAAGAGATTAGACATCTAGATAAGAGTGATTTTTTGCATTAATTTGTATGATGTAATCTCAACATTATTATGTTTCTATTGACATATATTGCCTCCCATTTGAATATTTTTCTCCCTGGTGAAAATAAATGTGCATATATACTGTGAGGGAAGTGCAGTAATTTTGAAAATAGTCTAAATTCACACCCTTCATGCAAACCTCTTGCACAATATTTGCACAATTGTCAGTTTAACCAATAGGTATACAAATATTTTATTGATTGCCTTTCTCATTTTATTCCCACGTTTCCACTCTTTATTTCCTCCTCACATTACTGCACCCTTTCTCGCACTTTATGCACATTACATTTTAACAGTTCTTCCAATTAGAATACTTTGTTATTCATTTTTAAGTAATGGGTCAATCTATGTGAGATAGTTGGGTACCATGTTCACCTCATGATATAGATTTCCTTCATGTTTTCAACTTGTTCAGGCATGCATGAGTTATGCTCAACATTTTATTTTGATTCCATTGTCATCCTTAGCCTCTGTATTGCAGTTTGAAAATTTAATTGTAAAATGAATTCCTTTTGTTTTGAAAGTAATTGTAAATATACCAGTGCTTGCTTTTTATGAACTAAATGTCTTTAATCACATGACAAATTTGAGCTTAGAGCTGCACTACCACTTCAAACATGAAGAACGTGCTAAGCGAAAGTTTGTAGCACTTTCTATAACTTGTTCTATTTTCTGTTTTGTATTCTTTGTAATCTATTGCTAATTTTAAGTGACTGCTGTTATTGTTTCTTTCTTTTTTATTCTACACCAAAGCCAAGATATACTTAATCCTAATGACCTTCACTGTGAGAGTCATTAGGGTATATCTCATGCATATCTCCAGAAGTTGAACGTTTAAAGGAAATTTGGGGTTTGAAGGCATTTTTGATATTCTGAAAGTACCTAGCTGGTTGTTCAGGTAATGAGTTTCATTGCATTGCAATCAATATGAGCTTAGATAGGATGCTGTGTAACTATATTCTTGAATATTGATTTTAAGTAACCTTTTATTGCTGCTGGATGTGTGTGCATAAAAGTTTTTATCAGTTTTCAATTACTTTATAGGTTTAAACAGTGGGCTGAAATTGCTGGAATTGAGTTCAGCATTGGAGATAAAATGAATGCATTCTACCTATGTGGACGCTACTTCCATCGGAACCATTTCCGTAATGATGGCCATGATACACTCATCTATGGTGCAACTCCGTCGATTGTTGGGAGAAATGATGAGTCATTATTGGTCACTCCATCATGTGCAGAGGAAATGGCACAAATTGAATCACCAGCCCTAGGCATCCATTCTTCAACTCCTGCCAAGCCATCATGTGTGGCTAAACTTGTGTATTCGTCAGGTGAAGTATCTTGTGAGGATGGTGGCATGGAGTCACAGGCTACGGATGAGGTCTCCTTACCTAGTGTGGAATTACATTAGGGGAAACTGCTCCTTTAGTTCGGCCGATGAATTTGAGTAGCTCTAAGAAGAAAGCAACATTGCTTAAGCAACTCAACTATACAAGAGTCAAGGACATGACACCAAAGAAGAGGCTATTGTTGAGTGTCTGCCAAAAAAGGGAGCGGTCCCTTAAACGTTTGAGGGAAAAATATAAGAATGCCAAAATGTCCTTGGAACACCTAACTTCCGTGAGTGGTGAGCCGTCCAAATTTGTGGAAAACTTTGCCCAATATATGACTCAGGCATCGGCCCAATTCCTGGCATCACAAATGCGTTGCATGAAGCGCAAACCAAAGGGCAGGCGCTGGACCGTGGAAGACAAATTGCTTGCTCTGTCTTTCTATAAGCGGTCACCCAAGTGCTATGCACTCATTAAGGCCAGTATTTCTCCTTCCTAATAAGAAGACTTTGATAAAGATGGTCAATAGCGTGCCATTCTTGCCCGGTATTGACAGGAGAGTCTTTAGTGCTCTTGCTAAAAGTACTTGTAAGTTTGGTGAACTGGATCGTACATGCATACTAATGATGGATGAAATGTCATGGAGGAGGAGGAATTCTTCTGTGACGTAGGGTCGAGCAGTCTGCGTGGCAACGTCGCAGAAAATGCTCTCTTTGCAATCTGGAATCTGAACTCGCTTCAACTGGAGCGAAGTCTTTGACGCTAGCAATCGTTGCAGCTCTTGGTCCTCCGCCTGGGATCGGGAGAGCGCCTGATAATTGATTGCTGGAGACACCTCGTCGATCCTGGAAAACGCGTCTGCCACCACGTTGTCCTTTCCTGTCACGTGACGTATGTCAGTGGTGAACTGGCTGATAAAATCCAAATGACGAAATGGTCGAGGGGTGACTTTATCGGCCTTCTGGTGGTAGGCGAAGATGAGAGGTCTATGATCGGTGAAAATAACGAAATGACGCCCCTCGACCATGTAACGGAAATGTTTTACAGATTCGTAGATGGAGAGCAATTCCCTGTCGTAAGCGCTGTACTTTCTCTGCGCAGGGCTCATTTTCTTCGAAAAGAAAGCAAGTGGCTGCCATCCGTAGGCGTTCCGTTGCTGTAAGGCGGAGCCGAGGGTAAAATCGGACGCATCCGTCACAAGGGCAAGAATAGTTTTGGGGTCGGGATGCGCCAGCAACGCTGCGCGAGTCAAACTGGTCTTGCATGCATCGAACGCTTGTTGTGCTTCCGTGCTCCACTCGATTGGCGTTTGCCCTTTTAAATTTGGCCTTTTTAATAGCTCGGTCATAGGTGCTTGGATGGCTGCTGCGTCCGGAATAAATCGCCGATAAAAATTGATCATTCCGAGGAAACGCCTTAGTTGTTTTGCTGTGCCTGGCAATGGAAAAGATGACAACGCCTTTACTCTGTCTTCCATTGGTTTGATGCCTTCCTTGGAAATGGTGTAGCCTAAAAAATTGATAACAGATTTTCCAAAAATACACTTTGCGGGGTTAATTAGGATGCCTTGTTTCTTCAGTCGCTCGAACAATTCTCTCAGGTGCCCTTCATGTTGTTGTTCAGAATCGGATGCTATTAAAATATCATCAATGTAAACGTAACAGAAGTTTAAACCGCGAACTGTTTCGTCCATAAAACGTTGGAATGTTTGTGCAGCATTCCTCAAACCAAACCCCATGAAAGGGAACTCGTACAAGCCAAATGGGGTTGTTATTGCTGTCTTGGCGATATCCTCTGGAGCGACCGGAATTTGATTGTAGGCACGTACCAGGTCAATTTTCGAAAAAACTGACCTCCCGAAAGCCCTTCAACGTCCTCTATGTGCGCAACGTTAGCAACGTCCTCTATGTGCGGAACTGGGTAACGGTCCGGGATTGTCCTGTTGAGGGCTCTATAATCTCCACACGGTCACCATTCCACCCCTCTCTTTGGAACCATATGCAAGGGTGAACTCCAGTTGCTTTGCGATGGACGTGCGACTCCCATTTTTATCATTGCATCAAACTCCTTCTTTGCTGCTTTTAACCGGTCAGGTGCCAGTCGTCTCGGCTTGGAACATACAGGTGGGCCTGGCGTTGTCCTAATATAATGCTCCGTAGTATGCTTAGGTGTCGAGAAAACTCCCATCGGACGTGTAATTTCTGGAAACTCCCTTAATAATCGGTGATATACAGAGTCGCCCGTTACTACTTTGATCTGCCCCTGTGTGGTGTGTGCCGGGCGACCGGGAGTAGAAAGAGAAGTAATGCCATCCAAAAGTCGCCTATTTTGAATGTCGACTATTAGACGTAAAAACTTAAGAAGTCTGCTCCTATAATGGGTCTGTCGACGTCTGCAATGACAAAATTCCATACAAAAACGCGCCTCAGGCCGAAATCTAAGTTGAACGACACGAAACCGTAAGTTGCGATCGGTGAACCATTAGCGGCACTTAGCTCGTATGAAGTCTTAAAACGGGGGCCTTTAACGCGTCTCCGCGGATAGACGCATAGATCGGCACCTGTATCTATCAAAAATTGTTCCTTCGTTCTTACGTCGGTCATGAAAAGGCGGCTTTGACTGGGGCTATGCTCGCTAGGCGCTACGAACGAGGGCCCTGGTCGTTTTCCTGAGAATGCGAACAAGGAGGTGAGCACTTCCTAGCCTTTGAACCGAAACGCCAATGATACCAACAGAAACCCTTGGTCCTCTCGTTCGAACCACGTTTTTGCGAAAGAGAACGCCTTCTCTGCCAGTCGGGCTCCCGGGTGCCGCTCGTCAGGGCTGCCACCTGCTTCACCAGGTCGTCAATTTTCTTCTCGAGCGTCATGATGCGCGACCCGTCATCTAAGCTAGCAATATGGTGCTTAGGGGTTACTTCATACACTTTTTCTGCCAACAGAGCTATCTTTTCAAGTTCATCGTCACCTTGGGTTGCTAGGATTGCTTGCATGGACACTAGTAAACGACCCAACCACAGCGACTTTAAAAAAACATTTGGCACTGCAGGGCCGGCCGTGGTCCGCAATTGTCTCAAAAATTGTGAAGGTGTCCGGTCCCCCATCTCCTCGCGCTCTAATAATTGCCGGATTCGCTGCTCTTGTGAGGCCGAAAGTCTCCGAATGAGTTCGGATTTTATCCTATCGTACTTTCCTTCGGTGGGCGGCTCGGTAATGAGGTCCTCCACTTCCAAGGCATACCTGTTCTCTAGCCCTGAGACGACGAACCAGAACTTCGTGTCGTCTTGCGTGATCCCGCGCAGTTGGAATTGTCCCTCCAACTGTGCGAACCACAGAGTTGGTTTCTCCGGCCAAAAGGGTGGGACACGAACGGCGACTCGGTCCAGCATGCTTCCTGCGGCGGGTGATTCGGCTCCGATAGCAGTCCCAGGGTCCGGCATCACGTCGGGGTCACCATATATGGCGTGGAGGTGGCTGACAGGTAACTTGAAAGTAATACGAAATGGTTCCAATGATATGATTTATTAGACACACAAGTTACACTCAGGCGTGGCGATTGTCGACTGCGTTTTGGTGGCTTCTCCGCGGGTCTTTTATAGTACACCAAACATCGCGTTGAGTTTGATGCGGCCGCCTCGCCGCGCTGGCCGTCTCCTTGCCGCTTTGACTTGCCACGCGGATCGGAGACCAGCTTGACTCTCCACATGGATCGGAGACCAGCTTGACTCGCCACACGGGAACATTTAGAATACGATCCTAAATCTGACAGGATCGTGGGATTTGAGGATTTGGGCAGTTTGGGGCGAACAAACCAGGTGGCTAATCATTCACTTGTATTTATGTTAAGAGGGCTGAAGCACCCGTGGAAGCAGCCAGTTGCTTTCTTTTTCATCCGTGGAGGCATGTGCTCCGAGAAGATAGTGACACTTCTTAACCCTTAGGCTGCGGGGAACGTACATGTACGTGTGTACAGGGAACTGCGGAGAGAACGTTCTTGTACGTTTGACCCTTTCTGTCTACCTGCTCCCTCAGTCCTTTCATATTTTTATGACCCAAACTCATTATTTCCAGCGGTGGACATCTGGGAATCCACCCTTTTTACCCAAACCACTCCCTTCCCACGCTTTTTAGGGATCGCATACCACCGAAATGAGGTGCGACCTTTTCTTCCGATTGTTCGCTCAAGAGCAACTCAAGAGGCTACGGTTGTCTCAAAAGTTAGTTGTCTTATGCTCACGCCCGGATCAATTATCAACGGATTTTTTTGGTGTTTCGTATCAAATTAAACAGAAAGTTGCTAGAAAATATATTTTCATATTAGTTTTCAACAATTATGCCTATAAACAAATTTTCAAAATTAGTTCCATGTTCCACTAATCCCTCGACAAGTTCCGGTGCCCACTCCCTGGGATCCCGAGAAAAGGGTCGGGAGGGGATTACATGGGTCATATACAACTGCCCGGCCTCGGCCCGTCGGAAGGAGGGACAGGCTCCGTCCGAATTGATATTTCCCGCACAGGGTGGACGACATGCGCTCTAGCTGCCGCAGCTTAAGGGTTAAAGATGACCTGACTGCATGCACTGAATGTGGCCTAAATGTCGTTGCAACAGTAAGTAACATGGAATCCAACAATGTTCGGACATTCAAAATAATGGGTGCATCCCCTAGTGCTCCATTTTTCTTCCATGAAGGGAAGAAGATATTCACTTTTTTGACCCACCTCACCTGGTGAAGTGTGTGGAGAAATATGCTGGTGAAGCACAATGTTGGCCTGTCAGTATGTATTGGTGGCGAAGAAAAGAAGGGCTGTGCAAAGTAGCGCTACATTCAAGAGGCTTATGACATTGACCAGAGACAGCCTCTATTCAACAGTCTGGGTAAATTGACCAAGCAACACTTGAATCCCTCTGGTTATGTGACAATGAGGGTATCCGTAGCTGCCCAAACCTTCAGCCACACTGTTGCAGCCACAATAAGTTGCTTGGAGACCAATGGTAAGTTGATGAATATTTTTTATCCAATGTATGGGGATTGTATTGCAAAATATATCTTACCGATGTGATTTCTTTATTTAATTCAAGTAATTTTAGTTAATTAATAACATAATTTCATGCTTGTATTTACTAAAGGAGCCCTTCCAGATGATGCCTTGTACACTGAACAACTCGTGGGCTATGCAGATCAACTGTTCGACAGTGTCAATGGAAATTCGGTCAATCCATCAGGAGCCAAAGGTCTCAAATGCTAGCTACGGGTGGAAAGAGAAGACCTGCATCTGCTATTCTGGGAGTCTGCTGCCAGGGAAGTGGACAGCTGGAAATTTGATAAGAGGAAGTCTGCCACCATTGAGACGGAGGAAGAGCTGATGGATAGTCAGTATGTTTTCCGTCCACCCTGCCAGGATGGGTGGATTACAACATTAGCTGCTTTTCCTCTTCTATGGGAAGACCTGAAGAATGCTGGGTTCCTGTACCTTGAACCAAGGTCAATAAATCAGGATGCCCTGGAGCATCTCTTTGGTTCCGTTCGCCAGCAGTGTGGATCCAATAACAATCCCATACTTCCACAGTTCATTTCTGCTCTGAAAAGCTGCATAATCAATGGCCTGGCGTTCAGGGAACTGCAGGGGACAAATTGTGAAGTTGAAGGCAGCCCAGTGCAGTTATTGAATGACCTGAGGGAGTTCCTCAGTCAGGGTGAGGTGAGTGACAAACCTTGTGAGGCACCATATAATTGTCCTCCAGATAGTGATATTGTGTATAAAGAATTTGACATTTTGTCCGATAACTTTTCTGTGCCAGTTGTTAGTGGCTTCATTGCAAAAAAGTTATTTCAAGCCACTACTTGTACTTTGTGCCGAGAAAGTGTAACCACTACTGTCCCAGATGCATTATTGCACAAGGGAATTACTTCCGAGGGTGATGCTGAAAAGGATTGTGATATAATATATCCAACAAAATCATTAATTGAGGTAGTTGGTTGTGCGGCTACCCTTCTTAAAAACATTCTACCTCACATGGGTAGTTGTGATAGGGTTATTTTTGTTCTAACAAGTGCCATAAAAGAGAATGATTCCAGTTGGCTTAGTGAAAAGTGTATGGTGCATGCTGCTGAATTGCAGCATATGATCGCTGAATATGTTTGTCGTGTGTCCTTGCCCTGGTGGTGTAGAAGGAAAAACAATGAAGCAGCTGCAGAAAGACAGGCAAGGGCAATGCAAAGGAAGGTGAGAATTTTAAGGCACCATTGACTTCAGCAAATTTATTTTATATTATTTATATATTTATTTTTATATTAATTGTTCTGGCCATATTCTGGTGTCAAACAGTTAATTAAATATGTTGAAGTCAACAAGGATGCATAACGCTACCTTCATGGTTGTGCTGGTGAATTTGGTTGGTGAAACTTTTCCACAAATTGGTTTATTGCGTACAACGCGTTTCGGCTCACAGAGCCATCATCAGGTACAAGACAAAGTTATAAGAGAGTACATTGCATAAATATGTCTTTTCCGAGGAGGGGGGGGTAGTGGGAGGAGACCAGAGGAGGAGGTAGTGGCTGGGAAAAAATCAGTAAAATCCAAGGGAGGAAAGGGGGGGGACGGACTAATCCGAGAGAGAAAGGCCAAGAAACAGCAAAGGGTGAGAAAAGGGGGTAAGGGGGGAAGAAGGCAGGGAATAGGCATGTCATTAGAAGGTAGGAAAGCGGCGCTAGGGAAAGGAGGGGGAAAGAGTGCACCTGAGGGTATTTAGGAAAGATGTGGATGTTCTTTTTAATGAACAAGTGTTTGTAACACATTCTCCTCTCCTCAAAATTCCCCTTCCCAAAAGAAACAGCAAAACTTCCACTCACCCTCCCCCCAACCGACTCCCCCCCCTCCATTTGATGGTTTTTTCCCATCCACTCACCCAGGCACTCCACCCTTAAGCCGGGCAGTGCCCACCTTATTCCTTCCTATTCATACCCCCTTTCCTAATTACCCTCAGGTGCACTCTTTCCCCCTCCTTTCCCTAGCGCCGCTTCCCTACCTTCTAATGACATGTCTATTCCCTACCTTCTAATGATATGTCAATTCCCTACCTTCTAATGACATGCCTATTCCCTACCTTCTAATGACATGTCTATTCCCTACCTTCTAATGACATGCCTATTCCCTACCTTCTAATGACATGCCTATTCCCTACCTTTTAATGATATGTCAATTCCCTACCTTCTAATGACATGCCTATTCCCTACCTTCTAATGACATGTCTATTCCCTACCTTCTAATGACATGCCTATTCCCTACCTTCTAATGACATGTCTATTCCCTACCTTCTAATGACATGCCTATTCCCTACCTTCTAATGACATGCCTTTTCCCTACCTTCTAATGACATGCCTATTCCCTACCTTCTAATGACATGTCTATTCCCCACCTTCTAATGACATGCCTATTCCCTACCTTCTAATGACATGTCTATTCCCTACCTTCTAATGACATGCCTATTCCCTACCTTCTAATGACATGTCTATTCCCTACCTTCTAATGACATGCCTATTCCCTACCTTCTAATGACATGCCTTTTCCCTACCTTCTAATGACATGCCTATTCCCTACCTTCTAATGACATGTCTATTCCCTACCTTCTAATGACATGCCTATTCCCTACCTTCTAATGACATGTCTATTCCCTACCTTCTAATGACATGCCTATTCCCTACCTTCTAATGACATGCCTTTTCCCTACCTTCTAATGACATGCCTATTCCCTACCTTCTAATGACATGTCTATTCCCCACCTTCTAATGACATGCCTATTCCCTACCTTCTAATGACATGTCTATTCCCTACCTTCTAATGACATGCCTATTCCCTACCTTCTAATGACATGTCTATTCCCTACCTTCTAATGACATGCCTATTCCCTACCTTTTAATGATATGTCAATTCCCTACCTTCTAATGACATGCCTATTCCCTACCTTCTAATGACATGTCTATTCCCTACCTTCTAATGACATGCCTATTCCCTACCTTCTAATGACATGTCTATTCCCTACCTTCTAATGACATGCCTATTCCCTACCTTCTAATGACATGCCTTTTCCCTACCTTCTAATGACATGCCTATTCCCTACCTTCTAATGACATGTCTATTCCCCACCTTCTTCCCCCCTTACCTACATTTTTTCACCCTTTGCTGTTTCTTGGCATTTCTCTCACGGGTTAGCCCTTTCCTCCCTTGGATTTTCCTGATTTTTCCGAGCCACTACCTCCTCCTTCCCCTCCTCCTCTGGTCTCCTCCCACTACACCCCCCTCCTCGGAAAAGACATATATATGCAATGTACTCTCTTATAACTTTTTCTTGTACCTGATGATGGCTCTGCGAGCCGAAACGCATTGTACTTAATAAACCAATTTGTGGAAAAGTGCAATTTTTTCTCTTACATTATGAAGAACTTCCACGATATCTCACCTGAATCTGTTGAATTTAATTCTTCACAATGCTAACTCTGTCATGGCTAAGATTATACCAAATATCTGGGGAGGAAAAGGAAAGGCAGCAGATTGCCATTTACAAGGTGTTCTATTTCACACTCGTTCATGAGATTCAGCCTAAATGTGGCAATGAGAGATATTATTACAGATTGACTTTAGTTAAATTCACTGCTTACATTGTCACATGGTATCACACACATTTCTCAGGGAGGACTGAAAAATGTTTCTGTTGTGCTATGATGTAATATTTTCCAGGCAGTCCTTGTTACATTCAAGAGACGTTACAATGTAAGCAGTGTCATCAGTGGCACCAACATGAGTTACTTTTCCTGAATATCACACATGGTGATACTCAAGCAGAATCTTATGAATAAGAGTGAAATGAACATGACTGTAACTGTAACAAGAAAAAGAATAGCTGGTAGGCTCTGCTGCCTTGACATTTTCTATCATGCCATTCATATTACTATTGGCAATGGAAGAGAGGATTGTACAGTATATGGCTAAATTCTCATCTCTGAATGCAACAAATTAAGACTATGACCCAATATAACAAGAAGTTTACTGCATAATAACTTACTATAGGTCATGTAATTCTCTTTTAGTACTTTTCCCTCGAGTAGGAATAAGTCATTTTTCTACTAAAAGCAATGCAGGACTCCTAAGTTTTTCACAGGAACTTATCTCATACATTCAAGATTATTTCAAACAAAACTATGAGTCTGGATTCCCATTGCCTTTTGCTGTGGATAGTGTCAATTGAAATTGGTACACGCTGGATTTTTTGGTCGAATTTATTTTTTTTCTGCAGAATTATTCCATATCTGGCATATTTAATGATATTTCTGGGATCTGTTTGGACTTCTTAGCTCCAGGAAAATATTTGATGGTTTTTTATGCAATAGGAATGTAGTTATGGGGGAAAACAGAAATCGGCATGTGTTGCGTGTTGCAGCACAATGGGGGCCATGCCCTAATTTCAATCGACAACATTCAAGAAACTATTGACAGTAGGAGGCTAAAATTTTATTTGGTCGCTATTCTTATCAAAATATATATCCACAGCAAATTTCATGAAAATTCGAGTCGGTGGGTGTCAATGTCTCGTTGATTTGACATGGAATGACCCCATACCATCCTTTACAGCTTCCATAATCATATCATTGGATTAGCTACTGGAACTGACACCCATGCATTGCGTCCGATATATCTGACAGTCAGTTTTAAGTCGTGACAACAGAAACAAAATAATCCAGAAAAAATTATAACAAATGTAAAGTAAATCATCAATCTTTCGATCAAAAACGTGATTGATGTTATCAATATTGGTCATCATAATAAAATTAATATTTTACTTACGCTGTATGGGTCACTGAATGTTCTTTCGATGCCATGCTCCGCATAAATGCTTGTTGACATTATAAAATCACTAGGGTAACTAAGATATCTACGCAGCGGTAAAGACAGACATCCATTTGGACGTTATATAGTATCACAATGTTGCACATGCCAACTGGAACTTGGAAAATAAATATCATATGTGCGTCCCATGTAACGGTCGGCATGCACTAATGGGTTAATTTTTCAAAATTTGGAAATGAGTCCATTACAAACTTTTGAAGGTAACAAAGTCTGCTGTTTTAAAAATGTAAAACTTTCTTCTTGGTTTAAAATTATTGTCAAAAGTAAATGAGAAGTTGGCCGTGAGAACTCAGTGGTTGCTGATTTCCTTATTGGTCCTTAACCCTCTAGTGCCTAATTTTT
The DNA here is from genome assembly GCA_963573305.1 of Pyrrhosoma nymphula. NCBI lineage: Eukaryota > Metazoa > Arthropoda > Insecta > Odonata > Coenagrionidae > Pyrrhosoma > Pyrrhosoma nymphula. Next base: position 59,154,831 of record OY754340.1, on the reverse strand, counting down.
TGAATTTTAATATTTATATTTTTTTTTACATTATGATTTTTTAAATGCCTGGTAGATAACCAACATTGTCAAGTCTAATAAATTTATCTGGAAAGGCTTGGCTCTGTGGGCATTTTTTCCCTTTTTTTACGAATACGTATGTTATGACAAATGTAAAAAATTATGCCTACTTAAACGAGAAATATTAAAGTGTTTTTGCCAAAAATAAATGTGATTTATTTGCAATTTCTACCCCGAAAGATCTCATGGTTCGTGAATTTCGGAGTTTTTGCTATTTTATTACAGCTTTTGTATGTTTGGCACGCCAAGGACAATGGTAAAATCGTTATTCACGAAGGCAAGTATTACGTTAACAATCAGAAAATGTTAGTGATTTTAACTGAGTGACTCGCGACTATTTACAACGTTCCAGGTGCAGGTAAGTATTTGAGTTATTCAGTTTATCTTTAAAAACTTCGACTATATTATCACCATTTAATAGTCTTAGCTTTTTTTGCTGCGTTTATTTTATGGCCATGAGTGGAAATTTATTCAGCGGATTCCCTACGTACGCCATCCCGCTCATTTTGAAATTGGCGGTAGGTTTTAGTTCACTGTTCTGGTGCACAGACAGATAGATATCACCTCTGTCGCGATTTCAAAACGCGTAGCATCGGATTTAACGTTAACTTACATCCGGCTGCTTAAAACTACCTTAAATAGATTGGCGCCGGTTTTCCGAATTCAAATATCGTTCTTCGCTTTTTTTCGCATTCAGATTTCGCCATCAAGCATATAATTTATTTTAACTGTGTTTAATTTGATCCTTTGCACGCTACAGATATCTTTCCTCCCGCCATCTTGTTTGTTTTTATAGTTGCTTTGGATACGGCAATGTATAAGGAAATAGTTCATATATATGGCCTTCAACAAATGAACGAAGTAAAAGTCTCTGGAGTTAGATATTAATGCAACCTCTGCAGGTTGACGAGATCTATACATAAAATCCTTGTAGAGTATACTGTATTGGTATCGCGAAACTTGATGGCACTGGACAGCGGAGTATTAGAGGGCACTGACCGTATTCAATGCGTTGATAAGTAAGCAAAGTTATCGAAGGAGTCCCACAGGGTCCTATGGAAAATGGCTCTGCCTCTTCATCTCACATTTCAAGTACGTATTCCTAATCAATTATTGCTAACTCACCTATCCTCACCCATTTCTCCCCCAATCAGGGACGGCTACAGACCAGAGGTTCGGGGGCAGGGGGCACCTGCGGCTCTTTGGGTATGGAACATCCCCAAGGAAAAGGATATCCCGGAAATTTGCAAAACAAACTATGAAAAAATTGAGCGTTATAAGTGGTTTGGAAACAAAATTTCGCCATTTAAGAAGAGCGAGTTTTTACTAAATGCATTTCAGATTTTCAACCAGTTTCGACTGATTCATAAATTATTTTTATTTACATTCTAACTTTAGCTTGTGGTTTTCAAAAACCGTTTTAGAATCTACATAAAATTTAACTGGATTTTGAAGTAAAATAACTTACACCTCAATATGAAACAACGACAAAATAATCTATGAATAATATCCACTTGTTCTTTCCAAAAACTAATTTCTGGAAGATTTTTATATCTATTTCAAAAAGTTTTCTACTTTCCATATTTAATTTATAAAATTCACAACACGTTTCACCTATTTTTGGCATCGTCAGATGCAGTAGTGTTTTTTTTCAAGTTATTGTTGTCCTTGTTAGATAAATACAGTGCATAAAATTTGATTTTTTAAGAAATATTTACATTCATTAAAAATAAAAAGTAAATGAAAACAAAAGATAATATAAAAAAGAGGGTAAAAATAGTAACATAATTATAATTACTGAATTTATGTACAATGTTGGGAAAAAATACAATTAATGGAAGTGGTGTGAGAAGAATCATGATTATGCTCTGTGAATTTTAAAAATAACGTGTAAAAAATAAATGTTTGAAATGAAAACAATTTAATAAGGACTTTAAATTTAAGATATTTGAAAGTGAAATACGCCGGTTTTTTTAGAACCAACGCTGCCACAGCGTCTGTTGTGTGAACGAGCATGGGAGAAGGAGGAGAAGGAGAAAGTAGAAAACAATTGAGGGAAGAAATCAGAATACGATATAGAAATATGGTCACTTGGAATGACGAAAGAGTAAAAATAAGGTTTACAAAAAAAATTCACTGTGAATAAATGCTTTCTTCGTAGAGTGAATGTACTTTTCCGTAAAAGAAATTTTGTCACATACTTATTGTACCTGAAATAGAACCTGTAAAGCTATATATATATATATATATATATATATATATATATATATATATATATATATATATATATATATATATATATATATATATATTTATAGTAAGTGTAATGTCACAATAATAAGAAAATAATAAAAAATATAAATAAAAAGAATAATTGTTATTATTATACTAGTTCTGCCCGACATGCGTTGTAATGCCCCTATTTCTTTCTAATGCCTGTTGCTCACGGTAAAATTTTCGGGAAAACGTTTTATAAAATCGATTAATTTTATGGAAAAGAGCTTTCTAACCTAACAGTCATCCAAAAGAGAGTGCATTTATCACTTTACGTGTTCGCAAAGCATCTCATAGATGGCAGGACATTGCGGTTTTATGAATAGATTTACCGTGAGCAATCAAGTAAGTACGATTCATAAAACTTTCAATAAATATTTTTATAAAACTCTTTTATGGATAATTTTACCATGAGCCACAGACATTAGTAGGCATACATATTATACAAAGCAGACATATTAAAATGTACAAAATAAATGAAAAACAATGATTTTTTGTGTTTCAAATTAAAGTTGCAAAAATAAATTCAAGTTCTTTGAGACATACAATATTTTTGGTCTTACCGCCCTCTGCAAAAACGGAAAAATTTGTCGGATCATGCAACTCGTGATTATGCAACATGTTACCATGTGAAATGCATGGGTTTACCTGATTTAATCCACCGGGCATGTATGGGCCGGTACTAAAGTGAAGTCAGTGATCGCTTTGTGAAATGCTAAACAGTACTATCTTATAGTACGGGCTTGTACTAACGTGATGTCAGGGGTGGCAATGCAAAATAGTACTGCTGTAAAGAACAGGGTGGTAATATTATGACGTAAACGGTGGCATTACCAAATGGCAAACAGTAATGTGGAAATGAACTGGCCGGTACATAATGCTCGAACCTGCTTCTTCCAGTCCGGAAAATAGAAAGGTATTACAGAAGTATACCTTTTTACAAGAGACATTTTTTTCTATAATAGGAAAAACAATAATCGCATAAGTTAAAACAATCAGGCTGATGTAATACTCCATAAATAAGTTCCAGAATGGAATAAATATCACATTTAATATATTTCTATCGGACGTCATATTCAAATATCAAGTTGCGAAAAATATTATTAAATTTTCAGATTGTTGCATCACATAATAAATATTCTATTGAAAGAGCAGGTATGATCTATTAAATATGAGTAGAAAATGCCAATTTATGATTAAGGTGATTGCCAATGTATGTTTTCCCAAAGAAAAAAATAGGGTTGTATTTATTGTCACAAGTTATCTCAGATTAAATTCAATTTTCGATTATATATCTCTGATTAATTGCAGTTTGCAATTCATAGTGGTCCATATATCCCTAGTTTGCTAATCTGTGTTTCATCAATCATATACATATAGTACTATAGTACATATAGTATTATAGTACTATTACAGAAATAATTGGTTTTTCTGTTAAAATTCTTATTGAAATAATAACTGATTATTTGGCTGTAATACTCTAGAAATAAGTTCCAGAATGGAATAAATATCACATTTAATATATTTATAACTTACGCTATATTGAAATTCCAATTAACTTGCTAACAATATTATTAAATTTTCAGATTTTTGCACGACATAATAATTATTCTATAGCAAGACTAAAGTGGAGACACATCACACATCAAAAATCAATTTTCTGAATATGCATTCCTATTGTATTTGTGAGATGCTATTAATGCATAATTATCCACGAATATCATATGCCACTCTTGTAATTTGTAATTCAAAAAAAGCATTTTGAAAGGTGTGTAAAAATAATATGGGCGGCTATTTGTACATAATACTTTTCATGTGACGCTTTAATTTCATAAATGAATTAAATTCCAATTTTGTCGTCAAAATAGAAGCAGGTATGACCTATTAAATATGAGTAAAAAATGCCTATTTATCCTTAACGTGAAATCCAATGTATATTTTCCAAAGGAAAACAATAGGGAAGTATTCATAGTCACAAGTAATCTCCGATTAAATTCAATTTTCGATTACATATCTCTAATGTGTTAAAATTTGCAATTCATAGTGGTCCAAAAATCCCTATTTTGCTAATCTCTGTTTCATAAATCTTTGATATTTTAGGATATATAGTCGTCAAAAATAATTGATTTTTCTGTAAGAATTCTTAGTTAAATAATAACTGATTACTTGGCTGAATAATCAACAATTCATTGACTACGGTTGGAAGCGTCATTATTTAATGTTTTGATGACGTATTCTTCATGCAGTCTTCGGAGCACGTCATAGGCTGTTCGATTTGCTATTCGTAAACGCTGTTTCGCTGTCACAATTTGTAGGCTGTTCGAGTCTTATGTCTCAAACAGCATACATGTGGAAGCTTAAAAAATACAGAAAAAAGGACGAAAAAATAATTCTATCGATGAAAGGTCTCTCGCATCCCACCATATAAAAAACTTCTAACTCCTGTGCCAACCTGTCCTAAGTTTTGCATAACGTCAGAAATTTCAAGGGCAATGAGGAAAGGAGGATGCAGGCATGCTTGTGTTATAACTTCAATATTCACAACAATAACGCAGTAATATGTTAAAACAAAATAAATCTCCCATTAAAGTATGTATTTCGTATAAAATTGATGGAAAAGGTGGGGAACTAACGGAGAAAAGACGCCATGAAAAACAATGATTTTCAAACATTTAAATGATAAATTTTCTCAATATCGGCGAAATAAATTATGTTTTAAATTTTATTGTTATTTTTAACTCATTTCTCTCCATTACAAGATACGTGGAATGATTGTGCCTTCTTTATTATCACATGGAAAATGGTCAAAGTAAAGCCTGCTTCAGCAACGCGCAATTTCGTTAAAAATTAGAATTCCTCGTATTTAAACAATACTGGTTATACAATAAAAACATAACAAAAAACATGGAGAATGGCACAACGGTTTTTATAAAAAGATCATTGAAAATAAAAAAACACAAAAAATAGGAAATAAATAACAATCTTTAATAGTTTAACAACAAATATCTCAATAACCGGGCGGTGGATTTGGTTAAATATTCCTACATAAATCAAATGAACCTTTTTTAACAATTCAAAATAGTATATTTAATGTGCCTTCCTTGAACACAAATACATGGCTCATATTTTAATACGCTGCAAGTGACGCTACGCCCCCCGATGGGGATATTATTTATTTCAGAGAGAATATTGATACAACAAATTCGTCCTGCCTTGGATGACGGAAGCAATGTCATTTCCATTGAATATTAAAATAAAAACTTTAAAAACATATACCTTATTCCCAACACATGAGGATAAACAGTTAAATGTTAATGAACAATTTTCTCGAAAATCGGGAGGTTAATGTTCTTCACATTTCGCTTACTGAAAGTCCACAAGTCTATCACTAAGTTATTACAGCCGAACCTATGTGCAACACTTGTAAATGACGCTATAAACATTTGTTTTATTAAACGTTGGCGCGATTTCACTCTCCGCCGCATGGCGCTCACGGATCTACGGAGTAATGGAAAATAGTTTTCATCTAAAAAACGGTAAAATAAATTTAATTTCAACTCACTTGAAAGAAGAAACTTAATTAATGTTCACAATATGCACTATATATTTCAATGTACTCTCTTCGAGAGCGTTAACAAAGCTTGTCAAAAAACCACGATCCCGCGGCCACGACGTCCTTCCATGCCCCATAAAAATTTTATATTCAATATTTATGTTTCTTTAACTTTTAATAACCAAGAGCCATGTTTTAAGCAGATATTGAGTGGAATTCAATCTTAATTAGAAAAAAAAACATATTTTTTATATAATTTACCCTTTGGTCACAAGAGGCCATCACAAACTTTATTACACGCTGAAGTGAACAAAACATTTTCCCCATTCCGGCATTTTATAAAAATGTATATATTAGTGCATACAAACACTACACATTTAATGTGCCGTCTTCGTGATTTACAGCAATGCTAGTCAAAAGACCACGATCCCGTGGACACAAAGAATATCTACATACGCAATACATAGAAGTAAATACGCTATATTTGTCTTTTTTTTCCTCAAAGTTAATTAACTTTTTGACAATATTTTTACGCAGAAACCTAGAACAAACCATTGCCAATGAGGAAATTAGTAAAAATTTTCCATAAAATGTATCGTTTAGCCACAATGAACCATCCGTAATTTTATTACACACTAGGAGTCAAATACATTTTCCATATTCCAAATGGATTTTATAATGATTTATACCAGGTCTAAAAAGGTTGAAAAAAAGTCGTTCTGTCTAATGTAGTTGCAAAAATTCCTTTCCTACGGAAAGTTAAGAACAAAAATCGCAAAAGTTACAGATTTTGGCCTTCGTTCAAGTATTACAAATTAAATGTGTTTGTACATTTTTTTTAAACCGGGAAATAGATATTCCTTAAACTTAGCTGCTAGCTAGCTAAATGAAAGACAACTTCTCTAATTCTGACGTGTGTATATTGCCTAACCAATGTGCCCACCTTGTGAACGACGAGATATACACTTGTTTATTTGAACATCACCGCGATCACACTATCCGCCACGTGGCGCTCATTGATTGACGGAGTAATAGAAAATATTTTTTTACTCAAAAACCGAGACATTTATTTCATTCAAACTCTGTAGGATGACGAAACGCAGTAATTATTTTTCCAAGGGACACGTGATGTATTTCATTGTGCCCTCTTCCTGAGCGTCTTCAAAGCTCGTCAAGAAACCACGATACCGTGGCCATATAGTCCGTTCACTAACCGTGAAAACACTACATTCATAATTTTTTCTTCGGTGTACATCAAAGTTCAGACATATGGTTCATTTTCACACGTAGAACATACATATGCAAACTAGGTAATTGGAATGTATGTTTCATTAAGTAAACCTATGGGCCAAAATAGGCATCCCAAATTTTATTACACGCCCAGCAAATTAAAAAATGCTCCCATTCCTAGCATATTTCAGAAATATTGCAGAGAGGGTATTACTGTCACTGTTGATGACAATATTGTCTTTCCTACGGGAAGTTGAAAACAAAAGTCCGAGAAAGTATATATTTTGGCTTTCAAATGAGGATAAACAAATGTTTATAAACAATTTTCTCGAAAAGCGGGAAATAGATCTTCTTCAAACTGCGCAAAATGAAAGACCACACAACATTCTCTAACGCGTACACATTTGAAACAATGTGCCAACCTTCTGAACGACGATATAAACATTTGCATTGTTGATTGTGAGTGCAATTTCACACTACGCCACGTGGTGCTTGACGATTTAGGAAGTAATGGAAAATAATTTTTATCTCAAAAATGGTAAAATTAACACTCGGTAGAAATATGAATAAAAAATTGTATTACGAGTTGACAATGTACATTTCAATGTGCTCTTTTCGTGAGCGTCAACAAAGGATGTCAAAGAATCGCGATCCCGCGGACACGCAGTCCGTCCACGCCCTGTAAAAACACTACATTCAACATTAATATTCTTCAACGTTTATCAACTTTGAGACAAGTTTACTATGTATATATCTAGAGTAAATTATGTCCGGCAAAGTGTTTGAGGAGGCGCATGACAAGGGCCTTCCTCAAGGGAATGAATGAAAAGCGCTCGACCAGCACTATTTATTGTTTCTCGAACCCCACCATTTCCTTCCCGTTGAAAATAGTTCGGTCACTAATTCACACCCCTTGACATTCTCATTTACAATTACAAAATACCCTGCAAGCAACCTCAAGGGAGTGTGGCAGGGGGTTAGTTCTCTACAACATGCATTACAATTTACCCTAAAGTTAGTGTAACCACGAATAATTATGTATTTGCATAAATCGCTTATGACTTTTATGAGGAGAAGCCTCGCAAGCATGCACCACACTACAGATATACTCCCAATGTTCGAGGGACCGTTAGAATGTACCGAAACTCTACTTTCATACTACACAAACGGACAGAGATTCGAAAGTTATACAGACGACATGCAAGATGTGATGTTAGTTCTAGGTTTTAGATAATGTTGCAAATATTTGAGAGTACTAGTTCTACTAGGAACTACACTATCTATCGAAAGAACCTAACTGAAAGTCACAATGGCAGGATTTATTGTCCATTATCGTTCGCGGGAATAATGACATTTTAAATCTGTCCATTCTGCAGTCCAATTCCATAATTTTATTATCATTATCTGATCTACCGTAGTATGTTTAATTTCGTTGAATATTATCAATATTATCAGAGAAACAATCGGTTTGGATTTTCACATAATAGATTGGCTCTAAATATTAATCGACGGTCTGAAAGCGTTTCTCATCCCAGTAGCTGCAAAAGGACAGTGACACTAATTAGGTTATCATAATGGCATTTAATGTATCTGGTCGACCTTCTCTGCACACGTTAAAACTCAGTTTTCGAGCATACCTCATTAGGATCACAAATACTTGCAGCATATTCCAGCTGTGGTCTAGCAAGGGAGAAGGAGCTGATTTCCCAAACTGTATCGTCACACTTACCTAGTAGTCTTTTAACAAATCCCAATTTTCGATTAGCTTGGCAGGTAATTTCCCGAATATGTTTATTCCCCGAGAGATAAATAGTCAGTTTGACTACGAGGTATTTAACTAGATCTACAGTCTCCAATTTGTTATTATATGTTAAATAAATCTTATTAGTAGATAGTTTTCGTATCCAAAAATTCATTACAACGTATTTCCTCGTGTTTTATTCAAGCTGCCACCCATTTCACCAATCCTTTATTGTCTCGAGGTCCTTAGTTATGGCTAAATTGCCTATCATTAAGGCTACGCATTTCTCTATGCACCACTGCGTCGTCTGCAAATAATCTAAGCCTACTGTCAACTGTTTCACCGATATCGTTTATAAGTACAAAGGGAACAGAAGTGGGCCTATGACACTTCCATGTGGGACACCTGATGTGGCTTTTACTTCATTAAAGATAGCGCCGTCTAATACTTTGGGATGGTGCAGTTCTTCTTGCATTCTTATTTTTCAACCATTGTTAAATGAAGGTTTTTATTTTCGCGTAATAAGTTTCGACGCAGCATATTGCACGCAGCAGTGAAGCATAACAAAAATATAACGCGTGATAACTACACATTAGAACTTCTCTTTTTTAATACTACATTTGTTCTGTTTCAATGTGAAGTACCAAGGACGAATTGCTTGCCGCGATGCACTAACTAACCTTCATCTGCGTACCTTACGTGCACCTCGTAGAGAGTTGTACACTATCCAGCGTACAAGCAATTGTTGCAGTTTTCTTCTTCAATTTCTCGAGAAATAAGGTGTGTCAGCGATGCAAGTAAATTCCTAGGAATTTAGTCAATAATGTAAGATATGTTTGATAGGTCCATTTAAATGAAGTCAGATAAAATACTGTTGTTTGACGATAACTAGGGCATCATGGAGTACCTACATCTTGAGAAACGCAGTTAAAATAAGGACCTTATGGAATGAAAACACTCGGATTGTATTTGTTTTCTGTTTATACGCATTTAGAACCAGACAAGATGTTGAATAAATACTACAATAGGTTATTTTAATGAAGAGTCGCGAGGTATTTGTCTTAGAATATGTCCATAAATGTTAAAATGTGACAAATTTCAAACATGCCTCCAAAAATAATGAAATGAATGTTCTTTTTAAAGAAATGTGTTAACTTTATGGAAAAACCGCTTCGAGTCCGAATTTCACCAAAAAAGTAATTATTTGTTTCCGCACTCTCCTCATCAATAATAGTCGTTATCCAATATAATGTAGAAAATTTTCTAAAATATCAAACATTTTGAACACGTCTCCAAATAAGTAATGAAATAAATGTTCATTTTAAATTAAATTGAAAATGTTATATAAAAACCACTTGAGTCCGAATTATACGAAATTTTACAAAAAATCTTATGAATTTGTTCCAGCGCTCTCCTTATCTCTACTGTTCCTCATGCCTTCCTAGAAATGTATTAATGTGCTTTTTCCTCGCAAAATCTACCTACCTCCTCCCCTAGCCTTAACCACACGCGGCTCTCATTAACCTGCACTTGTCGTAGCTCATCCCTTCCCCCAGAACCACAGAGAGATCGAAAACGGCGGATGTTGTGAATAGTTAGACTGGGTGGGGGTCGTTTCCGCATTTTTAACAAAAAAGGCGCATTCATCGTTTCCCTTTCTTCTTTGCATGAGGGTCACTGTCTCACCATGCCTGAATCACTCTCTGGGACTCCGTATCTGATAGCCACGGGAAATCCGTGTGGGTTGAGTAAAAAGGGGTTGACCACCATCAGACGAGCCTCTTAATTATGAAGGCGTCTACTAACCATTACACGGTAAAACGTAAACTAGTTGTTCTCTGTTAAATGGGAAATACTCTTCCCATATTTGGAACTTCAAATAACGTCTGTCGGACAGCCTTGTGATTGAGTTCCACTCTCGGTGCTAAGCTTTCAATTACAGTTAGCCTGGCTGCCTCAATTCCTCAGCCAAAAACTCGACAAAGAACTTCATTTACTCCACATATAAAGGAAAGAAAAACAATTGCGGCCATTGTGTGCAGCGTCTTTAATTCCACGGCGTCTTTATTTCAATTTAATTCTCAAATAGAAGAGGCACCTTCTCGATTACTCCGGTATAATTTGAACACCATGTCCCTTCGGCAGTCTGTTACATATTGTTATCTACCAACGAGAGGTTATGAGTCAGTCAGACTCAGAGAATAGCTAATACTCAAAACAAGTTAACACAAAATATAATCTTGATTTTCAAATTGCTACTTCGTATGCAATTCGAGTTTTGAGGACAGTTTTACTCTTAAAAAACATAATAATTTATAATTGCATTCTTCGCTAAATTTTTTTACACTTTGATGTGCCACATCAATATTAGAGAGTAGTTCTCGATTTTAATGATCAGTTGTCGTCTGTTTTATGATGTAATCATCTGTGAAGATATGCTTACTGTCTTCTTATGGTTACATTTCCGTTTCATGATGTCATGGTTACTATTGGTCACTGTTGAATGTCGTTTCATGTTAAAGAAGCAAAGTTAGTCTAGCGAATCTTCACTGCAGGATACCCGATAGGAATTCAACTTTATTCCTGGCAATTTTTTGAGTAATTGTGTATTCTATTGTACTATTCATCAGTCCGGTAGTGGATCACTTTACTGACCAATCACTAATGGAGGCTCAGTTTCGGGCTAGTATAGAATTAAAATAAAGTCATTGTTGTGGAGGGATATCATGCAGACTTACGGTATATTAAACTTCTTTTAATTATGCAACAAGCTGGTTATACTCTCAGATGACCAGAAGTACTCCGTGCATGTAAAAATTTGTAATTATGATTGGAATCGTGTTTATTTACACTCAGGAGAAGAGATAAAGGAATTTTTTTCTCGTTCCAGGAGCCGACATTAGAGCGGAAGAGATAAGGAGAGTTAGAAATAAACATGCATCCTTCTCGAGGCGCCCGCCCCTCGACTCGTTATCAATCTTGACACACTTGACAACGAGTTAAACAGATAAACAGTCGCCCTCTAAGTTCTTCGCATTCGGCTGTATTCAAAAAGTATTTTTACTGAAATTAGCAAATCTCTCTCCCATAAGAATGTTTGAGCTACCTATTATGTTTAATGATGTATTGAAATACGTATTTTCTTTTTTGGAACAAAAAATAGAACAAAAATGTGGTACATCGTTTTTACTTTTGGGAATATAATTCTCTTTAAACTCGTAGCCTCGTGGCACATGATAAATATCTTGTAATATTTTTATAATATGAGCAATATTTTGCTTCTTAACTTGAATAATTACATATTATGTTAGGAAACACTTTACTTACAAATATCAGAGGGTCTCGTCGCGCCAATCATTCTAAATTAACTAATTTACTTAAAGTTTCACCTAAAGTTTGAATACCGCGCACAAAACTTATGTCTTAGCTCGCTTTATTTAATTTAAAATGTACAACAAATAGTTATTTTATGATTTCCATTGCATTCTTTGCATTTTAGGTTCCTCCACATGAGCACATGCACTTACGTGAAATGTAAAGGTAGAATATATATTTTTTACTTCAACTTTAAGCTACGAACTCAAAGAACAACGATTACAGCACCAGTCCCCTTGAAACTGAATCCACTCCGCACTAAACACCGCATCTTCGTTTCTGGTATATTTATCACAGAAATGTAGAAATGGACTCATTCACGCTTAAATATCCGCGTAGACAAGCTTTTATTGCTGTTATATGATAGCACTGGTTGTGTTAAATAATATTCACAAACAATAAAATTGCCTAAGCACATAACAAAGCTCCGACAAATATATTTTTGTTTTTCGTCAAAATCTCTACAAATAAAGCAGAATATTATTTTACTCTCATAAGTTGTTCTCTTCGGATAAAATAAACTTTTCCAACCTCTTTTTCCAAACTTCCTGGGAACTCTGGATGCATTTATCGGTATGGCGTTCATCTTCATTAGTGACAGTAACTTTATTTCTTCAATGTTGATGAAACTTCATCGTAAAATGGTTAATCATTCATCTTCGGGAATAGAAAGAAGTAGGACATTGGACATGCTTAGCAAATACGGAGGCTGAAGCATCATAATTCCTATTGAATTATGTTTTATCAATGATTTCACGAACTATCAGTGAATTGTAAGCAGCGACATTGTCGTGGTGTCATCTAACGTGAGTTTTACGCCTAAAAATCATGTCCTAGCCATTGAATTTATTCTCTTTAACGGCTTATAACTTCATGTTAGCACATAATCTCCACCGTTTGACCTGGTAGGAAATATATATGCTAGCAGTTGACATTAAAAACTTGGAAAACATGCGAATGCTCATTTCAGAAATAGAACAATTTCCAAATAATTTCTGAAGGCTACACTCATATGTGTACGGTCACTTCAAATCGATAGTTGAATCCACATCCAACAGTAGTTTTAATAAACACACACTTGAATCCATAATCACAAAATATAGTACCCTTTGACCTTACACTCAACACGGTTAATACACGGCATTAAGACCGTTGTCCATAATGCAAGTTCCTGGGTGTTCTCCTGCAGAATTATTATTAAAAATAAATTTTTATCACAGATTTATTATCTCCATATAAACGTCCAAAGTGTAATTATTTTGCGCATAAGCATTAAACCAAACAAAAAATAGACATAATTATGTAAACAGTTTTCTATTATTACTAAATTCAAGTAATATTTTAGTCAAAATGTAACTTAAAGGATCACATTTTAAAATAGAAAATGACTTATTAGTATACTTCATAAAATGCGTTATCCATATCTATGGTTACACATCTCTACATGAAGCTACTACGTTTTGCTTTGACGTTTTCGTACGTCAAATTTACGCATGTTGTGATAGAGCATAAAAATGGGACCTGATATTAGCATAAACGACAAAAAGTTCCAAAAACAGTATTTGAAATTACTTTACGCATGCATTGAATAGAAGACATATCTAATTTTACAAATTACGATGTTCATATCATGAAAATGAAATTTATCGTCTGAGAGTTTTAAAGGTTTAAACTTGACCTTACAAGATTTTGCGCGGAAAATAATTATGTTCAATTAAACTTTTCGACGTAAATTTTAAACTGAATAGTTTATACGGATTATACCACGATTTTCTTTCATGAAATTTCATCTTCAGGTGAAATATTTTAAACATCATCTTCAGGTGAAGACGAGAACGTTGCATTAAACTCTTTATATGCACATATATGAACGCTGAGTTCTGGCGCACATCTAGTTACGGGTGATTTGCAGTAATTAATATTATTTGGCAAGAATTTACTCCATCTATAACTTTTTGAAAAACAAAATAACATCTGGAAATAATTTATCAAAACAAAATAACAATTTAAGAAATTCTTGATTGTGAAACAATTTGTGAGGGTCATCCAACCATGTAGCATCAAAATAAACACAAGGCGATGTGTCATGGGTTACGAATACACTTGCTAAAACATCGCTATGCATTTTTGAAATCATGAAATGTGATTCAAATATCTGTATCAAATTAAAACATTACCTAATTTTGCAAATAAACTAATACTTCATAATTCAATAGATATGTATTTTCTGTTGAAAGAGGAAAATTATCAAAATAAAATTGACTTTCATAAGTTTTGTGAGCTTAGGTCATGAGTACCTGTAAATAGCCATGGCGTCCACTCTATCTGCGCTTGCACATATCGCCAAAATGTTAAGCTTATGTTGGATAACATTCTTCTTACATTGTCATATCAAGATCTCCTTAAAACATTTGTCTGTAGTCTCTCGTGAAAAGAGTGCATGCTTCATGGTTGTGCTAAATTCCATAATGATTCTTTTTAATCGAGTGTTCTTAGTAAATATAAAACATTTTAATGAATTCTTGATTGTGAAACAAATTTGCGAGTGTCATCCAACTATGAATCAAAATAAACTCAAGGTGTCGCCATCTTTTTGAAACACAAGTAAATGTATATATTTAAAATTATGTGTTTATAATGATCGCTCCAAATGAAAAACGATGGTAAAATCTGTCAATGCCTTTGTTGAGACATTCCGAAAAAATCTACATTGACAAAGCATCACTAAGTTGCAAAGGCACCAATCTAATATTTTAAAGATTTGAAATCTCTTCTGAATGGAAGTACCTGCCAAATATTTGCCGACTTCTCAGATAATTATACTTGCATATTGCAGATGTATATCAAGAAATTAATTATAATAGTGTTCAAGCAACTGTGCACCCCTTTGTTTTTACGACAAAATTAGTTAATAACTTTATTCTAATTATGTGTGCTTCATTGGTGATTTTCTTCAACATAATGCAACGACCTTCTTCACTTTTCAACAGATGGCAATTGTACAGCATATTCCAAAAGAGCTGGCTATATCAAAATAAGCCATTTACTTCTTCGACTTCAGCGCCAGTCAGTGCAAACATTTCTTCAATTTATGCCGTCATGAAAAACATCATGGCATATCAGCTGAATAAATTTCTTTGCAAATAACCATTGAATGTTGTGATGGATTGAAATTGAGATGGATTAATTAGTACAGTTAAGCGACTAGTAAATATAGTCAGACTTCATAGGTCTGTCTATAATTAAATTTTATGCCCGCTGGATTTTTTAAAACTTGAAACTCCCAATATTAAGGGAATTAAGATACGTTATATACCATGCAGGGTAATTGTGATACAAGTGAGCAATTCTTGGAGGAACAAAATTCTAGCGCTAGATATAGACATAACCAAGAGAAAATCATAATTTCAAAACTTTAATCAGTTTAACCTCCATGTTAAAAGAGTATCATCCCAATCAAATTCTTTCAAAGTGTGTGCTATGAGTAGGAAGATTTTTACAATGAATGATTCATGTCTGTTGTGTAATTCATTCAAATTTCTTAACTTATCTACCATTTATCATGATTTATAAACAAAATTGCATTGCGTATTTATGTAAGAAGTGATGGTATTTTATTTTGAAAGAATACTTGAACGCAACCTTGTCTCTTCTTCTTGTTCTTCTTTGTTCTTTCCAGGTTTAAGCAATTCGCCTGTTCCGGCTTCACCATCGCAATCTCCTGCTCCCATAACTTATTCTCCTTAAAGTCCTGTACTTTAAAACCTTTCTTGGAATCCATTATAGAGGCCTGCGCTCAACATGTTCTTTCCATTTTTCTTTATAATATGATGCTACTTCTGTTACTGGTTGTCCTTCTAATTATTGAATTATGTCTTCATTTTTTATATGAAATGCCTTGTACAGCCTATCACAGATCTAAGGAATTTCATGTTTGACGTTTTAATTTGTCTTAAGTCTCTTGTTCTGAGTGTCCCAGCTTCTTTTCCGTATAGTAGTTTGGGGACAGCCACTATTTCGTAAAATTCTCTTTGAGTTTCATTTGCAGTTTTTCCCTTCCCTGCTCTTCTTATAGTCCAACATATTCTTTGGTAATTAGTTAATTTATTTAAATGTATCTGACCTCTTCTTATGTTATATCGCATCCCAAAATATTTAAAGTGTGACAACTAATCCAAGACATTATTTTCAATTATCATTTTAGTTCTTATAGGGTTTCTTCCCTAAGAGAGCCATTGTCTTGGTTTATGGTACAGACATCTTCAACTTATATTCTCATGGTATCACAAATAATTTAGTAGTTGTAGATTAGTAGTTAAATAGTAGTTTAATTCTCGGTGGTAAGGGAGTCAAGCTGACTCTGAGTACTTAATTTACTCGTAGTTCCCCCCTTATCTTTGTGTTTATCTTTTGCTACATCCGTATTTGGCTGAATTAATTCCAATAACTCTCATCACTCGCAGCTTTTTTTGGGACTCATATATCTGCATCGCGGAAATGTTGTAATTACCTCCTGAAAATTGCCTGTAATAAATAAATCTTGACTCTAAGTTGTCCGTCTGCAATTTGCCAGGCAATACGTAATCCACATTTAAATTCTTGAGTGAATACTCGATGAAAAATGAACTCGACCAGGCAGCCACTTGTACCATAAAAACGGCCGTGGCTCGACGCGACGAAGATATCGCGGATTCACGCGAAGTGACAAGCCGACCTTAGAACGCCGATACGAATGCTGAGAGTGGAACTGAGTGTGAGTCAGAGAGGAGTGGAGCTTTCGCAACCTTTGACTCACTCGCCTCTCGCCCATTGGTTCTCGCTAAGTGGGGAGGCCACGAGGAAAAACCACCAGTCTGTCGTCGTCTGCGGGAGATCGCGGTGGCATCTCGTCATGCCTCGTTCATGCCTTGTGGCGGAATTTTGACGGCCCGGTGTAGAAAAGACGACGCATTGTAAGGAAGAGGCGACGGAAGGATCGGGAGTTGGTGGAAGAGCGTGCTACGACATCCTCAATACTCCGTGGTTCTCCATAAAATAAAAAATAGTAAGTGTATTTCACGGCTTTCGCTAACTTTCGTTTGATCCGCTGGCAAGTCCCAACGAGATTCCAGTCATTAGGTCCAAAGTTAAAAAAGTAAATATACATACCAGGTGCGGATTGTTACTTTTCGCAGCATTCGGAGGGGGGTATCGAATATCTTTTGATAACCATTTTATCTATTTTCATAGGAACAACAGTCCCCACCCTTGCTTCCTTCATAATAATCCACCCTTGATGCATAATTTCCCATCACACCGTTTCTTTCCAGCGTAGACATAGTCAAATGAACTCGATATTCTCGAGTTAATTCTGTTGAAAATTCATGACTGGGCCATTATTGTAAATCTGTAACTTTCTCAAGCGGTTTATTTTTTAACAACCGATTACATCGCATATTCCATTTGATTATGTTCCCTTTTCGATTGAACCGGTCGTCAACAAATAAACCTGCTGTGAACGTAACAATGTTATGTAACTGATTCAGAGTGTGAAAAAAGTTTGATTCTCGGTGGTAAGCGTGTCAAGCTTACAATAATGAATTAATTTCCTCAATTTCCCCCCTTATCATTGCGTTTATCTTTTGCTACAGTGACCCTAATACAATGCTTCCTATAAGGTGAACTATTCCTAAGACTCTTATTGTTCCTTCGCCAGGTTTTGGGTCTAAGGGGCGCCGGGGGAAGAGGGAATTGTTAAGGGGCACTGACTTATAAATCCACCAGTTTACTAAACTTAACATAATGTTATGTACTTTGACCGTATTATTTTTCTCGTAATATAATATGATCTATACTTGTACACCGTGTAGAATTTATTGTTGATAGTTAAGTTAAGACAAGGATTCACGTACGTATTTGGGACTTAAGAATGGAAACATTTACGAGCTTGGGGGGCGCCAGAACACAGGGGGCGGGGGGGAAATTCGCCCCCCCCCCGCCCCCTCCCCTCTGTCTAATACGCTACTGCCTTACGATATCTTGTTTCGGATACTAGCTTAATGTGTACGCATGTTATCAAGCTTTCGCTTTTGTTTCAGTCCGGTCGATGGATACGACTTCGCAACCAAAGGTTTTTTTTCTCTAAAATGTTATATGGTAAGTAAAAAAAATATTTTACAAAACTATGAGATATGATACGAACTTCTACACCATTTTATTTCCAGCGTGATTTGTGTGTCAGGACCTCCATATTTTATGTATTTTTAACTATATCTTTTAGGACCGCGCAGCCGTATGTAAATGGCTTTTGGAAAACGACTTTTGATGATTTTAATATCCCGAAAAGTGGTAGTAACACTAAAACGTAATGCGTAACATTCATGTCATCCTCGCCTCATTCTTGCCTTGTTTACATTTTGAATATTTCTGATTTGTTTCTTCTACTGCTGTTGTTTTTAAAAATTTATTCTGTTTATTGAACCCAATGTAAAGGCCTTAGTTGTTGTTTTTGGAGTTTTTGATAAATGAATAAATAAAAATAAAAAATAAATAAAGACCATTAAAGAGATAGTTGGCAGTTTCACCACTTCGTGAAATTGTAACGTTACGAGATCAAAAAGGATTTACTCTTCCGTGTATTCCACTCTTCATTGAGTCCCCATCTCGACCGGTTTCGTCGCTATATGTTCGCATGATTATCAAGAGGCCAACTGCTAAACGTTTTGGATTGGACTTCATGGAAAACGTCTAAATTTCAACTTTTTCCAAATTGTGTGGTCCAGATTTGTTTCGGTGACTGCAGCGATATTGTTTTATAAACGATTTTCGAGAAACTTTACATTCTTTTTTGAAAAAGGGATATATTGAGATAAACTCGAAATAAATAGCAATATTACGAAAGAAGAGAGCGTAAATCAGGTACATTGAAGATTATTCCAAATCGTCCAGATTTTTATCTGGTGGTCACCTGGATGACCGAAATGTATGCACCGGAGTCTATTTCATCTTCTTCTATTTACAATTTATATTTATCTTAATAAACCTTAATTTAAGAAAGAAAATGCATTTAAAAGTTTCGGTTTTATGTATGTACCTAGTGGGCAATCAATGACCCACGATTACTGTTCCAAACAACTTAAATTACTAAATTCTATGGAGCACCTCGTCCCTCTTAACCTTGTTTCTGCGTTCCCTATTAAACTCTACAATATATAACAGTCAAATACGGAAGGATAGTAAGATTTCGAAAAACAATTTCGATATAATTTCCTGCTACTACCCGAGATAACAAAAGCAATTTAACTTTAAGCAGAAAATATTTGTAACCACAAAACGTACGCACGGCTAATTATGTTTTGTTTACTTTGTTAATTGGTGAGAAAAATTAATATTGATCCTCTGCAGCCTCGTCGCCACTTTTATATATTCATCTCTGTACTTGCTGGTAGGTTCCTAATACATTCACCATGGACCATTTACACTAACTTTAATTTTCTCAACAATTAACTCAGCACATAGCGAAAATTGCATTAAAGGAAAACACTAAACACATCACAGTTAGGGTTGAAAAAAAAAAAGACAAACTGCGGCGATAAAGAAGCAGGCCCAACGTTGGCGAAGCAACGGCTTTCTCGTTATACCTTTGACGTAAAGGCTTTGTTGTCCCAACGTAGTGATTCCGTTGGCTCCCCCAATACTAAATAGTCTACATCGATGCCGACAAAAAACTACGTTGGGCCAACGGTGTGTGTTACTATAGGGTTATCAGCACTGGGAGATTTAACGATAAACATGAAAAAGTTAATGTTTCAAAGAAATAATTACCTGAGTAGCAGATATTGAATATGTTTGGCAATTTTCACTAAATGGAATTAAACGTATGAATTCACAATAATGTAGAAAATAGAAGTTTTTTCTGGCATTTAAAATTTTGAATCTGAGGATAGTTCTTTGACATTATACTTCAATTTTTTATGAACAATATGTTTCATGTTTTATCTTGTTGGAGGACGAAGAGTCAATGTATGTTAAAGCATAACTAAAACAATTCTTTAAAAGATTTTTGTCGCATTATCTCTTATACATATTTTCCAATATCTGATGCTCAAAGATATTGAAGGCGCCCTACATGCCTATGCGATAAGGTGCAAAATAGGCTCCATGAAGGATGGAAAGGCATATAGTGCCTGCAAATGACACCAATAAGGTAATTTAAAGGCCTCGTTTGGTGCTAATTTGGTGCGTAGACGATGAAGGGTTAGCTTTTGTTCAATAAATGAAGTGATTTTATACTGTTTCCCCGCAATATGGATTGAAAGTTTATGAAGTATGTAATATTGTGCTTAGGTGAAATAATACAACGGTGAACGAGAAATGTTCGCCACCAATAGGTCTCGAACTCAGGCCCTTAGCATCACGAGCTA
The DNA here is from genome assembly GCA_963573305.1 of Pyrrhosoma nymphula. Classification (NCBI taxonomy): domain Eukaryota; kingdom Metazoa; phylum Arthropoda; class Insecta; order Odonata; family Coenagrionidae; genus Pyrrhosoma; species Pyrrhosoma nymphula. The sequence continues at coordinate 59,134,196 of OY754340.1, read as the reverse complement.
CTTTAACTACACAATGGAGCAGTATCCCGTGGAGAGATATTTAAATTATCCGAGCTAAATATTCCAGATCGTTTTCTTATTTCTGTTTAAATAGTTGGAGGCTAGGGAGGAGTATTAGGCTGAGTGGCCAGTGAACGTAGTTCTCTTGAAATCCATTAGATGGAGCGACCGCATCATTTCGTGCGATTTCCTCGACTCACGCCCTCAGCGTCTCAAGGTTAAAAATAAAAAAGAAAAAAAAAAAGAAAATGGGAATCCGGTCTCGTGGAGATAAGTTTCTTCGGGTGGGTGACTTCATTCGTCTGGCGTCCATCCGAGGAGTAAGAAGGTCACTTAAGACTCTCTCGTGTTCGAAGGCGTTTGTGTATATGGATTCATTCCTATGATGTGCTGTGTTGCGCGATTCATAACTTCTTCTTCTTCTGAAGCGTAAGTACTTGCTTTCTTATTATTTCTTCTCGTGTCGTTCGCGTTTTTATTTCGACAAACATCAGACAGAAGCCATTAATTAAATCATTCATTAAGAGTGCTCTTGTGCATTTGTCAATGTTATTTCTGTGAGATTGGATATACATGTTAGACATGTGTGCATGTAAGCCAGAACATCACTAAATATATGGCCCTAGAGTAGACTTGACGTAGCGTAGAAGGTAGGTAGAGGGACTGTTTGTACTCGTGTATATTGTAACTGCCACACGCCCTTGAAGGGTATTTTGATGTCGTAGATTTTTTATTTGCACACAAATGGACGGGAAACGTACACGGCGTATTGTAAGGACAAAAAATCAGGTTTCGATGCACGTATTTGATATTCATTGCACCAAAGTAGCTACTTTTGCTATCGACAAACTGAGTTGGGTCTCGTTGGCATCCTTTTTTGTGTCATAACTTACACAGGAAAATACAATTGGAAACCAGTCCGTTATGCAGTCCCTACATTAAATTGTCTCTTGCAAGATATTGGAACTTATATGAACTGGTCTATTTGATAAAATGTCGCATGTTGATAGGTTGAACCGCATTTGATTCCCTATTTTGAAGCATCTCCTTGTATTTTGAACTAGCGTGAAATAAGGTTTGATCTCGTGAATCCGAGCGTGCCTTTGTTCTTCGAGTGGATGCGACGGGTGGTACGCCTGAGGAATGACGTCAGATAATGGGTGTGGTCCAGTGAACGCTACAATCACGGTGTGGGGACTGAGGGCGAGGGGGGTCGGACAGAGGGACGCGGGGGGGAACCATAGTTCGCCGCCAGCAACACATTTCCGCCACAATTGTGGCGCTTAAGCGCATGGCACGGGCCAATCAAATGAAACTTTCATTTCCCACGTAGCATAAAGCACTACGTATGTAATTAATTTAATTTTTTAATTTTCTCCCTTTATTTTCTCTTATTGTTGATAAAATTCCACGCAGATTATGATATTTATTATAATAATCGAAGGCAACATATTGTTAAGGTACTATTACCTGGGAAGGTTTAGGGATTGCAGCGAAATTAAAAACAACATAATCATTAGACATGTTTATTTAAATCAATTTTCAGTTACAATAATAGCAACAAGTAACAACAAAAGAGCAAACACCGAATTACATTTGTTTATATTTTTATGTAAACAAAGGAATAGACATTCATTGCGTATTGACACATACATGACGCAGGCAATATATAGGCATCGTCATCTCAAATCAGGTATGTATACTGCTAAAATCACGTCGAAAGACGTATGCTACTTTTCCTGAAAATATTTACATGAGAATGCAGTATTTCTACAAATACTATCAGCACCTTTATGGAGGGCAGAACTTAACCAAATTCAAGTTATCAACGTTAGAAGATTGGCGGTCTAATCGTCTACACAGGAATTGACAAATCACGAAAAAGTTATTCACTATGCAACAATAGCTAAGTGATTTCGGTCTTATCACAAAGTATTACAGATTCCGAAGCTCTCTAAATCACCTGTGCATTTTATGGTTTCATAGTAACCAAATAGGACTAGGTACTTCTAACCAAGAAAGAAATAGTGGCATTATTAATGAAAGGTCAACTTGTGATATTCATGAAAATTTCTTTTAGCCAGTTTAAATGTGATACCAACGTGTTGGCATTTTAAAACGATTTGTGTTGTTAAATGGAGTGGTTCACTTAAGTGCAAAACCATCAAAAAAGTTTCAATGCCCTTGTCTTGTACAACAAACAAATGGCCATACCAGTACATACGTAGAAATTAAGCTGGAAGGTGATAATGTTGTCATTAATTACTAAATTAATGATATTTTATAGTTAAAATGAGAGCAATTTGTTTTTTTTATATTGCACTAAAATGTCAAGAATGAGGAAAAACATTCTTTGTGATGAAGCGAATATTATGTAGTTTTCATAGCAATTATAAGGCATAGCTTTCAGCATTTAAATGTGATTCATCCATTTGTGCAAATAGGCTTGACACTTCACTTCACGAATATTATAACCTTATTTAGCTTTGTTATTGTGCCCCTATAAAGGTACTATAGAAAGCTTACATGGAATTACTGCTATCAATTTTGTGACTTATATATGGAGGTTACCTGACACCAGATTTGACTCCTGCCTGATTTGAGATGGGAACACCCTTGTGACATAGTTACACATAAACCAAGCAGCTCATGCAGAATCCACCCATATTAAAACAAAAGCATTCCAAGCAAATTTAAGGCACAATCAAGTTTGACATTGACACCAAGAACAATTCCCAATGCAAAAAACATGCACCAAAAAACACCAGACTAATGCTTATGGCTGAATGATCATTCATGACAGCACAATGAAGCAATTGAGGTACCTTCAGTTTCCTCATGTACATACAGTTACAGCAGTTAACCGTTTAATGCCATTTAACCGTTAGAGTGTAGGTGGTCACAGAGTGAAACCACAAATTAATTAAAATTTCTTTGTCTTCACCCATTGTGCAACAGGGAAGTCCCCTGCTAGTAAGATTTTTGGCAGAAACCCCAATACTAGACTGGATTTGATCTATGAGAGTAAAGATAAGAGACAGGAATCGCATGGTAGGCAGGTTAAAGGTTTTCATGAGAAGAGGGAAGACCAGTTTGAGACAGGGGAGCAAGTTTATGTCAGGGATAATACTACTCCCAATAAAAAGAAATGGAAAAAGGCATAATAAGAGTTTTTTTTAAAAAGGAAATTTCGCTGTACAATTTTAGACTGGTCAGCTATGGGTAAGGCACACTGACAAAATAATTTGAATGGGTAGTTTTTACAACTCCTAATATGAGGAATTAGGAAATGCAGAGGGCGGGCTTTACTCTGGGGGCTCCACAGGGAGTCTTACAAGTGGAACGTGGGAAGAACCTCTGCCCAGACCAAAAGGTCCAGAGCAGGTGACAGAAAGGGCTAGGCGAGCCACCACAGGAGGAGGTTATGGCAGCAGATGATGGCTTGCATTCTCCTATTGCCAGGCCGCTAGATCAAGGTTGGGGAAAAGGTAAGAAGGTACAAGTTACAGGGAGAACAAAAAGTATAAGGAAAGCACCAGAAAGGCTAAATTAGTAAATAAATGACTGGTGCTGAGGAAGTTTTCATTCAATTTTATGTATTGTAAGTGTAGTGTATATTGTAGTGTATGTATGCTTGTATTTATATACATTTTTGGGTAGTATGTGTGGGGGTCTTGTGATATATTGCTGCTCTTTTGTTTGTGCATTTCTGATCATATTTTGCATAATGGTAACACCAGGGTACTTCTTGTTTGTTCAGGAAGACATGCCTGACATGACATAGCATAATGTATCATAACCCAAAGCCTAAAATTAAGTTATTAAATTGAGTGTTACAATGATTTCTGTGTTACTACATAAACCATTTGCCAAAAATTCTTTCCACTGATACCACATATTCCACTGTGCTGTAAACATAGCAATGGAACCAGATGCAATCCAAATGCAGACTTAACCATGTGATCCAAGCACAAGCAAGAACTATACATACATGCATATAATGAACATAGTCCAACCCAAATACCCAATAACCTCCTAATGGTACATACACAACCAACATTTCTGGTACATAAAGAAAAAACCATAAACATATGAGTCACTTCATGCTCAACACCTTGAGTTAAGGAATGGCCATCCTGAGCAGCAACATGCAAGCTAGAGCTATACATACACATAATGAGCTGAGCAGCACATTAACACCACTTTTGGAGCTCCATAAAACGTGAATCAGCTTAACTACGAGCTTTATTAGAAATTATGACGTATATGTATATAAACTATTTTCATTGGGACGTACGTACCATGCAAAGGAATAACCTGAATTGGATGACAATAAAAAAAATGAATCTGTTACTACGAAAATTGAAATTGTCAATGGACGACATAAAGGAAAATAGGATATTAATGTATCTCAACAACTCAATTGGATTCGTCAATTTTTTGGTTCAGATTTTAGAAATCTTCAGTCTCCATAAATATTGTGCTTTGTATATGTTCCTGTTACTTTTCCAGGGGGGCTACTTACTGCATCCTACTCTGGGGTGGCTCTACCACCTTACTGATTAAGGTCTTCATCCTTCAGAAACGTGAGAGTACAATCATACTAAATCAGTCCTGTAGACCATACCCTTTAAATTTTTGAAAATCCTAACAACATCCTGTGCCTACGCTGTTAAGATAAGTGCTCTCTGTAAAACGGAACATACACCTGCAACAAAACTCATCTCACTTCCATAATCACTGTACTCGAACTCTTATTCATATTCCTTCGATTCATCACATTACCACTCTCACTCTAAACAGTCCTATGTCCTCTGGTATTACCTACACTATACAATAATTTATCTATTCACCTCAATGGTATGACAACGTGAGGAAGCTGGAGCTGGTTCTTCTGGAACAGCTGCTGGAATGAATTTCTGATACTACAATTTCTCCTCTGTTGCATGAGGTTTCTTCAGGTCACTTCGACCTGAAGATGCCTCCTGTATTAGAATGAGAAATCATAGTCATAAAATTCAACTATGCAGCTGTTCCAGAAGAACCAGATCCAGCATGATCACCAACGACTTCGGAAGCCTTTGTTTCAAGTATTACAGCATATCAACACTACAACAAGAAAAGGGTAATTGATTGATCAAGCAATTTACAGTGTGGATGAATTCAAAGGAGACTGGAAATAGTGATAAGCTCCACATTTTGCATGCTTCATTTTCTTGCTTATTTTTTGTCTACATATTATATTCGATCTGCATTGAATTTATCCATATCTATAACATTTAGTTAGTGTAAGAGAAACAATTGCACTTTTCCACAAAATGGTTTATTGCGTACAACGCGTTTCGGCTCACAGAGCCATCATCAGGTACAAGACTTTTACAGGTCTTGTACAAGACTTGTACGGGTCTTGTACCTGATGATGGCTCTGTGAGCCGAAACGCGTTGTACGCAATAAACCATTTTGTGGAAAAGTGCAATTGTTTCTCTTACATTATGAAGAACTTCCACGATATCTCGCCTGAATCTGTTGAATTTACATTTAGTTAGACTTGTCAATTTACTAACTGATGAAAATAATTTCAATAATTTTAACGTGCCCTAGATTTGCAATATTCACGGATGGCATACTCCACCACTGCATCTGACACCTGCAAGGAAATGTCATGTAAAGGACATGTCACCCATGAAAACTTTTCCCTAACATTGACATGGGTAGCCAATAACTTCTTCAAGCCAGCCTCTGCAGCAACGGATGGTATTATCCTGCTCAGCTTCCGTAATATATCGGAAATGTCCCCCTGCAACCTATCACTAGGATACATATTTTTTCCCTCACTGATGATGACGTTAACTGAGCAGAAGTTCTCCCCAATTAGCGAGGTCTCGCAGCAAAGGCTATTAAGGCAATTTTCGCAGGACTCAGAGGTTAAGATATGCTTCAATATTTTTGTTGTCACCAGTAAGTCATTTATCTGCTGAGACATTGGCTCAGTTACGATCTCTTGCATGCTTGTGTCACTTTCTAATACATAGCAGCTGATTTCCGTGCTCTCCCTAACATGCGGCATGTGGCAAAGGAGTTGTTCCAGATCTGAGAGGAAGTCATCAGAATCTGGCTCACAATTTCCTCCTTTCCAACCTACCTTTGAGGTGCCACTCAGCATCGATGTTTTAATTGCAGATTCAAATTGTTGAACAGTGGGGTTGGAATTCGACCCACTGTGAAATCTTATACTCCCAAAAAGATTTTCAATTGGGTCCTGGTTCAACCTTCGGGTTTCCAGGTGGTCCATCCCCTCTTCCTGCAACCTGGACCAAAGGAGTTTTGTCGCAGTAATGGTGGAGATCCATCCCCCTTGAGATTTGGGGTGGACAATCTTCCTAATTTTTGGACTGCCTGACGGCAGTAACACAATGTCTCCCTCTGGGCTAAACTCAATGTTCAAGAACTTTAATGTCCTCAGTTTACCCAGAGCACTGTTCCAAAAGGGAATGTGAGGACTTCCACGACACAAGGGGGACAGCAAATCCTTTCTTCCACATTTTTCTTCGCAGCTATTGAAGCTGTGGAAGAGGTCCTTTATAAAAACTAAAAACTCAGCAGTTACAGCTGCACCCTGGTCCATTAGCCCTATAAGAAACGTAGTCACAGGATTAATGTTACATTATTCATTAACTGACAAAAGTTAGGATCAGATTATCTATATGAACTTCTGATTATGAAACCTACCAAGTCCAACGAAGACATCCATTTGCGAAGCCAATGGATGGCAAAACACTTGTGCAGCCATGGACACGCTCATCTTCTCCTTCCATTTTGGATTAAGGCATGATGTAGTGATTTTCGGAAAAGCAGCAACATTGCCGCTGTACCTCCTGCTCAGAGTGACAGCCTCCTCGACATGAGCCCATTTTCCAATTGCTGACACTTCAATGCCACCAATGACAACCTAGTTAAAGGGAATGGGATGTAAGTAGGTGGAAAAATAAGGTGATATAACTCAAATCAGCATAAGTGCTTATGTGTCACAGATCTGTAAAATCGACAAGGTACTCACCTTTCCTTCAACACAGTATTTGATAAACATGTTCCTTGAGCATTTTAGGAGATGTGGAGGATCGTGAAGATTGTAAATTCTTTCACCAGCAATACTGAAACATATTTTGTACTTAATTAAAGATTTGACGAAAAACTGGCAAAGCACTACACTATGCGAGAGATATTTCGAAGTTGAAATATGATCACTGCATGCATACATATGGTAAACAATGAATTAATGTTAGTTGAAAATCAGAAATAAAAATATACAGTAATCTACAATTGATCCTATTGAATTTATTGTAGCATGGCTCTTGGAAAAATCAGTACATGATACATTTTATATAGATATGGCAAGCAGTTCCTTCAATAGTTTATATGGCTGTGAACTTCATAACTTTATGAAAGGAAATGAAACTCTTTCTGGTGTGAACTTTAAATGGGCAAAGTAGTTAATAAGAGAATACATGTTAATGTATGCCCATGCAATAATTTAATATATCTGTAAATGCAGTTCAAAATTTGCTTGGAAGACCCACTGATGTCATATCTTCTTCTTTAATCTGAGGTATTCCCTCAGCAGTTATTTTATAAATGTAATATAAAAAATGGGAATAGTATGATTCATTAAAAATTTACAAAAATCCTACGTAATTACATACTTCATAGCTTACCTAATGAAAGGGTGGGTTTTAGTAGATCCCAGAGTACTAAGAGCTGATATGTTGTTGCTCCCCATATCGCATACTGTGGCAACGACCTTCAGCCCAGCATCTTGTAGGGCAGCGATGACCTCAGCTATCAGCTGAGCAAGGATTGGGCCATGTGTACTCCCCGAGGTAAAATAGTATGCAATCGGCTGCTTCCACTTCTGCCTTAACCCCCGAACCATGAATGCTAACGCCTCTGTGGCAATTACATCCTTTCTTCCACCACTGCCATGGTCCTGAAACCCTTGTATTAAATCAAGGCGATTGTTATATACAAGAGATGGTTTAATACTCATCTCATCGAAGAGGACGCAGCACAGTTTATCCTTTTCCTCCATTCGTGTCACCTGCTGTTTCAAGTACTTAAAGAGAAATGGATTCAAGCCGGGAAGGAAGGGAATGCACTGCAGTAGGGACTTCAATGTTGATATAGATGGCACGTTCAATATTGTGGAGAGATAGTGGTATGCTCTTGGACTTCTTTTGTAAAAGGAGAGAAACAATATCTTCTCCTGCATGGTCCACCGCCTTGCATTTCTATGCAGATTAGAATTCCTCAAGAGGGAGGAAATTATTCTCTTTGATCCATCAGGAGAGTTTGACAAAAACAGATTGTTTATTATATTGGATTCCCTTTTTAAGATCTGTGAAATCTTTTTAAGAGATTCCTGCTTCTGCTTCATGTAAGAGACTTTTTTCAAGCATAGGCGCAACCGTTCATAGAGGTATTTCTTCCTAGGAGTCGTGTCAATCAGTCTCCTACAGCTGAAACTCTTAGGAAAAATGGAACTTCTTCTTTTTTTAGGTGTGGATGTATAAGGCACTGTGGGAGTGGAAGAGGGAGAGATGGATTGCATGGTCACAGGAAGAGAGATGGTATCAGTTAGAATAGTTGAAGAGGAACTGGGTGTCTCAGTTAAGGAATCAGGTTGAGAAGCTGATGTGCTGGGAATAGGCAGGGTAGATATAAGTTCCGATGTAAAAACTGAGGGAATATAGGCAGAATGACATGGTTTAGATGGAGTTATGGTATGAGTCAGAGGTGAATGAATGTTTCGAGGGGGTGGAGAGGTAGGTGTAGCAGATATAGACTTAGGTTTTGATGGAGATGAAGTTAAGGTATGAATCATAGGTGAAAGAATATTTGGAGGGGGTGGAGAGGTAGGTGTAACAGATATAGACATAGGTTTTGATGGAGATGAAGTTAAGGTATGAATCATAGGGGAAAGAATTTTTGGAGGGGGTGAAGAGGTAGGTGTAACAGATATAGACATAGGTTTTGATGGAGATGAAGTAAAGGTATGAATCATAGGGGAAAGAATGTTTGGAGGGGGTGAAGAGGTAGGTGTAGCAGCTATAGACATAGGTTTTGATGGAGATGAAGTTAAGGTATGAATCATAGGTGAAAGAAGGTTTGGAGGGGGTGGAGAGGCGGGTGTAGCAGATGCATACGTATGATCGCTTGTAGAAGAAGATGAAGCATGAACTGGAGCAGAAGCCACAGGATCACAAGATGGTAATGTAAAAATAGTTGGCAAAGCTCCCATATGCAGTTTTTTCCGGATAGGGCAGGCATACTGGTCAAGAGCGAAATGTTGGTCACAAAGGAATGCCGACTGGGATATCTTTGCCAATGGTCTATTCATTAAATGAGGGTTATTTGCTCTTTTAATCCATTCAGAACACCTGAAATCGGCATAGAAATGAAGAACGTGAAAAACCAGCTTATACCAGAAGCTGATTTGCAACCATCGTCAACGGAGAGCAGGTAGAAAAGAAATCTATATACATTTCATTGAACAAACTACCACTCGAATTGCTAAAGTAGTACTCATGCATGAATGAGATGGCATCTACTTAAAATTTGAGGTAGCAAAATTTGTACATAGCTGAATGAACTATTTATTAAACAAGATGTAACCTTATGAACAATAATAGCACTCAACACACGTTTAAATACACCTACATATCGTTGCCAAACACCGTAGTTCAATAAATGAAAAAGGGTGAGGGTACGAACTCCTTGTTTTTAAAATGTATTACGACTTAGTAAAACCATATACTCATTAGGCATAAAGGTATCATTCATTAAATGGAGCAATTTTTAGCAACCCCGATGCAAGTCTCTGCAGAGGCTCCTAATTTCGCCGTGTCATTGTTTGTGAATGTATGTAGTGTTTGTTCCACTCGTAGAATAATAGAAATAAATATATTATTATTATTTAATATCTCGGACATACTGATATTTTGCGTGCTAGAACATCAAATGTACTTTCCATAACCAACATGGTAACAGGAATTGAATTTGAATGAACCTAAAGATTTATGTATATGTTTACAAATTAAATCATGATAGTACCACATACCAATATGGGAGAGTTTATACTGATTCATGTATACTTAAATCGAAATCCTCACACACGCAAGATATATCTTATATATATATATATATATACTACCATCGTCATTCTATGTTTACATTAACCATAGTCATAAGACCTTACCCCAACAAAAATTATTTAACGAACATCAACAATTACTATCAATAACGAATCAAGGAAAATTGAGCAATGGCAGAGGTCTATAACAACCCGCCACAGCCAAACGTCAATGCGACACGCAGATATTATACTTTCATTAATGTAACGGCACAACTGGATGACAATAACTGAATGCTTCATCAGCAATCGATGTACCTTCTCTGGTCTCCATTAGCTATGCGAAAAGTTAAATTCATAAGTTTTATTAATTACAGCCTACGATGAAGCTGGATAGTGTAGAAGAAGATGGGAAGAAACATTACACACTACACCCGTTATTAATCAATTAACCGGCAAATGAAGGATATCACATCAATGTACTCACACGAATGGATCGCGTGGAAATGAATGTAATTTCACAGGGTTTTGAGGCGTACGTCTCCGCCCGCAATGAGGGGCATAACATTTTCTCACTGTAGACATATTCGTAGTTTGAAATGCAACCAATTTCAAAACATGACTGAGCGCGTTGATTGGCCCGTTTAACGTTATTCATATGCCATGTGCAGCGCCACAACTGTGGCGGAAATGTGTTGCTGGCGGCGAACTACGGTTCCCCCCGCGTCCCTCTGTCCGACCCCCCTCGCCCTCAGTCCCCACCCCGTGCTACAATCGCTCCGGAGCGTTAGTAGCGAGCTCCCGAGCGGTCCGTTAGTCCAACGCTACTCTAAACTGTAGTGTTTTAGGCGTCACTTCATCGAAGACTGTACAATTACGGTTATTGAATATATTGAATTTGTAAAATGTTTTAAAATAACGTTTTTTTTAGATTATGATACATTTATCAATTATATTTCTCGAGGAAGAACCTATTTACGTAGTGGTTTTTATAATATTCACGGGGCGACATTGAACTTGTGTGAGTTTATAGATACTAAGTTTACTATTACGATACACAAAAGTGGTGTGATCTTTTTAATTAAACCCTGGTATGCGTAAATATGCTTAGGGAGTTCTGAGATTATAACCAAGATTTATGAAGTGTTTGTCTTTGCTTGGAAGGAATAAGGCATGGGAAACATGCCTCAGTGCTATTAAATTTCATCACGGAGTATGAAACTATTCTATCGTACATATTAGTGTTATCCAGTGGCCAGTAGAAATTTCATATTACGTTCAAAATTTAATAAACAATAACCCTATTTTTGTTATAAAGCAGAAGTTTTATTAAAATATGTTATGCGTATGTCGCTTGGCAAGGTATATTTCATCAATTGAACATGTGTGCGTTGAGTTCAAATGTAAATATACATTTTCCACGCCGTTGAAAAGACAAACATAATTTACGAAAACCATACCTCGGATAATGGTTTGATCCATACCTCGGCAAACTAATTGAAAAGATTTTTATTTTTTTACGCCAGATTATTACAAATGCCAAAAAGTGTTGATTATAATCTTCGGTTTCAACGAAAGGAAAAATATCCTTCTAGATTACTGGCTACCTCGATCGAAGAGAAAGACGTTCTTTCACAACCCCTTCCACTTTAGTGATCTCCTGTTCCCCTTCACCTCCCCTCCCACATTCACATTATAAACGATGAGTCGACGACGCAACAGTCACGTGGAACACAGAGATTAGTGGCCAGTACGGTTTACTGTTTCCAGCAGAAAATGCTTTCGTGTGGGTGGGATTACTCCCCGGAGATTAGTGGTGCGTGTCTTGTAACTTAGGATTATAATAATTTTGGAATTTGTTTAAAATGATAAACGCTATACTGAGTATTGTTATTTTCAGAGTCTGGAACTGAACCACTGAATTTTGTTGAGCCACCTTCCTTGGGAATCAGCCGTCACTTGCTGCCATATTCCGTAAGTTTATTTTTATGGTTGTATTAATTATAATTCTATGCGTCATAATTCACTCTGATTCAATAAATGACATGATTTTATGAGAACGTAAATGATTTTAATACTGGAATCATAAATCAATCAACACATAACTGAAATTGGAGGTGAGTTTAAAAAAAAATACTTTTTCACATACCATTCCGCTTTGCTTCAAGTTTTTACAATGTACTTTTCATTTACAAGTTACTTCTGTTCCCCCACCTCCACTCCCTCCTCACTCCCATGGAAACGATTAATTAACATAATGAAACGACACGTACGTTTTGTCTCTTTTCGCCAGTTAGATTATAAGACGCCATTTTGATTTTATGTCCAAGAAAATAAATTCCTGCTCAATATATTTAATTTTGTGAGCTGTAATTTGAACTTGTTTTTTCATTTTATTCCCACTTAACGTACATTCGATTAATATATTTTGTCTTGTTTAATTGAAATATCCTCTGCAATATCAGAATGTTGTCGACAAGCAGTATCAACGCTCTAAAGGACATTATATCCGTCTTCCATCCTCCGTTGCATTCGCCTTGAGTATTTGAATTTCGCATTATCTTTTATTTATTTATTTCTATCTAATTTCAACAATGCGTAAATATTTTTCAAAAAAATATATGAGTGTCAATTAATGGAAATAAATTCTACAAGTCACAGAGTTCTATGCATCGTAAAAAGGTTATTGAGAAAGAATATATTTTTAAATTTGTGGAATCATTTTGTGGCATCGAGTTGAAATTCCCTCTGTAATGTTAATAATTCTTCTTGTTTTGATTATAAATGTATTAACTGGTATTTACAATATTTAGACTATTGGTATTTACAATATACTTTCATTAATGATCGTACGCTGTAATTTGGATTTTGAGTTGTATTATAAGGTCATTTATTGGAATTTCGAAGCATCTGATCCGTCCCATGTAATGGAAATATCCTCTCTGTTTTCAGAAAAGCCTTGCTTTGCTCTTTCAACGCTCCAGAGGACATATGGCCGTCCACCATCCTCCATTGCATTTTCCATTGGTAAGTTTTTGAATTTTGTTTTATTTATTTTTAATATATTGTCAAATTTCATCGTTATATGAATATTATTCTAAATTATCTGAGAGAGCGTCAAATAAAGAAAATAAATTCTACAAGTCACAGAGTCTTTTGTACAATAAAAGGATTGTTACAAAATACTACATTCTTTAAAATGTGGATTCATTTTATGCCATTAAGTTGAAATTCTTTCTGTAATGTTAATTATTCTCATTATTTTGCTTTTTTGCTTTTGATAAATTGGTACTGATTATAATTCAGTTTATTCTTTGAAAGTGCCAATTTTTGACGACTTCCTCATGCCAAATAGCGAAATGTTATTTTTTTAGAAATTTTTGTTTTTATAAGATTTTGTTGCAGTATATTTGGTAAAGGTGAGTTAGCAAGAGAAAACTTTTTTCAAAACATTCACGAAAATGGTGATAGTGATTACGATACCTAGGAGAAAGAATTTGCATTTGTGAAATGTTAGAAACATACCCGTTCTAATAGTAGTTATGGAGAAATAAGTGGTTGAAAATGGCCGATTTAGCGTTTTTTTATTAAGATTTCGACGAAATATTTGTACGATTTACAAGCAACCGGAATAGGGATAGTGTCTAGTTTCACGTCTATAAATATTCCCTTACCCCATTTCTCATCCCCCCAACAAGGTTGTGGGCCTGTGAATTGAAACAAGGGTGCTGGGGAGAGGGACGGGAGGCGGCTCTGAATTACCCAGTATTACAGTATTGAGAAAATGGCATTTATGTGAGATAAACAAAAAAAGTGGAAAGGCCATTTATCGCGGCAATGATAAATTTAAAAATGGGCATTTCTGAGAGTGGACGAAGGTTCAAAATGCAGATGTTAACAATACATGTGAAATGGGAACGACGTATTTAAAGGAAGAATTCTGGGTGCAGTGTTTTAGTCATGTGGCGATTTCATTGAAAAGCATGGAAAGGTTTCTTAAGAGTGGATGATTATTGCATTTCTGCAGGTGGAAAATTTGTTTTCGCTGCTGTACTTGTAAATGTTATTCTTTTATTTCAAGACATTTAAGTCCATTAATTGCTAAATTGTTTAATTTTACTATGGAGATGCTTCGCATTTAAATATGGATGCTTCTACAGGGCGGTATTGAAACTATATTGTAATATGTTTTACATAAATTCGATGAGGTTTCAAAATTTGATGCACAGTAATCATTGTAAAAATATATATTAATACATTACCTTAGAGATTTGTCTAACTTTTTCTAACTTAGTTGATGTTTATTGCTTAATTATTAATGTATTATTTAGTACAATATAAATTATTAAAATTTTCTTTTTTGGCGATATCTGTATTTTGATTGTAGGATGTTTTGTTTTTTATGCTATGAACCATTTCTCTATATAATCTTTTACACAGGTTACGTTCTAATTATAATATTTTTTAAGTTGAAAATTAAATGTGTGGTTATTTTGGACTGCATAATCTGCCAGTTCACATAATTTATTTTTGGATTTAATAAATTATTAGCTTGGAGATTCTATTTTTCAAATATTGGGATGTTTGACCTACATACAAATTGTCACAGTAATTACATGGCATTGATTGTACAACTTTTCTAATTAGTTCCTTAAGATTTTCAAACCGTATATTCATATATGTGAGTTCGGCTTGAGTTTTATGGACCCAATGGGCTAATTTCTAATAAATATTACATTAACGCTTTTAATATTTGTTCTGAAAGACCTTTTAAATGTATTACAGCTCGTTAATTTTTTGTTTAAATTGGTGATTGGTTTGGATTTTTCTGTCTTGGAAGATGAATTTTTATTTGTATACATATTGGAGTGTGCTTCCATTTTGAAGAAATGTTTCTCTTGTATTATATTCTTGATCGTTTTTTAATATTTACTGTGAATAATTTTATCACTCAAACGTATTGTTCTGAGTTTTAGAGTTATCGCTGCGTGGACTTCTAGGTTTTAAAAAGGCAGTGGGATTGGCAATTCAAGGACTTATTAATCTCTTTGGATTTTCTTCTCCATTTAATGGTTGTTGTGCCATCAGGATTTATTTTGCGACGATGTGTAGAAAAAGTAGTTTGCCAATGTGTCCTTATTCTGTTGTAAATTATAATTTTTGATGCAGTGGCATTATATGTTCCAGTATAGTAAAATCTCGTATTTTTTCTGGTAGAGCCTAGCATACGTTATCTACGAATTTGTAAATTAAAATTATATTGGGGGCATAGGAGTGTGCAGATTTTTCGTTAGGGGGTGCCTGGGGTCGTTTCGATTATCAAAACAATTGGTTAACAATGGTATTAGAATTTAGGAACCTGTTTGCAAATACAAATAATAAAAGGTGAACAAAAAGAGAATTTTTTTATGTGCGTATGTTTCGCTAAGTAATGTATTGTCTTGACATATTTGTAAAATATGAAACCAAGCAAACCACCAATCTTTACCTATCTATTATAATGTTAAGCTTAATAAATTAACATTTATATGTTGCTTTAGTGCAAAACTCTCCCTTCACAATGGTTAGGAACTTTAAATTCTTCAATGGCATCCATATATATTTAACATTTATTGTAGTTTCTTCTTCTGTGAATGGTAAAATTAGTCACTTCAGGTGAACTTGAGACAGTGTCTTATAAAGTTTACTCTTGACAATTGATAGTTTGGAAAGTATTACTGACGACATTTTCAAAGTACATAGTAACTTATTGAAAAACGTTTGAATGTCGTCCAGGAATATCCATTCTAATCACTTATTTAAAGTGGTTCTTGTAACATATAATTAACTCCTAACACGCCACCGCAAATGCACTCCTCAGTTGTTTACTTCTGCGCATGCCTGGGACTATGTATCAAATGCAACTCTTGATTCGCACCGCCAGTATGCCAGCTACAGAGAATGTTGAAAGCGCTGGTTAAGACGGAGGGAGAAAAACTTCATTAAACCATTCGTCCAAAAACCATAAATCTTGGACGTAGCGCAACTATGTTGTCAGTAAGACAGAAAGAGAGAAAACACTTGAGTATTTCATTAATTTACCAGTTCATGGTTCACATAATTCTCCTAAAAATTATTAACATTCTTACTATCATTTTCATCCATTTTGGGTTAATCAATTAATTACTTTTCACCATTAGGTACCGCTGGTGCACCAATGTGAATACCTATGATTAATGGGTGGTAGAGGAAGTATTTTATATAAGAGTTAACACAATGTGCGAATTGCTAAGATAATTGCCACCGAGGACAATATTGCGACAACATTTTTCATATGATATTGACTATCCTTAAATTGTTAATATCCCTGATTTACACATGTCATATAGTTTTAAAAACATTTTTCACCTTTAATTGACTTCAGCTTTTCAATTTGCCTTAAACAATATTGTTTACCGAATTAAAGGGGTAATATTGTGAAAAAGGATTTAACGTCGAGTCAGCAAAGTCTATAATCTAATGAAAATATTGGTATTATATCAAAGTTTTCTAAACATTGAACTATTTTATAATATGCCTCACAGAAATAAATGAAAAACCAAGTTGAAAATGAATTTTGAGCATTTGAAAGTAGGGTTTTACAAAATACTAACATCTGTTCTGGTAGGATTGCCATAGGTTTGTGTCCACTTAATCTTGGACATTAATCTTGGACAAAGGGAAATATTTTTATCTTAGAAAGTTTGTATTTAGTCTTTAAATCGATTGTATTTTCAATAAAATATTTTTGCCATGAGAACATACACTTTGAGTGAAGTGATGTCAGAATGTTTTTTGGAGCACTAGATTAGATTTCGTTATTATCGAGGAGTTCATGAATATTTATAACATATGTTTTTATTAATAATTGGTAATTTATTTAGTTTCATCAGTTTTGAAGTACAAAAATAAAAAGGTTACTTTTCAAATTTTTTATTATCGTTCATACTATCACTTTCACGAATTTTAAGGTTAAATATATATATACTTCTCTCCATTAGGTAATGTTGGTGCACCAACGGCACCACTCATGCTAATGCCTATGAACTTTGGATTATAGGAATTTTGGCATTTTGTTTAATATGACAAATTCTTTACTGTGCATTTTCATTTTCAGAGTGCTGAACTGAACCACTGATCTGTATTGAACCACATACCGCGGGAATCAGCCGTCACTTGCTGCCATCTTCTGTGAGTACTTTTTTATGGTTGTATTAATTATAGATCTATACGTCATAATTCACTCTGATTCAATAAATGTATTGATTTTATGAGAACGAAAATGATTTTAATACTGTTCTCATAATTCAAACACACATAATTGAAATTGGAGGTGAGTTATTATTACAAACACTTATTCACTTCCCCTTCCACTTTGCTTTAAGTTTTTACTTTGTACTTTTCTTTTACAAGTTACTCTTGTTCCCCCACCTCCACTCCCTCCTCACTCCCATGGAAACGATTAATTAACCTAATGAAACGACACGTACGTTTTGTCTCTTATCGCCAGTTAGATTATAAGACGCCATTTTGATTTTATTTCGCGATAAAGAAATTCTTGCTCAATATATTTAATCCGTGCGCTGTAATTTGAATTTAGTTTTGTTTTTTTTTTTATTTTCACCGAATGTACACTCTTTGAATTTGAGTTGTCTTATCTAATTGATATATCCTCTGCATTTTCAGAAAGTCTTCGACTAGAAGTATCAACGCTCCAGAGGTCATATAAGCGTCTACCATCCTCTGTTGCATTCGCTTTGAGTAAGTACTTGAGTTTTGTCTTATTTATTTTTAATTTTCTGTCAAATTTCATCGATATATGACTATTTCCCTCTAATATATTGGAGAGTGTAAATTAATCGATAGAAATGCTACAAGTCACACAGATTATTGTATTCCATAGGGGTTATTACGTAAGAATACATGGTAAAATGTGTGGATCCATTTTGTGCCATCAGGTTGAAATACCCGGTTTTATGTTAATTATTCTCCTTGTTGTTCTATTTTGCTTTTGATTATAATTCAATTTATTCTTTGCAAGTGAGATTTCTAACAAGGTACTCATGTAAATTAGAGCAATGGTATTTTTGTAGAACATTTCGTTTGTATAAGATTTAAAGTAATAATGTATTAATGTTAAAGGAGAGTTTTTGTCTGGCAAGTAAAAACGTTTTTTGCAAAACATTCACGAAAATGGTGATAGTGATTACGATACCTAGAGGAAAGATTTCGCATTTGTGAAATGTTAGAAACAAACCCGTTGTAATAGTAGTTTTGGTGAAATAAATGTTTGAATTTGAACAACTTCTTTTTTTTTCGTAAGACTTTGATGCCATAGTTGGAGGATTTTTCGAACAACCGGCAGAGGGATAGTGTCTATTTTCACATCTATAAATATGCCTTTACCCTATTTCTCACCCCACTAACAAGGTTGAGGGCCTGTGAATTGTAACCAGGGTGCTGGGGGGTGGGACAGGAGCTTCGAATTACCCTGTTACAGTATTGAGAAAAAGGCATTTATGTGAGATGAAAAAAAAGTGGAAAATGCATTTTTAGCGGCAATGATAAATTGAAAAATGAGCATTTCTGAGAGTGGAAGAAGTTTCAAAATGCAGATGTTAACAATAAAAGTGAAATAGGAACGACGTATTTAAAGGAAGAACTCTGGGTGCAGTTTATTAGTCTTGTGGCGATTTCAGTGAAAAGCACTGATAAGTGTGTTAGGTGTGGATGAAAATGTTTGTGTGGATGAAATATGTTTTCGCTGCTCTAATTGTAAATGTCATTCATTTATTTCAAGACATTTTTATCCATTAATTGCTAAATTATTTTTTTTGTTTTAATGAGATGCTTCGAATTTATGTATGCATGTTTCTACAGGGCGATATAGAAACTATGTTGTAAATGGTTTACATAAATTTTATAAGGTTTCAAAATTTGATACACAATAATCATAGAAAAATATATAGATGCCTATGAATACATTGACTAAGAAATTTGTCTAACGTTTACTAAATGCCTTGACATTTATTGCTTATTTATTAAAATATTATTTAATACCATATCAAATTATTAAAACTTTCTTATTTGGCAATATCTGTATTTTTTTTGTAGGATGTTTTGTTTTTTGTGTTATCATTTTTTTCTTTAAGTAATCTTTTACAGAGATTAGTTTCTAATTATAATATTTTTTGTGAGTTACAAATTAAATGTGTGTTTATTATGGATTGCTTAATCTGCCAGTTGACATAATTTATTTTTGGATTTAATAAATTATTAGCTTGGAGATTATATTTTTCAAATATTGGGATGTTTGACCTACATACAAATTGTCACAGTAATGACATGGAATTGAATATACAACTTTTCTATTAAGTTTATTGAGATTTTCAGATTGCATATTCGAATATATGAGTTAATGATGAGTTTTTTGGTCCCAATGGGCTATTTTCTTGTTAATGTTTCAATAACGCTTTTTTTATTTGTTCTTAAAAACCTTTTTAATTAATTACTGCTCGTTACTATTTGGTTTAAATTGGTGAGTGGTTTGAATTCTTGTTTCTGGGAAGAAAAAATAATTTTTATTTGAATACATTTTGGAGTGAACTTCCATTATGCAAAAAACGCTTTTCTTGTAAAGTATCGATCGTATCTCTATATTTACTGTGAATCAATTTTTTAATCATGCGTAGTGCTCAGAGTTTAAGAGTTAGTGCTGCGTGAACTTGTTGTGGTTAGAAGGTTGGTGGGATTGGCCATTTAAGTAGTAATTAACCTCATGGGTTTTCCTCCACCATCCAATGGTTATTGTGCCATTAGGATTTAATTTTGTGACCATGTCTATAGAAAGAAATTTGTCAATGTTTTCTGTTGTAAATTGTAATTTTAGATGTATTAGCATTAAACTTTTCAATATAGTACAATCTGGTATTTTTCTGGTAGAGCCAATCATACGTAATTTACGAATTTCTAAATGAAAGTTATATTGGAGGCAGATGATTGTACAGATATTTTCATTGGGTAGTTCCTGGAATTGTTTTTATTATCAATACTAGTGGTTAAAAATGGTAATAACGAAATTACGGACCTGTTTGCAAATATAAATGATAATAGTTGAACAAATAACTTTAGGATATTAAAAAAAATATTTTTATGCACGTATGTTTCGAAAGTAATGTATTGTCTTGAAATTTTTGTAGAATAAGAAACCAAGCAAACTATCAATGTTTACCTAAATACCATTTAAATATACTTAATAAGCTTACATTTATGACTTGATTTTGAGCAACATTCTACTCTCACCAGGATTATGAACTTTAAACTCTTCAATGGCATCCATTTAAATAACTATCATTGCTGTTTATTTTACTTTGATTGGTAAATTTATTCACTTCAAGTGATCTTGATACAGTTTCGTTCTTAGTTTACTCTTGACAATTGATAGTTCGGAAAGTAATACTGACGACATTTTCAAAGTAAATTGTAAGTTAATCAACATCTTTGGTATGTTGTCAAAGAGTATCCACTCCAACCACTTTTTAAAGTGGTTCTTGTAACAAATAATTAATCCCTAACACGCCACCGCAAATACACTCCTCAGTTGTTTACTTCTGCGCATGCCTGTGACTATGTACGAAATGCAACACTTGATTCGCACTGCCAGTAAGCCAGCCACAGCGAATGTTAAAGCGTTGGTTGTCAGTAAGACAGAGGGGAAAAAACCCTTGAGTGTTTTATTTATAACCCAGTAGTAATGGTTCATTTAATTCTCCTGCAAAATAATAACATTTACACTATCATTTACACGAATTTATGGTTAAACCAATTAATTACTTTTCCCCATTAGGTGATGCCGGTTCACCAATAGCAATATTCATGCGAATAACTATGATTGAAGGGTGGTGTAGGAATTACTGAATCTAAGAGTTTATTCAATTAGGGAAATACTTAGATAATTGCCTCCCAGGACATCATTGTTACAATATTTTTCATACGATATTGACTATCTTATAATTTTTAATATCCCTCGTTTACACAGATGTCAAAATAGTTAAAATAAGTCCTTTTTTAGACCTTTTATTTGCTTAAGCTCTTCCAATTTCTTAAACAATATTGTTTACCGAATCAAAGGGAAAAAGTTGTGATAAGAGATTTAACATCGAGTCAGCACATTTATAATCTAATGGAATTATTTGTTGTTTTCAATGTTTACTAATCATTGAAATATTTTGTAATGTGCCTTTTAAAAAAAATAGAGGATCCAAGTTGAAGATGGATTTTGCGAATTTGAAAGTTGGGCTTTTCACAATACTCACAACTGGTCTGATAGGATTGCCATAGTCTTGTGACCATCAACCTAAAATCTTTGAGGTAGCGCAATAATTTGGTTTTAGAATGTTTGTATTTAGTCCTATAATCAAAATAATTTTCCATACATTGTTTTTGACATCAGTACTTACCCTAGAGTGAAGTGATGTCAGAATGTTTTTATGGGAGCACTATATTAGATTTCGTTATCATCAAGTAGTTCATGAATATATATAACATATTCTTTTTTTATTTATAATCGGTAAAAATTTTAGTATCATCAGTTTTGAAATACAATTACATCAAGGTGATTTTTCAATAATATTTTATTATTTTTTAATTTCGTAAACATTGTTGGATCTGACGGTCGAATATTCAAAGTAATTATTAGAGAAACATTCAAAAATATTTAAATTCCACATAAACGTTTCTAAAACAAGAACTAAAAAATAGGAAATATTAAAATAGATTTCTCACACCATTTATTAACTGAGCACTAATACATTCATTTAAGTGGCACTTTACGAATAATAAGACGTAATATTGGATATCCTTCTCTCTTCTTGTATGTCCCGTTGTTGTATGGAAATGTCTCACCTTCTTTGTTGAGGGCCTTCACTGATTTCTTGAAATTGTCTTATCAGTATGATAATCTTGCAATCTGATAGAGGTATTTGATGTGAATAGATTGGAAGTTCGTGTAAGAAGTAAGCTCTGATGATTACCTGAATGATTTCTATGATAATATTTAAGACATACCTTTAATAGCGATATAACTTCCCATAGAATGCTGATGGCTCCAGCTTTCCACATAAGAGCTCATGGTTCACTTAAACTGAGACTCTGGTTGTTCCATTTGAAGAATGAAATTCCCTACACTCATAATCGCAGCAGAACTACAGCTTGAACTTACTGTAAGATCCTCACAATCTCTTTGCTGCACCTTAGGGATTCTTACAAGAAATAAGGACATAGCGTATAGTTTGTACTCAAGACTTCGAGTTACATATTAATTAGTAAAGTTTCTAATAAGAACTTACACACTTCTTATAAGAAATCACATTTTATATTTATATAGAGTTATATAAAGGTTAAGTTTTTTATAAAAACTAACACACTTCTTAAAGAAATTAACACACCTGTAATAAGAAATTACACTACTTAGAAATTAAGTTTTTTTAAGAACTAACACACTTTTTTTAAGAACGTAGACACTTTTTATAAGATCTTACAGACTTCTTATAAAAAATCACATTTCTTTTAAGAAGTGCACATGTGCATAGACATCTTATATGAAATATGTTTTCACACAAGAAATCAGTAAATTCTTATAAGAACATTTTTTTGCTAGTTAAAGGTCTGCAAGTTCTTGTTAGGAATTAGGGTTGTTATAAGAACTTAAGAATTCCTATAAGAATACGACATATAAGAAATTTCCAATAGGGTTAAGTGGCACTTAACTAATAATAAGACGTAAAATTGGATATCCTCCTCTCTTCTTGTATGTCCCATTATTGTTAAAGTCACCTTTGAGACAAACGTTTAATATTTCTGCACTCTATCACGAATTTTCAACGTCTTTAGTAATCAATTTCTTATATACCAGTTTTTCCTTAATAATAACACAAAAATACATGCTTAAATTTAGTTACTGTTCCCTTCAATGTTACATAATTTTCTTAAAACATTTTGATGACTTCTCTTTCAATGTACTTATAGCTACTCTAAAACATCGTTTACATTGAGAGGATTACGATTGAATTAATGATTTTACTCCTTGTAATACATGCCACCTATACTTAAAAAGCTGTGCGACAAATACGCGAAGTGAGTTAGAATATATGTTATGAATTGGAAAGGATGCAGCATTTCTTCTTTCTTACAACAGCCGGACGCCATCTCTACTTTGAACAGAAGGTGAAATGTTATTGACATTTTGGAGTTTACAGGCTGCTATTCTAAATCTAGTGTATCCTACTCAACTGGCAATAATGGCCTGGGAGATCTATTTGCCTGTTTTCATAGGTCGAAATTGGATATTCGTACTAGGTAAATATAAGCAATAATTCTGCATAAGAAAATATTAATATCGGACTCAGTATAAATGATACAGAAACAACTTTACTGCGATTTTATATCCAGAAGGTTAGCTATTAAGGTAGAATTTGAGTTTTTTGTAGGTAATGATACATTTATGAACTAATTTCCCTGAATAATAACCTATTTACTTAGTGTTTTTTATAATGTTTACGGGGTAACATTGAACCTGTTTGAGTTTTAAGATATTAAGTTTACTTAGTAAGTAAGATTCACAAAAGTGGTTTAATCTTCTTAATTCAATCCTAGTATACTTGTACGTAAATATTCTTGGTGAATTCTGAGATTTTATCCAAGATCATTAAAGTGTTTGTCTTCGCTTACAAGGAATAAGGGATGGGATACATGCCTTAGTGCTAGCAAATTTCATCACGGATTATGAAGTTGTTGTATTGTATATATTAATGTTATGCAGTGGCCAATAGAAATTACATATTATATTCAAAATTTATTAAAAAATAAACCTATATTTTTTTTATAAAAGCAGAGACTTTATTAATATGTGTTATGCAAAGTCCATGATGTTCATGAAGCCCTAGGGTTTCATATTCCTTAAAAAGTTCATAATTTGGTTTCTTTGAATATGTGTTTCAATTGTGTTCAGGGTAGCTTTGCTGAAAACTTTAGTTGAGCTACTCTAATACTGTATATTTTCCAAATTCCCTGATGATATCATGAATCATTGTACATATAGATTTAGATACCATGCCTTTTCGATTGGATTGATTTAAAAGCTTTTCTGTTTATCTGGACAAAAATGGAGTTTCTTGTACTTTGCGCATAGACAAAAATTCTTTTTTAAAATAAAATTAGAATGATATCAAACTACACTCGGGATAATATGTTATGCATGGAAGTACAAGAGGATGAGTTCCCCAATATGTGATATATATATAACAGTACATAAGTTAACAGTATCAGTAATATTAACCACTAGATGTGTCTATAGCATTGCTCTGCATGTTTGCATGTTCATGTACGTAGCACTCTCCCAGTTTCCGGTTGGACTGCGCACTGTTCTCCTGACTGCAGTACCCTGTCACCCCCCACCTCGGACGCGAAATCCATACTCAGTTATACCTAGCTAAAACACTATGCATGTAAAATATACTAATTCTTAAGTTAACCTTTACTAATATTTATGCAACAAAAGATTTAAAAAAAACTAATTTAAGATGAAATGATACGGTAACTTAAATAAAAACCACCTAAATACTACTTAACGAGAGCAATTAATTACAATGACGCGGGAATAAACTACAAAGAACATAAAGTTAATACTACCCCTAACTTATTCCTAACTTTAACTATTGACAAAATATGAAAAGCTAACCTACGAAAAATTTATCAGAAAGTTGAAATTACTAATTGAATAAACTACTGAAATAATGTAAGCACAAGTTAAAAAATAGGAAAAACTACTGCGAAAAATATGAAGCGTTAGCCTAAAATGAATAAATTTAAAACAAAAAAGACAACTCTATAATATTCAAGAACTAATGATATCCTAATCATAAAAATATAAAACTAAAACGACAAATTGAAATGGTTAATAAGAAGAAGGAAACGGCATAATCAGTGAGGTTGGCAGCGAACGCAAGCGATCTGAATGGTGTCCCGAGGGCGAATGGTCACTTTCTCCCAAAACCCCCAGCGAGCGCCGTTCACGAAAATAGACTCGTCCAGGTCAAAAAAGGGTTTCTGCCTTAGAGTATATAGTTCAACAGAGGTGGCGTGACGAATTTCAGGTGAAGCCACGGTGAAAGTTGTCCGCCATATTGAGTGACCGTAAGAACACTGATTTCCGTAAGAGATCGTGAGACGGGAAGACTATTCTGAAGACGAGTTCTCTACCATTAGGTGTTCCATTGTCCTTTCCTTCTGTTGTTTTATATTTAGCAATACAATTATCCCTCCCTCAAATACTGGCAGGTATAATTATTAACTCAAATGACAGTTGTGAATGATGCCAGTAGAAAGCCTACAAGAACTACGGTTATTGATTGGGGAATAAACTCCATACTAATTATTTGTTTTTCATCAGCATTGTCAATGAAAAATTAGGGTCTAATGTTTTCACAAATTATCTACTCCTATAAATCACTAATAACTCAGAAATGAGACACATTCGAGGCTATTCAAGCCACTAACCATTTTACTCTTAATTGTGAGGTCTATAAGGGGTCTTTAATGGTGAATAATTTTGAATTTCAGTCATAGTTCAGTTTCAATTTGAGTAATCCACAGAGTTCCACGATCCATTTACATTCAGGTTCTCTCATTAGGAAGCCAATAAAATAATTAATTGCCTTAGCTAATGTTAATATAGATGAGGCTATTAAATGAAATATCTACATAGATTTGAAATATAAATTTGACCTGCTTTGTAACAGGTATTCGAAGTGGATTTCAATCTCATATGTAAATCAATGTAGAACAGTTAATATTAAATCAATTATAGATACATTTTATGGTGGGAAATATTGCAAAATTAAATTTCAATGTAGATTACCATGATATTAATGATTCATCAAGTCATTGCAACTAATACTTCCCATTTCCATTTTACTGAATAAATACCACAAAGATAAGTTACTATACCTACTTAAGAATGTGTGTGGCGATTAACAAAATTCTGGTTGCCATAAAAATAATACTATAAATAAATAATACCCATATAAAGTAGTTAAGGTAGCGGAGCAAATCGGATATTGCACAACAATCTTTCATCAAGGCCGTTTTACACGATGAAAGATTTTATACAAACAAATGTACGTGAGATTGTACGTTTGTCTCAACGAAATTAGAACAGGTTCTATTTCCCGTGCAGGCATTGAGACATTCGCACAAGCGTTCATGCAATTTGCCGCTCTGTAAAAGCGGCGCGGTAGCCGCGTGGTTAAGACTGCCTCGAGAGGCGTATTTAAAACATTCCCAGGTTGAATGCTCAGTGGCTGTCTTTTTTTGCTCTCAAGTAATTTCGATATGACTGCGAAAATGAACCTCGAGTATATTCTCTTTACATAATCGCACCCGGTACTGTTTATTATATTACAGGAATTCAATAATGATGCAAGACTACCTAATACCAAATTAGAATCCTTGAATCCTTATTTCTCCCTAAGCCAATCTATTCACAGTGAATAAATACTTACACGTCTCACTAGCTGAATATTTAAGGTCTAACATTGAGTATTGCAAAATCTCCCGAGAGGTAAAAACCCCTATGCTCGAAATAAATCTCTTGTTTTACCACCGGGATGTCTAATCACGTTATAGGTATGATGTTTTTGGTGATCCGCGAGTGATAAGTATCATCGAAAAGTCGTAGATAGGCCTCTTATTCAAACTCGTAGTTTTCAAAGAAATAATATGCTGTGAAGAACAGCAATGATGCTATAGAAATATGTTTTCTCAGCAAGTGTCTGTACGAGCGAAAGTAAATCATACGGCTCGGGCCGAAAAAAGTATCCAGTTATTTATTTGCCGTAGTCCTCTGACGATTATTTTGTTCTGGATATATTGAGTAGCGTAGCCAGGGGGGAGCTGAGGGACGAATGCCCCCCCCCCCCCCATCCCCTATGTTTTGCAAGGCTGCATTTTGCTAACGCTTACATGAATTTGCCTCAAGCTCTCTGGGACCTCACCATATTTTCTGACCAGAAAACATTCTGGAGTGATTGCAGCAGCCGAATACACTTATGGCGTCCGCGAAATACACGTCAAGTTTTCCGTTTGCATGTGCTTCATATTGAATTGATTCAGGCCTTAATCTGAATTACCTTAAACAACGCCTTCCTCTTTTTCTATTGATATTTCCCTCAATCACAAATTGCTTAAGCGTTAGACGAATAAAGTTAGTTATTAGTGATAAATGCATAGATTTGTAGCACTTATAAGTGAGTTGGTAAACTGCCACGAAGAGAGGTCAAACTGATGATTGATATTTAAAGCAAATCATTGACGTTGAAAATTATTCGATTTCATTCAGACCAATGTTACGCAGCTGAAGACAATAGCTTAGTTTAAAACTACCAAATTTAAGAAATGATTTACATTTTACACACATAATTAAAATGTAAAACATGATGTTTCTTAATGTATCTTCGATGAATTTCGTCTTGATAAATAGGAATTCAGCCATATTTTGAGGACTAAAACATCTGGGCGTGTTATTGCAAGCTTTTACGGGGAAAGGACGTCGACTCGAATGAACGCACTGTAGTACCTACGTTAACGTATTAGAAGATAATCTGATACCGTTCTCAGAAGAGGTTGCCCCGGACGGGGAATCGAATTTTGGACAGGACAACTGTCCTATACATACGGCCAGAGCTGTGGAGGACTTTATGTTCGAAATAAACAATTAATAGTGTTACCTTTCTCGGCATATTCACTAGATTTATATCCCATCGAAAACTTGTGGGGACTTATCAGCGTCGTAACTAGGGTCATGAGCGCCCCTGGCAAGATTTGAATTTTGCGCCCCCCAAGACTTATTTTATAGGAAGAGAAACAACACTATAACTTTGAACGTGTCATTCAAGTTTTGTATACATGTAAGCATAAAACTCGTTCTTACCTAATGTAGGAAGGGAAATAATTAAATACGAGTTCATTCATTTAGACAAAATCTCTTAAAAGTTAACTTTTCTTGCTTTTTCTGTGACCAATTTGACAATAATATCGTCTATATAAATTGTGTTTTGCAATGTCATACTCAATCGATAGTTCAGCAATATTACTCAAACGATCTTGAACAATCTGCGATCGTAAATATTTTTTTATCAATTGTTTTTTGATGAAAGATCTTTCAGAGCTGGCAGAAGTCACAGGTAACGTCAATGTTAGGCAAATTGCAATCCCCATATTGGGATAACTTGTCACTAAGCCATATTCTTCATGGCAACTAAGACGTGCAATGTAATTTGCATTTTTTAAATCAAGTAAAAATGCAATCAGGCAATTTTTTTTGGTATTTGTACCTTTCAATTTCTAAACACAACTCGTTGGCATGTAAATCATCTTTGTATTTTAATGCGAGATCCGCTACGGATTTCTTTAGATCTTCAGTGGAGGTTTCATGCAGCAAAAGTCCTGTTAGGAGACCAAAATCCGAAGCTACGGCAGCTTAACTTTAAAATCTCCATCCCATTTGCGGAATAAGTGAGTTTAGTGCACAGTAAAGCTGAGTGTTATACTTTTGAAGAGAATTCCTTATAGCCGCATCCTTGGCCCTTTCATCGAGCATTGTATTAACCTTTTGTTTACTCTGCTTAGAAAGTAATGGCTCCATCGACAGCGCTTTTGGTAGATTATTTGCTGAATCTATACACAGCTATCTATTTGGCTTTTTCTGAAATAATTCAAAAATCCATAATTCCCTGCAAGTGTTTTGATGCAGCCTCAATGGAAACAGTTTTTTCCAGTTTAATGATATTGACGTTCTCAATACTTCTAAAAAGATATTCGCATACGACCACAATTGAAATAAAATTTGAATTTTATAACTTTTAAAATAATGTTAGCTAAAGATACAGAATCAGCTGTATATGTCCTCCTTTCTTCAGTTACTTCTGCAACGTTATGTAATGTTTTCATTATTTGCGGTAGTTGAGTATGCAATGCGTGAATTGAATTATAATTTGATGACCATCTCGTATCAGAATGACCCTCCAAAGCAAATTTAAAATTGATAAAGCATGCCAACGTTCAATCGATCCGGAAAAATAATAAAAAATGTTTTGCACTGTGTCGAAAAACGTAGTATCTTCTAGTGTTACACAAGACGTATGCACTCCAGCTAAATGTAGTTAGTAAGCTCTACTAATTTAAAATCTGGCAGGTTCATTCAGTTGTAAGATTCACGCTTGAGCACCTTGATATTTACCTGTCATGTTTTACCCCTTAAATTTAGGGTCTGGTACAATTTTTTTGTGTTAAGTTAAAGGCACCACTCCGTTTCTAATCTGTGTTTTTTCCCCCGGAGTCAATTAGAAACGGCCTGTTGTAATCAAGTGTTAGATAAATTGAGATTTGCGCCCCTGGCAGCCGCCCGCCTGGCCACCCCCTAGCTACAACGCTGAGACTTATGGTTCAGGAGTGGAAATTGGTTGAAACAAAATCTGTGGAGGTATTAGAAGCCCATGTCCGGGAGTTATGGGATTCCTTCCGCAGACGGCCTAAAATATGCGAAAATTTAGTCGCATCAGAGAATCGCCGGTTACAGGAAGTGGTCGATTCAGGGGGTTGACAACAAACAAAATATAGAATATCTAATGCATCTGATGTGTTTATTTTTTCATCCCTTTCCTCTCGGCTGCATACAGAGAAAAAGACGAATCACAGTCCGTCGCAGCTAATAAACAATTGGTTGAATTATGTCAGCGCAAAAAATATTACTGTCATATTTTGCAGATCCACTCATTTCCAAAGAAATGAAGAAAATATAAACTTTGGAAGCTAGTCTGGTGGTCTGACTATTGAATAAATAGTATTAACGACAGGAAAAAATAGCAAGGGTTAACGATTCCCTTTTTAAATTCTCTTATCCTTTCCCAGCCCAGAAATGCATACCTCGCTGAAATTACCCGAGAAAGGGTTAACAGAGAAAGGTGACTCCGGTTATCGAAAAACTATGCCGCATCAAATGACATTTTAAAATAATATATCCAGTGGCGTAGCCAGGTTTCGGGTCTAGGGTGCACCAAGGGAGGGGGGGGGGGGTTTATGGGGCTCCGACTCAAATATTCAGCAGTTTATTAAACATACTGTTACATACTTATACTGTATTATTTTTCTCGTAATATTCTATCCAAATTTGTAGACCTTGTAGAATTTATTGTTGATAATGAAGTTATGAAATTGATTCACGCACGTTTTTGTGACTTTAGGGTGGAAACATTCAAATATTTTTAGGGTAGCCAGAACATAGGGAACGGAGGGGGGTGGGGAATTGCCCCCACTGCTCCCCCCCCCCTGGCTACGCTTCTCAATATATGTCCAGAAGACAATAATCGTCAGAAGACTACATTTGTTAAAGAATGTACTATTATATAAATAAGGCAATAATGGTGGACAACCATCTTCGACTTGAAGGCACGGGCATAATTCTTCATACGTCTCTAGTAAATTGTTGGTGTTGAATATTCATTACCCTACCCTATGTCTGTGTTCCTAAATATTCTCCGATGAGCAATTAACGGTGCTATTTTCAATATTCAATCATACATTCGACCAAAACCTTAACTGCCATATAATGATGTATTCTTGTATTTTCTCCATTCATGAAATGTTATCGGGTACATCTCTCATGTTTTCGTTTCTTTGTTCCCTTCAGGAGAAAACTGTGCAACTCGAATCTTAGATCGGAAGGCCCGGAACCTCAACGGACGAACATGGCTTCTGAAGATATGCACAGAGTACTCAGAGAAGATATAATGAAGAATGACAAGGATGAGGTGAGGAAGATTTTGAATGACCATGCAGACATAGACTTAAGCATGATGAGACACAAGGAGAACCTGATCAACGTCGCCATCGAGAAAGCTGATGTTGACATGTTAGCGCTTCTCCTTGGCATTCAGGGTCCACCGTATGATCGTGCCAATGCAATATCCGACTCTAAACGTCAACTTGTAAACGGTGTATGTGATTCAGCAGGGAACACACCTCTCATGAAAGCCGTGCAGCAAGGGAAAGTGGATATGGTTTCTCTGCTCTTGCAATTTGGCGCAGAAGTGAACTACTTCTCGCAGCGATCTAAAATGGCAGCGATAGACCTTTCCACATACCCTGAGATAATCCTTGAACTGTTAAAGAGCGATTCAAAATTCCCCATCGGTAGAGAGAAATCCAAAGAGTTGAACATACTAATCTTTAAGGATAAGGGTCTGAGTAATTTCTTTAAAGAGAGGGATGCCGTGCACGAATTGATAAAGAAGAGGGATACAGAAGCATTGAAATCGGTCCTTTCTTCTTTAGAAATGGACCAAAAGCGAAGAATGTATTTCGTAAACAGCCAGGGATATTCCATTTTGCACACTGCAATTGAGAACAAGGCGTTTGATACCTGGGCCAGTTTAAAGAGCCTGGGCATGTATTATGCCAATGAGAAGGAAAAGAATGAAGAGAAAGGTTATGAGGAGATGTGTGAGCGAGCCTTGTCCAAACTCCTCATTCCTCTTAAAGGCTGCCATTTGATGAAGCTCTTGTCTAAATCTGCTACTCTAAATGGGGATGATACTAAGTTGGAAATAGTTAAACCGTATTTCGACTACTTAAATGAAATCGAGACAACAAAAACATTGATGGAGGTGCTGCAAGACACTGAAGGATTGCAGATAGCCTTTGATTTGGAGAGCACGAATATTGAAAAGCTACGACCGTGTAGTTCAGATGATGAAAGAGGCATAACCGATATTAAACTGTCAAAGATATGTGCTGCAGCAAAGAGAGATGAGAGACATGGCATACCGGAGATATCCAGCAATTTAGCTCATGAGATGTCTCATTTTGCTTTGCATGTGGTTTACGAAAATTATGGTCTTCCGTATAAAAAAGGTGATTTGGAGAGGGAAAGGGAATATGAAGGGGTGATGAAAAATATCATAGGGTTACCTGGGTGTCAAGAAATAATCTCTAATGTTTGGAAAAACTACAAACCGGATGTCTATGGACAAGAATTGATAGTTCGGGTACCGGAAATGATGGCAATTTACAAACGTAGTGGACCCGATTTCTATAGACTTTTAAATGAACAGGAGAAGACATTGGTGTCCTATTATGAAACTCATGTAGAACCTGATTTCAGGAAATATATTGATAGTAATCGTACAAGTGGCAGGATGTTTTGTAGAAATCTGATAAACTACCAGCAACTTCTGTCATCGGGGGGGAGAGTTCAAGTAACAGAAGGCATCAAAAGAAAGCCAATTATTGAAAACCACAATTACCTTAAAGTAATAAAAGCGTCCAACGTGAAGCTGGCACAAAGCCACTTGAAATTATTCCTCAAAAAGGAAGGAAAGAATGATCCATACTTTTTTGACTGGTCCTCATATGAACAAATATTAATGAACTATAAAGAAGACCCAAATTCCCGAAATGGTATCAAAGAATTTCTGAAGTCAGGAGAGATAAAGACGCTTGTAATGACCTGGGACATAGATAGAAAACCAGAATTCTGTGGAAGAACCATATGTACTGGTAAATGCCCAGGTTGTTACTTCAGTGACTTTACAGATTGCGTCTACCTATTGGTCAGTACAAAGTGGAATGTTCTAGAAAATATAGAGTCTAGCAACTACTCCTGGGATGACCTCTCTCTGCGCACTAAGAAAATGATCCAGGAGAGAAATGTTATATTTTGTGATGAGAATATGCAGCTAAATACTATAATCTCTAGTTTAGTAGGCAGAGATTATTTCGATAAATTCATGAGGGAGTGTTTGGATTCCGACGAAATTAATTTGCTGCTAGGAAAGAAAGACATCGAGTTGGGTAAAACAAATTCTTTTATGGATGCACGGACTGAATACATGGTCTTGAAACAACCTGAAGTGTTCATTGACCGAAAAATTACTCAAAATGTCGTAAACCTCGAAAAGGATATGCTCATGAAATTCGACAAGGATGTGTTTTTTGTGAGTAATGCTGCTATGAATGATCTTTGCAAACGTGGAATAAGTGACAGTGACATAATACATTGCGATGATAGCACTAGCAATGATCCGGCACGATGCTACATATTGCCTCCATCGCTTGATGTTAACGAAGATTTGGCTTTCAAGCAGGTTTTGGAGCATGTCCGTAGTTGGCCTAAAGAACAGGTAAAAACATTACATCACTTGAAATTGAGAAAAGACCTCTTTGCACACATAAAATCTGTGAATATTCAAACTGAAACTGATTTGGATATGGTAGACTGTTTAAAATCTTGTACATTCCAAAGACGGCTTGAAACACCAGACTTCGAAAGCTCAGATCCATTCTTGCTAGCTGATGAACCGGGTACTGGGAAAACAACCTTCCTCTACTCAATGCCTGTGAAGATTAAAGAGAATCATCCTCAAAAATGGGTTTCAATTGTAGACCTAAGTCTACCAACAGTACAAAGCATTTTGGAGACAATGGAAAAAAATACAAGTTCTTCAGAAAAAGACTCCTTTGACTCTTTGTTCTCGATGGTTGAAAGTGGGAAGAAGGAGTCACTGGAGAGGAAGATTTTTGATGAATTCTGTAAGGAAAAAAATAACATCATTGTCATTTTTGACGGATTTGACGAGATCTGTCCATCCCACAAAGAAGTTGCCACCTTATTCATTGAGTCTCTTAATAAAATCAACATCAAGCTGGCTGTCTCCACTCGTCCTCACGAAAGATTTCACCTTGAGGAAAAGTTGGAGGTTATATCCCACCATCTTGAGCCATTCAGGAAGGAAAACCAAATGGACTTCCTGGACCAGTATTGGAGACAGCTCTTTAGTAGGTTGGCGCTTCCTTTGTGGAAGGAGAAAATGGAGTGTTCCATTGAAAATATCGAAATTTTATACAAAGAAAAGCATGATGATGGCATCAAGATATTAATATCTGAGATGAAAGAATTGCTGGTGAAAGAGAAATCAAGGAAAAAGAATGAAAATAAAATCAATTTCACAGCAGTGGCTGAAATACTTCTTTCGGTCTGGGAGCAATCGGAAAAAGGCCTGAGCAGATTCACGGAGACTCCACTCCACCTGCACATGCTTGGCACTCTTGTTTTTGAGGATTCCTTTAAGATGAATCAAATACTGAACAGTGGACAACTTTATCAGAGATTTTTTGACCTAAAGATAAAAATATACAACCAGGAGAAGGCTCATAGTTCCAGAAACGTCCAGTCAAACGAAATGAGCAGGGGTTTTCAAGAGTTATTCTCCGAAAAATTGGAAACATTATCGGTTAGCATATTAGAGGGAAACAAATCTTGTGAGATAAGAGATAAGGAAATGAAGTGGGCCATTGTCATTGGCTTGGTAGTCCAAAATGGTGAAGACTGCCAGTTCATCCATAGAACCTTCGCTGAGTTCTTTTTTACCAGGAGGATGCTAAGAATGGCAGGAAAGAAGAAGGTGACAAAGCTGTGGCTAGAGAAACTTTTCGTTGATGACCAGTATGCAAGGGTGAGGAAATTCATCGAAGATATTTTATATCTGTTCTCAGAAGAGTCAAAAACAGCAGAAGATTTTTTGATGCTCAAGAAGGCTACTTTGAATAATTCTGTCTTAGATGATAATTCATATCTGTCAAATTCTATCGGTCGCATTGTTTATGAATGCAGTGTCCATACTCTGCAGTATTTTGCGGACTCGTTTGGGGAAGACGTAGTAAACGTGTTAATTCAGGAGTTCGATATTAATGACTGCAATGAATCCCTTAAATTCATTTATAGGGAAATGGAATATTTTGTTAGAGAGGATGGTAAAATGGGCAATTTATTTAGGTTCTGCTTCTCTCAATGGAGAAAAGCCACTAATTATGCAGCATTAGTGAAAAGAATTTTGGATTTGGTGAAGAAGTACGAAATGTGTGATGACATTAAAGAGAATTTACTGACCACTGAGGTAAACTGGCTACTTCCTGAGCCATATAATTATAGGATAGTTGAAGATTGTTATTTAAAGCATAGTGAAGAAGTTTTTAATACCTTGTTGGAATACAAAGATATATTTGGTGATATTATGAGGGAATGGATGACCTTAGAAAGTGATTGGTTTTCAAAATATCGCTTATACATAATCTTCACCTCACGCATTGACTTATTTTCTAAAGTGTTGGAAAGCCTTTACGATGAAACACAGCTGAAGAATATGCTTAAAGAAGAGGGAATAGTTTCAAGGATATGGATTAATGTTACTGGTGAATGTGGACGTCTTAAAACAGAGCAGGTTTGGAACTTTATCAAGAAGGGTTTGGAATCGGATGTAACTCACCTACGAAAATATCTTGTGTGGAAATATGAATATCAGTTTAATGCTTTGTTCCACTCCGCACACAATGACGACCCTGAAGTGATCGAGTTCATCTGGGAATTAGCAGGTGAAATGATGGATGTTCATTATAAGAAACAGTGGCTATTTGATAGTTTCGATTTGAGAGATAGTTTGAAAACTCGCAGAATGCGGTTAGGTTGGAGTTTCCATAAGTTTCTGGCGAGACGGTTGAATTGTGGTTTCCTGTCCGGAGATGAGATATTCCGCTTGCTGAAGTCTAAAGATGAAGATGGAGAGTATTATATCCTCAGACAATATCCTTATGGTTTATTCTCTCACTTGTTACCCATCCAACACGACATAACCAATGAGTCTTTCGTGAAAGAGATGTACAATGTGGAATACTTTTATGATTTAGAAATTTGGTTACACTCATCTTATGCATTGAATGAAGATCTGAAGGATAAGGTTGATGAAATATTCGAGGAAGTGTTATCTCGTGACACGTATGCGTTGGCTGACCAAATGGAATTGGACGAGAGTGATTTCTTAGTTGACGTACAGTCAGGCGGAAGCATTATCCATCAGGACGGATTTAAATTCTTTGTTGCGGCTTTCTACAAACAGGTCGAGTTGTACAGGGACCATTTCCAAATAGATGGACTCGTCAAGTGCTTGAAGGGGAAATATAAATTTTCGTGGTTGGGACCTAATCTGTTACATTATGTTGTTGAAGATTTCCCACCACTGACCCTGGGTTATGTTTTCAGCATATTGATTAAGTCTCTTCCCCGAGATGGTTTCCTTGCACTCCTGTTTGAACTAGATGAAGATGGAGGGACAGTGTTTCATAAATCGGCTACGTACCCTAATGCAGGTGAATTACTCAAGCATAAATTTCCTCGTTGGAGTAAATTGAACGATGTGGTCTGTGCTCTTCTTGGTCAAGGTGCTAAATCCAATATAAATGAAAAATTCTTCGAGCAACAAGATTCTAAAGGGTATGAGGT
This sequence comes from Pyrrhosoma nymphula, assembly GCA_963573305.1. Classification (NCBI taxonomy): domain Eukaryota; kingdom Metazoa; phylum Arthropoda; class Insecta; order Odonata; family Coenagrionidae; genus Pyrrhosoma; species Pyrrhosoma nymphula. The sequence continues at coordinate 59,097,665 of OY754340.1, read as the reverse complement.
TTTTGTGGAGGAATTGGTCAGATTGAGGAGGATTTGGAGAAGTTATAGGATAGAGGAAGGCCAATCGGAGATAACAATCCGGAAGGATGAGGAGGAGATTGAAGAAATGATACGACTTGCAAGGAGGAGGATAGAGATGAAAAATGAACCAATAGAAGATGCGGAAGAAGGATAGAGAAATATAAAGAAAAGAAGGAAAGAGATATAATATCGAAGATATAATGAGAGAGAGAGAGAGGTGAGGTTTTTGTCCATCCGTCGTGAGGTTTCGGATTTAAGAGGATGTGTACAAGCCAGACAAAGAAGGAGTCATCGGAGATAACAATCCGTCAGGTAACTGATGAATAGGAGAGTGATGAAGATGAACATGGATGAAGATCGCGAAGAAGAAGAAGAGATTGATGAAAAGAAACGAGAGGAGCAAAGAGGAGGAGATCGTTTTAGAGGAACGGGAAATAAGTCATGAATTGGGATTAGTCAAATGGAGAGCGTCGGCCATTATTATATCAAACCTCAAATACAACACATGTTGTTCACAATTTTTATCCAAGTATTATAAAATGTGTGTTTTAGGTTTTATAGAAAGGTTGTATTATATTTTACACTAGTCGTGTAATACTTTTATTCAGTTTAAATTCAACTGAAACTCTGTGAGCAATTTCAATATACCATATAAGTACAAATTGCCCCATTCAATCACATGCTATATATATATATATATAGTATGTGATTGAATGTATATGTATATATATGTATATATACATAGTATGTAAATAAATAAATAAATAATATATATATATATATATATATATATATATATATATATATATATATATATATATATATATATATTACTGAGTACAGTTGTATCATAATGTACTTCTGTAATATATATGGGACCGTCCCTGAGTTAACGCACAGGATATTCCTTGGTAAAATTGTATGTATTAGAAATGAACATTGGGTATCCCATCAGTGATGTGTAATTAGCTGCTGATTTTTGCAAATTAAATAATGTCGCTGAATCAATTCCAAAAATGGGAGTCCATTCGAATGCATGTAAAATCATGTGAAGTGTGTTCTGTATTTCAATTGTTTATTGTACTATATATTTTAATAGGGTCCGGCTTTCAATTCCAATCGGTAGCAATGTAAGTAATTGCATATTTGTCGTTAAAAGATATTGTTGGAAGATCATACACTCTAATTATATTAAATAAAGGGAAAGGTGTAGTTGTTTATTTAGTTTGGTTTGTACAATGAGTATATCGGATTATTAAATGTAATTTCACTCCAGAGTGAACATGAATTATTGGCATTGTTTATCTATTGGTTTCCCTAGAGATGATCAGGAGCTTTGCAAAATTCCCTTCCTAAAAAACAAAATGAAATATCACCTAATCTATGCCTCTTACATTCCTCCAAATTGTCCTAGACCAATTCTCTTTCTCCCTGACCTGTATTTCAGGACTTTCACCTTTTATGAAGGTAAGAAATTAATAAGATGGGAAATGAACCTGTTTAACAGAAGAGGAAAGGACCATATGGAATACCAACACTGCCGGTCCCCGAGTTACGTAGGCCTCGACTTATGTAAACCTAAACATTCGTAAAATGCAATCTTAATAAAAAACAAGAGATGTATGAAACTTGAAGGACGCTTGCCTACATTATAAAGAGCGCACATAATTGACTGTAAGTTAAAGGTGGCCAATCTGAGAGGGAATTAAGACCGGGAAACTATCCTGCTCAGCAGTCGGTAAGTAGCATGATGACACTGTTATTTCAAAAAACGAGTGTCAACTGTCTGTGCTATACTCCCTAGAGAGGAAAAAATCATTCCCTTTTTTCCGGCATTCGAACCCGGATCCCTCGATTTCGCGCCAAGTGCTTTAAAGGAACAAGTTGTACTGGACTGCCACAGACATTGCCACATACATTGAAAGAAATGTTTCGCTTTAAATATATACTCATCAATACTCAAATTTTGTCAATTTTTTTAATTCGCAGTAATGATATTAAGTATTTTCATATGGAATTAACGAGGGGCCACTTAAGGGAGACTAAAAAATTTAAATAACAAATAACTAACGCATTTAGAGTTTTGGAATCGTATTTATTACGTAACTCGGGGACTGCTTGCAAAAGAGAAGAAGATCGAAAAGATTTGATTGGTCACACTCGCTGATTGTCAATGGGTTTGGAATTAATATTTATTTAAAGGAAAGATGGAGGAAAAAGTCCTCAGAGGAAGAACAAATTTTATATACGAAGACAAAATAAATAGGAAATATTTAATGGAAGAACTATTTGAAAGGAGTAAGGCAATAGGAGGGTTATTAAGACTATACTGTAAACCAATCTGAAGACCAAATGATGAAGGATGCAAAGGGTCTTGAATGTATGTATTTGAAATTACCAAGTTCATGTAGAAACTAATTGGTTCCTTGCGTTACCTGATGGAATTAAACACTAGGAAGTGCAATTAACTCACAGTCAGTCATCGAAGTACGTAAGTCTCGACTTAAGTAGTCCTTACGTAATACTTCACTTACGCAACCGGAAACCTTACCCAATAAAAACGAGAATTACGAAGGTTGCGGAATTGTAACGATTGCTGCCTACTTTCATGGAGGTTGTGTTTGTGTTGTTACTAAGATCTGGCCAATCTGGAACGGGTAACTTGGTCTGGAAAGTAGTCGTAAAGTTGCAGTAAGACACCGTGCTTTCGTGCAGAGGTGGAGTTGTTAAATTCGTAGTTATGTGAGTATGAATTTTGATATGAAATATATAAGGTGCAACTTTCAGGCCATTGAAAAATTTGGCAATTTACGAAATACGGAAACGTAAAAACGTTAATAATTGTAATCAGAAATTTTATATAAAATAAATGCATAGAGGAAGTTAGTGATGTGAAATCATTTTAATAAAACCATAAAGGGAAGCCGTAAATAAGTCTCAACTTGGAGCTTTGCAATTTCACACAACAAAGGCTTAGTAGTTATCTATGGATACTAAATAGATACATCAAGGGAACTTCATAAACAAGAGTCACTAACCAGCGAATTTTTAAAACCACAAACTTTTATTTTCTCATGAAAGTTAAAGAAAAAAACAGGGTTCTCTAATTATTGAAGTGAACTTAATGAAATGTGGAATGAAAATATTCCCCTCATTTCATCGTAATGTCGAGAGCAGCTACGGAGTAATTTTCGACTTACGTAACATTTGACTTTCGTTATTTTCGACTTACGTAAATTTCGTCTCATGCAGCGAGTGTAGGAACGCATCTATTGTGTAACTCGGATACTGTCTGCACTTTATTACTTTATCTGCTTAGGGAGGATAAAATGGAGAATAATTTAATTTTCCTTCGTTCAAGGGGCTAGTATGTGATATAATTCGCATTGGATTATTTAAAAAAACATTCACTGATGCAGTGTTGGTCACAAACTGTGCTTACGCTAAAGGGGATCGTATTTCAAGTTATAAACTTCGGATATATAGAAAAACAAGTTAACTTTTGTGATGCGGCTCACACATTCAACCTTTGTTCAGGAGGATCGTATTTCAAGTTACGTACATCGGCTTTTCATAAAAACATATTAACCTGTGTAATGCGGGTCACATTCAAGTGTCCACATTCAAGGCGTATTTCAAGCTATGTACTCAATTTCAGGACTTTCACGAGATAGGAAATAAACGAAGTGTACGGAAGAGGGAAGGGCCATATGGAATACTAACACTGCAAGTTCTCGAGTTGCATAGGCCTCGACATACGTCAATGTAAACATACCTACGTAAAAGGCTATCTAAATAAAAAAAACAAGAGGACGGTTGCCTGCATTTCAAGGAGCGTATGTGCATTAATGTTAGTGAAAGGTGGCCGATCTAAGAGCGAGTTAAGCCCGAGAAATTGTCATGTTCTGCATTCTGTAAATATCATTGTAATGCTATTTATAAAAATCGGGTGTCAATTGTCTGTGCTATATTCCATAGATAAAAAATTCGCCTTTTTCCGGTATCCGAACCCAGATCCCTTGATTTAGCGCCAAGTGTTTTAAATAAATAAGTAATCCTTGACGGCCGGACATTGCAACACAACTATTGAACAAAACGTTTTCCTCATATTTCCCCTTAAATTAATAAATTGTTTAATTTGTAGTTATGATATGGACGGACTCTGCTCCGAAGTAATATTCGACTTACGTATAATCGGAGTTTTGGGTAATATATCCATTACGTAACTTGAGAACTGTCAATGATAGAGAAGTAACACATAAACTGATTGTGCACACTATTAGAGGCACAGAGATTATAGATAAATGATTAATTGAAGGAATGATGGAGGAAAAGTCGTCAGAGGAAGGCCAAAGTTTAGTTACGTAGACAAAATAAATATAGAACTAATGGGTAGAAGTAAGACACTAAGATGGTTAAAGGGAATTAAACTTAAACCAATCTTAGAACCTAACGATGAAGGTTGTTAGGGTCTTGAAAGTATGTATTTAGAATTACCAAGTTCATGTGCAATATACTTAGTTCCTTGCGTTACTTGGTGGACTTAAACTCATGTAAAAACAATTACTCCACAGGCAGTCATCGAGTTTCATAAGCCTCGACTCACGTAGTCCTCAACTTGCGTAAATTTGTGTGTGTTGTTACTAAGATCTGGCCAATCTGAAAGGGGTAACTTGGTCTGGAAAGTAATCGTAAAGTTACAGTAAGATACCGTGCTTTCGTGCAGAGGTGGAGTTGTTCGATTCGTAGTTATGCCAGTATGAATTTTGATAAGAAATATATGTAAGGTGCAACTTTCAGGCAATATTAATGTCAGAGCAAGCAATTCCAGCAAGACCCGATAGTGGAGTCGAAGGAAAGAAAACCTTTAAGATGGTGTTGGACACGTGGTTAGGATGAATGAGGAAAGGTAGCCAAGAGAGAGAGAGAGAGAGAGGTGTGATGGAGGCAAGAGCAGAAGGAAGGCGAGGAAGAGGACGACCAAGAATGGAATGGGAATAAGAATATATATGTGGAGAGAGATAGAGAGATTGGAAGTCAGACACGAGGAAAGGGGATTCGATTAAGAAGAATAAGCAACTACTTCTTGGCCATTTAAGACATTTGGTTACTTATTAATTAAAAGAACTTATAAACGTATTTAATTGATAAAAGTAATTTGTTATGAGATTAACAATTAAACAAAGTTCGTGAAGCAAAGTCATTTATAATGAAACCTTAAAGGGAAACTAAAAATCAGTCTCAACTTGGAGCTTTGAAGTTGCACACAACAGAGGCTTAAGTAGTGCAGTTAGGCAGCACAAGCATAGCGTAAGATATCCTTCCGCCCGGCTTGCTGTCACTCGAGTCGCAGTTAAACCCTTCCCCGCATACGGCCCATACTTCGAGCAGAAGAGCCTCTTCTGGGTTGCGCAAGCAAATATTAAGCCCACTCCACACTCCTCTGAGAGGCCGCGGCGTTGCCAAATCTATAGCTATCCGACGGCTTATGTCACCCACTTACTGTTAAATAAACCATCTTAGAACCTCAATCAAAGAACGCTTGTAATCGTCTCTGGACCACAAATCAAACATATAAGATAATATCAAGCCAAATACGAAATTTAGTTACGTTCATATTATATTGCAAGCTGTCAAGATCTGGGCTGTGGCCCTCCCTACGTGCTGGGCTTACCCTGAGTGCCCAGCGAGGTGGATAAGGGTTAAGGGATTAGGGCACTCGCGAGCAAACCCTCTCCTGACGACTTCTATGTAAGACATGGCTACCATTAGCCGTCTAAAATTCCATTCCTTTTATGGACAATTTCGATTACCTACCATTTAGTTTTAACTCTGTCTCACACATCTTTTAGGTTGAAGTTGTGCCGAAACGTTCATTTCAAATCTCACATGAGAACGGTGTCCACATGATAACTGGTGTCCAAGTGTATGAAAAAGTTTTTAATTTCCTTTTTTCTCATTGAGAGAAAAAACATTACTTTATTATTTCCAAAATTCAACATTTTAAATCAGGGATGTGATCAAAAGGTGAATTTTACGTTAAGTGCTGGACCTGGGGGTTATGAAACCACCCGTTATGGTAAAGTGGGTAAAGTACCGGACATGGGAGACACCCAGACTCGTGAGTCCGAGCCTAGGTGTCAAGAAAAAACCAACCCTATTATTCAATAGTTTATCAACAAATTATGTTTGAAATTGTGCTGCAATAATGAACCTGGTGAAAATGAATTTTAATTGCAGTTATAGGCTAGATATTAACCATTTCACGTGCATTAGTAAACCAACCCAGTTTAATGTACATTTTACTTTTGAAGCATGTAAAATGGTCAAAATATTTCGTATAAAAGCTATGGAAAAACCATTTTCATTAGAATGATTATCGTAAAAAAGGGTGAACATAATTTTCAGATTTATTTTTTTACTTTTAGAAGTCATAAACTAAAAATATGTGACTAGACAGTTGTTGCCATGAAACACCCGCGGTGAAGGGTTGGGTCGCCTTCGACGCCGAGGCATGGACTCCCGCGTTTGGTTGCCACCAAGGTCCGGCACTTAACCATATGGGATAGTATTAAACCTCCCAGGTCCGGTATTAAACGTAAAGTGCCATTTCTGCTCACATCCATGGTTTCATATAGATACAAAAATAATCATAAATGCAATTTACACTTTGCTAACAAATGAATTTCAGAACATTCATTCATTCCCTCAACGGACGTGTCCGGTGCGTCCTCTTCCGCATCTTCAGGTAGTTGCCTATGGCGAAACGTTTGCCGCAAATATCGCATACGAACGGCTTCTCATGCACTACACGTGTCTTCTCACGTGTCTGCTTCGTGAAGAACGATTTGCCGCACTCCCCGCACACGTACGGCTTCCGGCGTGCCGCAGCAGGTGCGAACTGGGCCTCATTGGAGTACTCGGCGCCGTAGTCGTCGCAGCGGTAAGCCTTTGTGCCTGCGTGATTGGACAAGTGACGACGGAACGCGGCGCGGTCGCTCAATACGGCAGCTCACTCGGAACAGAGGAAGCGCTCATTGGTGGAATCAGAGAGCGTCTTCTTGTGCCGCAGCAACGTGCCTTTGGAACGGACCTGATGGCCACAGACTTCGCACTCGTAAGGCTTGTAGTCGGAGTGCACAACTATGTGGCAGTTGAGGGCCTGGTGGTTCTTGAACCTTTGCAACAAGATAAGACGGAGAGAGAGAAAGAGGAAAACTAAAAGGTTCATTATTAAATATAATTACATCACGACATCCACTGACATTATTGCAAGCTCATTCATTACCCAGCGATTTTTCAACACTGACTTAGGATGGAAAAATATTTTCGTACTTCCTTTAGAGGAAACCCAAAATGCTGAAGCTTCTTTGAGTTCTGTTATTTTGCTCATAAAATGTAATTGATACATCTACCGGGGACCAACATAGCCTTACCTAAATCGTTACATCAAATTTACGTTACATCGAATAATGATTCCATAAGAATACTTAAGAAATCATTGCCGGGACTGCTCATTCACTCGTGTAAAATCAAATTTTACGTAAAATTGAATTACGTGAAATCGAGAGTCTACTGTATAGCTCTTGTCGCAGTACTGACACTATGTGGAGGCCAAGTCCGCCAATGCTCGTCGTGATGACTCCGCAAGTGGTTCTTTCAAGCATTCCCCGCACTCGGGACAATGGAACCCATTCCCGATTGGCTGGAAATGGGAAAATGAACGGGAAGGGATAAGTCTCGAGTTTCAACTCTCACCGTGAATCGCTCACAGACTCGGATCACCATCTACCAGTGACCACGTCGGAGCTTCCACAGAACGGAGATTATGTGAAGTGCCAGAACTTTTATTGGTATTTATTTAAAAAAATTTCAATATATTTTCCACTGAATATGCAAGTGGAAATAGATATATTCAGTTGAAAGATCTGCTTTTTGGTGTTTATTTTATAGAGGCATAACAAATACAATGAGTATTCTTGATACTTCCGTTGGATCATTATTTCGTAAATGCGAAATTACATATGTTACTCTTGTTATTAGAAAATTCATTTCTTTTCTTTGTGAAAAAAAGTTTAAATGAAAGAAAGAAAATTACTCAATGCATAACATTTATTCATATAAATCAATTTTACAAATGGCTAACCTATAAACAGTTGTTTGAGGGTAACTAATTTTTTCTGCTTTTCTATATTAATTTTATATTTATTGTGTTATTAAATTTAAACTCACGTTCTCAGCTCTCCGAAGACACCTCGATCACTAAAATCGTCCAACTCGTTCCGGAGATACAACTGAACTGAGCGCACGCCGTTCCAACACAAGCCCATATTTAGACCCCCACGCGCAGCGCTGTGACGTCACCTCACAACTCCCCACCACTCCAGATAAACTATTTTGGTAGTCCTCAAATTGGGCTATCTAGTCATAGTTTTAGACATACTGTAATCCTTGTAGTTTTTGCACAAGAGGCCCTCGGAAAGTACACAAATATTGGTGTCGGCAAAACCTTACATGACACCGAGAACGAACTAAAAGAAGTTCACTCACATTCACATCAAAAGTGGAAATGTTTTCCTGGATAACTCTTGGAGTTTCATTATTTGTGGTCTGCTGCTGGTGTGTACACCCCTGCTACTACATACTGCCTGTGATAAACTAAGCATTGGGTACTGTTTTCATTGACAGTAATATGTTTCTGAAAGTGACGATCCAAATATGAAAAGATCTACAAGTAGACATGCAGATCAATGCGATAGTAACTTGCACCAAGTGTAAAAAATATGATTTTCGGTGAAAAAACAAAAAGTTTTCACTAACTAAAACAAAGCCTATGGCACTTAATCCAACGCTTTCCTGGTGAAAGTAAATGTTGGTCTAAGTTGATGGAACCACATATGGCTCCCGGAGAACTTGTTGCTTTGAAATATAGCCTAGTTAATCCTTCATATGTCCTAAGATACATTCGAGTCAAAGTTTTTAGGAATTCCTCAAGGGGTTTAAAAGCATGTAGAATCTAGCATTCATACAAACAGAATATCAATATTATTATTATTATTTGCACATGTATATATGTATATGTACACTCACAGATGGAGCAACTCAGCATCCTTTAAAGAGAGTAGCATCCACATTCCTATGGGACTTGCGTTGATGTCGAGAGGAGTGTTGGCGTCTCCTGTCTCGTCCTCAAATCCAGCAGATTCCTCTGCGTCGCTATCAGCAGCATATCCGTGGAATCCGTGGGAGCCTCATCATCATCGCTGATTGCAACCTGTGAGAGGAGAGAATTAAGATTTGTATTTCCACATTATCCATCGAACCGACGCGGAGGCACATGGCAGAAGGGTGTGAAGTCACCACCTAATTGTGGTGACACTAAAAGAGTTTAATTGAAACTGTTTCGCAAACGAAACTGTTTCAAAACGAAACATTTCCACGTAACACCCTGTTGTGGACAACAGGGTGTTAGGAACACCAAAAAACAGGCAATCGATCGACGCTGTTAGAACATGGCTAGTAGTTCTCTATTCTACGTGATAAGAAATATTTATGTAAAATTATGAAACAGTTTAAATTCGGATTTATAAATGATAGGTACTTCACAGTTCTAATTCTATCTGCAATGACAGGGGGAACATGTGTTGACAAAATAAACCAGCATCCGCTTTCTACAGATCCAATTCCAATAAATCGTAGCTTTACAACAGCAAAGCAGAAACACGTGCAGTGCAATGTTGAAATGCAAAAGTTGATGGAAACAAGTTATTTTACGAAATAAAATTAACTTTGGCTCAAAAACATTTCTAAAAACCCCCAATTCTGAATTACCTCTACGGTCCACTTCGCAAATTGCCATCCATGGAATCAGTGGCTATGCCCTTGGAGTCAGAGTAATCACCACGGATGAATCCTTTTGCCATTTGGGTTGACTGGTCTCGGGTCGAGAATAAGCACCTGTCCACATTCATCTGTAATGATATTATAGGATTGACCAGGTAATGAATTCCGACTCTTCCAGGATACCTGACGATTTGTGGCCTGTTTTCAATAACCTATTGCAGGGATTCTATAAAACATATACTTCTAACATGTATAGATAGCTTTAATTTTCATATATGAGCAGTACAAAAGTTAATACATTTTTCCTTATCTTAGTATGTTTTCAGGAAACAATGAAATTTTATGACTTGGTTGTAACCACCTTAAACAAAATGCAGAGTTTTTTCAAGATTCTGGATAAGAAATTCTTTGACTATTCCCCCACAAAAAGTGCCATTTTCCCAAAGAGACATTTCCCGTAAGCAGTTTGACGTTCGGAGAGCATTTGAAAATTAAAAGTGCAAATTAAAGTTAAGAAAACAAACCAATGTTACTACTACTCATCAAATTAATTGACAAATTTATAAAATGAAAAGAAAATCAGAAGATGGACCATAGACTCCAGCAACAGTGAATGAACGTATAGTTGGGGTGCGTTGGCCACTGAACAATTCATATCGACCTTCACCCTTATCCAACTTTACCCAGACAGCTCGACCATTTTCCCTCACATTTCCCCGTTTTCCCTGATGGGTTTCCAATTCCCTGACATTTCGCCGATTCCACTGACTTGTTAAATCCCTGAAAATGGCATTTTTCACATTTTAAACATATAAATGTAATAAAAAATATCAGTAAACTCTTTTGTGTTTCCGGAAAACATGAAAATTCATGGTTACCTTTAGGTATCGTTATCATTCGATTTCAACTAGCAAGGGCCCATCTTGCTAATTTCACGCACAGAAGCAGCTTGGTAAAAGATTCAACATGTCAGGGCTCGAACAATAATGGATAACTTCTCCATTTAACGGATATTTGTGAACTAAATGTGTTAAGTTGGGTACCTGAGAAAGTCAAGACACATCATTTGACGTTTTGAGAAAAAGACTAATGTAAACAGGATGAATGTCTATAGACATCGTCTGCAGTCTTGAAAGTTCTGAAAAGATGTCAATTGACGTCCTACGCAGTGACAGTGTTATACCCTTTTCAGGAGAGAACTTTAACCAGTTGAAGGAGGTATCCCGTTAGCAAGGGCCAGGCGAGCAAAGGGGCAAGGGTCGCTGGTGCTTCCACAAACCAAGGGGATTTGTGGACACTTGGGAAGTCCAAAGAACATGGTGTCCAGCAAATTTATATTATTTTTTCCCTGAGTTTTTTTGGAGAATTGTTGCATTTTTCTTACTACATTGTATTCCTAACAAATTTTAATTGAAATTCCTACAGCATCTGCATATGTAATTTGATATTTGACGTGATTTAAGTGACTCTTGTTTTTATTTTGTCATAAAACATTTAAACACTCCGTAAATAAATAAATCTGTTTGCAAAAAACAACTGGAGTCATTAAATAAATCAACTTAAATAGACACAAGAAATGCAATCACAGATCTTACAAGGAGGAGTTGAAGGAAGTCATACGAAAAGGATCAAGAGAAGAATATTTAACCACTATGGAATAGAACATTGTTGGAACTCTGAAGTAAATAGATCTTCAGAGTAGCTTGATCCAATCAACTAGTGCTGAAGAAGTTATCATTTCCGAAATCCATTTATTTACCACTATATTCTCCTCTAATTTGTACGAGAACATACATACTCTCCCTATCAAAAACTAATAACATAATGTATTACCTGTACCAAGTAAATTATAAACTATACCATGAAGGGGTACTAGGCTAACTGGCGTGCTAAAATCATTACGTTCCAACAGGAAACAATGTGCACGCATTGAAGGGAAGCAATCAGAACTGTGTGATGTTACCAATGGTACACCACAAGGGTCGGCAGTGCGGCTTTTTTATTTCTAGTAAATATAAATGATCTCCCCTTCAATCTTCCCTGCAAAACCTGATGTTATTTTCAGATGATAATACCTGCCTCAATTAATAGGAGTAAAGATAATATCTTACAACAGGAAACATCAAGTGATACCTTTAACTTAGCTGATCAGTGGCTCTCAGAGAATAAGTTTTTGTTTAACAAAGGCAAAACTCAATATTTATTATGTAGCCTACAAAATACCAATACCGAAAAATCAGTACATCTACTTGGTTTTGTAACAGACCAACAACTGAGTAGGGATCATGAAATTCAGTTGTATGTCAAAAATTGTCAAGGTATTTATACTTATTAGAAATATTAAGAACAATTATACCATATGAGTTCGTACAGAATGCATACCATGCCTCCTTTCACTCCCAACTTATGAATGGAGTAAAGCTGTTTAGTAATGCATGCAACGTTAACAATGTCTTCTTTCTCCAAAAAAATCCATTAGGATAGTTAATACTGCAACAATAAGAGATAACTGTAGACCACTCTTTGTATCCAGTAGTATTATGACAGTTTGCATTCAATATATCTACGTAAACCTCATTGAAATGAAAGAAAATCTGGATAAATTAACTTTTAGGAAAGATGTGGTCTGCTACAATACAAGGAACAAAACACAACATGAGCCTGTATTTTGCAGGTTGCCTATAACACAACATGCATAGAAATATATTGGAGTAACAGTATTCAATAGACTCCCGGTGACTGCGAGGACTATTGATGTTTTAAAGTTCAAACGTGGAATACAGAAGTGGTTGGTAGCCAAATCTTTTTTTATTCAGTGCTAGAATATTTTGAGTCAGACCTCAATGAACTGGCTTCTTAGCTTGAATTTCTTGAACTTTTTTAAAATGTGTTCTTGTTCTTATTCCTCATTTTTCAGAAGAAGGTGGTTAGAGTTATCATTAACTCAGGATTAATTAACATTTTAAACCACTTTTTGTTAGATTAGGCGTCATGACTGTATATAGCCTTTATACATTTTATATTCTTTAGCACATTAAAGAAAATCTGCACATGTACCCAAAAAAGGCTGACGTACATAACAATGCCACTGGAGCCACTCACAAACTAGATATGCCACACTGTAGACTGGCTAAATATTTTAAATGTGGAAAATTGGCTATCAAGTGATTGAATATGCTGCCCAACTCACCAAGAATGGCAGACAACAAAGTTATCCACATGACCCTGGAGAAATAGCTTTCATCCAAGCCTCAACACTCTCTGGAGTAATGCTTTGAAGTTAACTTCTCAACACTGTTTTTCAAATTTTAGACTTATAAATGTGTTTTGTATTCTGTTCATTGTTTCGTTACTTTATCCTCACATGAGGTGTTTTATAACCAAAGACATCTACCACAATGTTTCGTTCTTATTTAATATTGTTTTCTTGCTCTTTTCTCTTATTCACTGACAAATAAATATTCTATTCATTTTATACTACTTTGGTGTTTAACGATTGTATCCTCAAATTCATTCAACTTGTTTATTCACGCTAAAGAAGGAGTGTCTTCATTTTAAATTATGTTAATGGCAGCCCAACGGTTTCTAATTTGAATCCCAAGACTGTCAACGACTATGGCAATCCACAAAAATATCCGGGAATTTGGTGGGAGAGTATTGTCGCCCAGGAGCAGCATTGCACGGTAACTGACCTCTTTGGAGGGACTAGCATCTTCATCGTCTAAATCTGCAACTATCTATCCCCTGCTATATGCTTATACTTCTTAAGCTTCTCTTCAAAAGTCAGCTTGTTCCTGAGGAACTAGTCCTTACAACACTTCAGGTGTGACAAACTTCGGAGGCAGCGGTTACTCACAAACTGTGGAAAGGGTTAAATTACCTTCATCGTATTTTATAACCATTACCACTCTCCTGCGTAGGTACGTAAAAATCATATAGGTAGGTTTATATATATATATATATATATATATATATATATATATATATATATATATATATATATATATATAAATAGACTATGCCACAGGTGGGGCGGAATTAAATATAAACACATAAAAAAAGAACACTCACAATATTAGTTGATATTTCGGTTGCTAGAACCTTTCTCAAAGGAAGACGGATACAGAATGCATTCTGTATCCGTCTTCCTTTGAGAAAGGTTCTAGCAACCGAAATATCAACTAATATTGTGAGTGTTCTTTTTTTATGTGTTTATATTTAATTCCGCCCCACCTGTGGCATAGTCTATTTACATTATCGCGTGTGTGATTTTCCACGAACTCGTATATATATATATATATATATATATATATATATATATATATATATTTTTTTTTTTTAATACATATATATGCCAGTAACTTTCATTCAAGAAACACACGAGAAACTAAATATTCATTTGGCTAACTTTTTTTATTTGCAAAATTAAATTAGAAGTATTGGTTTTCTAATATTGGGAATAGTATAAATACAAAGAAAATCAAATAAAAATTCTTATTTCTTCAATCGACAAACGTATTCGTAGGCTTGAACACTTCACCTCCGTTAACTTAAATATTTCATTGTAGAGTCACAAACTTGACGCATTTTCCGCTAAATCTAGCTTTTTATCTAGATACTCTCTGGGGATTAGAAAAATGAAAGTTATTAGAATATCAGATTTTTCGACTTCATTTTCGCCAAATTGATGTTTCAGGTTTTTTTTAAGTAGATAATTTTTTTTTAAAATGTAACCAAATAAATATTTACAAGTTATATAGTTGAACATGCAAAGATTTTTCCTGTTTTTTCAACGGACGCATCATTCATCAAATAAGTAGTATTATTAAACTACCTTCCTCGTATTATCTAGCCATTATCTATCTCCTGTGTAGTTATGTAAATATTCCTGCTGATTTTGGTGCCGGTTTGGTTTTGGTAGTTTCTTCACTTATTCTGTATCGTTTTTGAGTCTTGCCATACTTTTCGTTACACTCTCGAGGAATTCCGAATAATTCGGAATTTTTTTCTAAAAATTTCGACACCAGTTATTTTTTCGTATCCTTCATGTCATGCTTCCCTGTACAACACACGGGCATGTGTGGGTTGCAGGAAATACAACAGCAATGTTGGTTCATGAGGTAGGTAAGGGCCACTCTAAATATTACCACGGTTCATTCATTCAAGTATTCTACCAGCTTATTGGTAGGTTCTTGGACAGTTCCCATTCTGCATCCCAACCTCATAGACATTGTCTCGCTTTCCCTCCTAAGGATGTCCCACCATTAGATCCCTCTTCAGTTCTTCTATGTATGTAAATAATCCTACCAATCCTAATATTGGTGCCAGTTTGATTTTGGTAGTTTCTCCACTTAATTAATTTATATGGAGATACGTAAATAAGTTTCGATATTGTTTTTGTCGTTTTTCGGTTGATTGTTTTTTATTAAATCTAGTGAAGGGAGTTACCTTTGGTTTTGTTTACATTTTTGTTAAAGAGTCATTTGTTTTGTTTGTAAGTTTAATATTCACGTTTCTGTCATTAGATTTGTAAGTTTAACAATTATATTTCTGGCATTCAGTTTGTAAGTTAAATATTTGCATTTTTTCATGTATATAATATTTTGTTACGCTTCCCCGTGAAGTTCCAAGATACCCCAACCGAAAGGTGCTCACGTGGTCCTTCCCCTCCTCTCCAGCCACTCCCCTCCCCTCTTCTCCACCCACGCTCTGGACAGGGCGTGCCCATTGGCCAGGACTCTGTCACACTCTGGCCCACGTGCGACATTAAAAGGAGGCCCTTTGGCCCTCGGAAGCCGGTTGGGATGGAAGGTACAGCGTGAGATATCCTCGGCGCCCTTACTGCCCTTGCCGCATTGTTAGACATCCTCTCAGCTGCGTCCAGCCAACCGGCCAAATAAAGAGAGAAGCTCCAGGCCAGATGCCTCGCAGCCGACCACAGACCAAAAGAGAAGCAGCCGCTGACAGAATGGTGCGGCCAATAAGACTCCGCTCCTTCACCTAGCATCAGCCTCCCACCGACCTCTAGACCCAATCAGGGTCCTGTTTGACCCACCAGAGGAAACGCCGTTATGTACAACATTTTAAAGTGTTAAGAAATGCCCTGCAACAATTGAAACAAAACTTCGCGCTGTCTCAGTATTTCAACTACACATTGAACCAGTACGCACCAGTCGCCTGCGGATGAAGAGGCAAGCACAGGGACATGAAGGCGACCCCTCCGCCCTTTGCTGACGGATACGACAAGTTAGCATTAGGGAGTTAACGTTGATAAAGCTCGTTGATTTTTCAATTAAATTTTAGAGTAATTTGTTACGTTGGTAAGTTGAATAAATTCATTTTTTCACAGCATTACTTTGGGTGGATAATGGACGTTTAACGCAAAAGGAACGACAAAGTTGAACGACATTGTTTGAAAAGCAATTAATAAATTCATCTTTCCAGAAATAATGCGACGCCGTTTACTTATCAGTCCAATAACTCGGGCGCCAGGTCTCTACGACCACCGGAATTTTGGATTAGGGCCGTCTCTGGCCTTAACCCACCCAGATAGGCTATAGTGGAGACGAATGCTAAATTTCAACTAAGGTGGCACAGGGCAATTAATTGGACTCTAAAGTCAAATTTAATGACTGTATTTATTCGACTAGCCAAATGGCATAAAACAATAGCATTGAATACATAAATTAAATCTGACTCAATACCTTTCGAAAAAAAAGAAAATATACTGAATTGGCACCGATGTATTACATTGGTATAAATGACTAAGTAGTCAAGAAATAACTTCCGTATATAAGAAAAACAAAAAGAATAATACAAGAAAACGAAATAACTGCCGTATATTCTGGCTTAAATGATTACATTTGGCGGCCTTGCGCGCCCACCCATTCAACACAACCCAAACCACTTCGAAAAAAACTAAGATGAACGGCACCACGAAAACAACTAATTAATTAAATAAACTAAATTCTGATGAGACACACACGCAGAAAGCGATTTCCCCAGTCTGAAACAAATCTTTAAAACCTCAAGCCACACACCTTATTTAACAGGACCAAGATAATACAAAAGTTAGAGGCAATTACTAGTGGGGAGCACCTGAGCAATCCCTCAGTGCCTTTCCACCACAGCGGAGAATTTTGGCAGAGAAACATTCCCGTCGAAAGTCCGAGTTCCAAGAGAGCAATCTTATCGCGGCGTGTTCTCCGTGACCGCCGTCCGGGGCTTCGTTCCCTCTGCACAGGCGCGAAGCTACGCCTTTGTCGTCTGCTACTGATGGACTGCTTCCGACGCGCTACTCATTTAGCGGGCCCTGACAAACAAGCCGGCGGATATAGCGGGAGACTTAAACTGGCCAGTTTCACGTCTCCTTCGCAGGGCAGCCTCTCAGCATATTAGATCACCGTCTCTCTCTCTCTCTCTCGCCCACTCTTTTGCTCTCTCTCTTAAAGGTAACGGGAAGGAGGAAGATACGTGGCTTGGTTTCCCCCCACTTTTAAATTGCAAAGTATCCATACAAACAAAAATATACATTCATCATAGTTTCTCCACAATCCATATTGTCCCCCAATATACATATTTGTGAAAATAAAATAAACAGTCAGTTAGCCTACATTTCAGTAACGACAGAACAACAGTAAATACATATATGGAAATATGGAAATAAAAAATAACATTTCAATGAAAAAAAAAACCACATAAGCAAACACAGCTTACACAAATTATTAAACAAATATCTCTAGCTGCCCTTGGACTCCGAACTTTCTATTTATTTACGTGCCAATCGCACTTTACACCGTTACATACTACATCACTATCCTTTTCAGCATCGCCCTCAGAAGTAATTCCCTTGTGCAATAATGCATCTGGGACAGTAGTGGTTACACTTTCTCGGCAGAAAGTACAAGTAGTGGCTTGAAATAAATTTTTTGCAACGAAGCCACTAACAACAGGCACAGAAAAGTTATCGGACAAAATGTCAAATTCTTTATAAACAATATCACTATCTGGAGGACAATTATATGGTGCCTCACAAGGTTGGTCACTCACCTCACCTTGACTGAGGAACTTCCTCAGGTCATTCAATAACTGCACTGGGCTGCCTTCAACTTCACAATTTGTCCCCTGCAGTTCCCTGAACGCCAGGCCATTGATTATGCAGCTTTTCAGAGCAGAAATGAAATGCGGAAGTGTGGGATTGTTATTGGATTCACACTGCTGGCGAACGGAACCAAAGAGATGCTCCAGGGCATCCTGATTTATTGACCTTGGTTCAAGGTACAGGAACCCAGCATTCTTCAGGTCTTCCCATAGAAGAGGAAAAGCAGCTAATGTTGTAATCCACCCATCCTGGCAGGGTGGACGGAAAACATACTGACTATCCATCAGCTCTTCCTCCGTCTCAATGGTGGCAGACTTCCTCTTGTCAAATTTCCAGCTGTCCACTTCCCTGAGAGCAGACTCCCAGAATTGCAGATGCAGGTCTTCTCTTTCCACCCGTAGCTGGCATTTGAGACCTTTGGCTCCTGATGGATTGACCGAATTTCCATTGACACTGTCGAACAGTTGATCTGCATAGCCCACGAGTTGTGCAGTGTACAAGGCATCATCTGGAAGGGCTCCTTTAGTAAAGACAAGTATGAAATTATGTTATTAATTAACTAAAATTACTTGAATTAAATAAAGAAATCACATCGGTAGGATATGTTTTGCAATACAATCCCCATACATTGGATAAAAAATATTCATCAACTTACCATTGGTCACCAAGCAACTTATTGTGGCTGCAACAGTGTGGCTGAGGGTTTGGGCAGCTACGGATACCCTCATTGTCACATTACCAGAAGGATTCAAGTGTTGCTTGGTCAATTTACCCAGACTCTTGAATAAATTCTGTCTCTGGTCAATGTCATAAGCCTCTTGAATGTAGCGCTACTTTGCACGGCCCTTCTTTTCTTCGCCACCAATACATACTGACAAGCCAACATTGTGCTTCACCAGCATATTTCTAACACACTTCACCAGGTGAGGTGAGTCAAAAAAAGTGAATATCTTCTTCCCTTTATGGAATAAAAAAGGAGCACTAGGGGATGCACCCATTATTTTGGATGTCCGAACATTGTTGGATTCCATGTCACTGACTGTTGCAACGACATTTAGGCCACATTCAGTGCATGCAGTCAGGTCATCTTTAAGAAGTATCACCATCTTCTCGGAGCACATGCCTCCACGGGTGAAAAAGAAAGCAACTGGCTGCTTCCACGGGTGCTTCAGCCTTATTAACATAAATACAAGTGCATGATTAGCCGTCTGGTTTGTTCGCCACAAACTGCCCAAATCCTCAAATCCCACGATCCTGTCAGATTTAGGATCGTATTCTAAATACCGGGCAAGAATGACACGCTATTGACCATCTTTATCAAAGTCTTCTTATTAGGAAGGAGAAATACTGACCTCATGAGTGCATAGCACTTGGGTGACCGCTTATAGAAAGACAGAGAAAGCAATTTGTCTTTCATGGTCCAGCGCCTGCCCTTTGGTTTGCGCTTCATGCGACGCATTTGTGATGCCAGGAATTGGGCCGATGCCTGAGTCATATATTAGGAAAAGTTTTCCACAAATTTGGAAGGCTCACCACTCACGGAAGTTAGGTGTTCCAAGGACATTTTGGCATTTTTATATTTTTCCCTCAAACTTTAAAGGACGGCTCCCTTTTTTGGCAGACACTCAACAATAGCCTATTCTTTGGTGTCATGTCCTTGACTCTTGTATAGTTGAGTTGCTTAAGCAATGTTGCTTTCTTCTTAGAGCTACTCAAATTCATCGGCCGAACTAAAGGAGCAGTTTCCCCTAATGCAAATTCCACACTAGGTAAGGAGACCTCATCCGTAGCCTGTGACTCCATGCCACCATCCTCACAAGATACTTCACCTGACGAATACACAAGTTTAGCCACACATGATGGCTTGGCAGGAGTTGAAGAATGGATGCCTAGGGCTGGTGATTCAATTTGTGCCATTTCCTCTGCAAATGATGGAGTGACCAATAATGACTCATCATTTCTCCCAACAATCGTCGGAGTTGCACCATAGATGAGTGTATCATGGCCATCATTACGGAAATGATTCCGATCGAAGTAGCGTCCACATAGGTAGAATGCATTCATTTTATCTCCAATGCTGAACTCAATTCCAGCAATTTCAGCCCACTGTTTAAACCTATAAAGTAATTGAAAACTGATAAAAACTTTTATGCACACACATCCAGCAGCAATAAAAGGTTACTTAAAATCAATATTCAAGAATATAGTTACACAGCATCCTATCTAAGCTCATATTGATTACAATGCAATGAAACTTATTACCTTAACAACCAGCTAGGTACTTTCAGAATATCAATATGCCTTCCAACCACAAATTTCCTTTAAACGTTCAACTTCTGGAGGTATGCATGAGTTATACGCTAATTACTCTCACAGTGAAGGTCATTAGGATTAAGTATATCTTGGCTTTTGTATAGAGTAAAAAGAAAGAAAAAATAACAGCAGTCACTTAAAATTAGCAATAGATTACAAAGAATACAAGAACAGAAAATAGAACAAGTTATAGAACGTGCTACAAACTTTCGCTTAGCACGTTCTTCATGTTTGAAGTGGTGGTGCAGCTCTAAGCTCAAATTTGACATGTGATTAAAGACATTTAGTTCATAAAAAGCAAGCACTGATATATTTACAATTACTTTCAAAACAAAAGGAATTCATTGTATAATTAAATTTTCAAACTGCAATACAGAGGCTAAGGATGACAATGAAATCAAAATAAAATGTTGAGCATAACTCATGCATGCCTGAACAAGTTGAAAACATGAAGGAAATCTATATCATGAGGTGAACATGGTACCCAACTATCTCACATAGATTGACCCATTACTTAAATATGAATAACAAAGTATTCTAATTGGAAGAACTGTTAAAATGTAATGTGCATAAAGTGCGAGAAAGGGTGCAGTAATGTGAGGAGGAAATAAAGAGTGGAAACTTGGGAATAAAATGAGAAAAGCAATCAATAAATGATTTGTATACCTATTGGTTAAACTGACAATTGTGCAAATATTGTGCAAGAGGTTTGCATGAAGGGTGTGAATTTAGACTATTTTCAAAATTACAGCACTTTCCTCACAGTATATATGCACATTTATTTTCACCAGGGAGAAAAATATTCAAATGGGAGGCAATATTTGTCAATAGAAACATAATAATGTTGAGATTACAACATACAAATTAATGCAAAAAATCACTCTTATCTAGATGTCTAATCTCTTGCGAAGTTAGGAAATGCAAACACGGCTTTTACGGCGTGTATTTCGAGAAAAAAAACTAACTACTGACATTCTAAATACTGCAGTGATTGGTGATACAGCCTGAAACGCCGCGTGAACACATCAGAAATTTAAAAGTAACTTCCCCACATTTATCACAATCAGTATTTCATTGAAATATTCAAGCGCTTTGAACGGACATACTCAAATTTTGGCACGTAATCACTCTCACCAATTTTAGATGCGAGTTTTAATGAGCAAAATTTGTAGTTTAAGATGCTAAGAGGAACTTGTCATATGAGCAAACAATCTGGAGATCCTACCTCTTATCAAAACTTATCTTTTCAGAGGATATCGACACTTACCTTGATTCATTGCGAGGAAACCGGAAGAGTTTATGTTCGGTGGATTGAGGACAGCCAGCCTTGCACTTCATATGTTGCAAATAATGAGCCCTTTCTACGATGAAAAAATAAAGTCGGTGTAGAAGCCGGGAGAGTAGTCCAAAATCGGTGCAAGGGTCAAATCCGGGAGATAGGATCAAAAAACGGTGCGAGGGTAGAATCTGGGAGAGTAGTCAAAAACGGTGCAGAGGTCAAAGGCAAAAAAATAGAAAATATAATGGCAATACTACGGTCACTCCTACTTCAACGATTCACTCCACTGATCCACCGGTCTTTCAAGATATCTTTGAAACCACCGTTAGAACGCGATGATTGGAGAACCAGACGCACGCGCACTACGCACCGACAGTAACGCCACGCTCTCAATCTGTCTGTGACGGTAGAATCTTGAGAAACAGCACCCATCGTCTGCCTATTCAAGAGGGAAGGGGCTGTTGTTACCCGAAGTGCACTGACTCACGCCAGCCGCATACGTCAACTCCTCAACATATACCTGCTCTCGTATTTCCTTAATTTTTCGAAGCTTACTGCGGTCACTTAAATCTAGGAATGTTTTAGGAGGTCTTCCCGGTTTTTGGGTTTGTTTCGCAGACCAGTAAGGCATTTCAATCGAAGAGTTAAGCCATTTTTCATTGATTTGCAAGAAACGTTCATGTTTGTAACTAGCGGCTGTTCATTTTATATTGAAATCGCTTTTAAAAAATGTACCTCAAAGCACGAGGTAAAACACTTTTTTGATCAGCTGGACATTTTGTCATTTCTGCAAGTTTTTCTTCCATGATTGAAAACTTTTCATCTAGTTTCTTCCCTTTGAATTGCTCCAGAATGTAATACAATGCTCTGCTGGTAAAGTCCTTGAAATTTTCCAAAGATTACAAGAGAAAAAACGAAAAATTGCTATGTTGCAATAGCATTACTAATTTAACATTTAACCCGCCGTGACCTGCGCGGGGTGTCCCAGACACCCTAGAGTCTTTAGTTTTGGATAGGGTATCGATATATTCTGCAAAAATAAACTTGTAAGGCATGTTGGTTTTCTCACCAGAAAGTATTGCAATGTTGTGATCAATCTTAAATTATTTAAATCCAGATGGCATCAACTACTGAACAGGTATGACATTAATAATGTAGCTGTTTGTTAAAGCATGATAGATTGATGAGTTTAATAGGCTTCCTAAACAATGAACTTTAATACGCACGGTCAACAATCAATGTCTTCGTGGAGTTCATCCCAATTTAGAAACTTTGTTGCCACTTAATTGTTAACTCGCTAATGCCAGAAAAAAGACTTCTATCCCTGTTTTTATGGGAGATAAATCTTATAAATACAATTATAAAGGGATATTTAAGTTTAAGTTAGTGAGATTGATTATTTTCTCCGATAAATAAATGCCAGCGCTTATCATTGACGAGAGCCATTAATGAGCGAGCCCATGTAACATACCACTTAACATTAAATATCTTTACTAAATTACGAGATATGAAAATAATAACAGCAATTTCAAAAAACTAAATAATTTTCGACTTCTTTACTAAAGAAATATTTTCATATCTTTGAGAATGAAAAAAGGTTTTTTAAAAATACTTTTTTCAAATTTTAAATTTTTTCTCAATTTCGGTTACCATCTTAAAACTTGCAATCAATAACTTAATATTTGGGCTGGAAATTAAAGTTAATAATCTTATTTACGAATTAAACGAGTTTTAAATAATATATCTTGCTACATTTCTCTTCTTTTTGACGTTTTCATGGTGTCTGCAGAATGCATCTGAGCAAATGTTTGCGTTGCGATAAGTTATAATGAATAAAAAACAAAATGGCGGATGAGTGCAGACAGTTTTATCGTGTTAAACAATTGTCAATAGTCTTAATTTTATGTCTGTAAACGAAATTTAGCTCGACAAGACCCGACACATAGATAAAAAACATTCATATCTCATTATTTTGATGTAAAAAAATACCCTAATAATAACCGTCTATTAACCTACAATTAACAAGGAAACAATAAAATTAAATAGTAGGATAAAGAATATACCTTCCAATTTCATATTCATCAGATGTTTTTTTTCTAAACTTAACAACAATATCGAGAGAAACAAATTTCGCACACGAGAGCGCACGAACAAGTACATTCGTTTCCGACTATGTCAGGGTTCCGACTGACTGTGCAACAATAAGCGTGAGCGGAGGGGAAGTTATTGGCTGCCAATAGACGGAATGGTTATTGACCTTGAAGATTAATACGTTTGAAATAATTTTTACTAAATTTGGCATTTTTGACTTTTGACGGGTTTTAGAGTGCAAATACTCCTACGTGCGCCGGGTAAAGAAGTCCCTTAGAGGGACGCTGTTTTGGTTCCTAGAATTTATATAAATAGTGTGAGATGAGCGTAGTGGAATGAATGCTTGAATCAGGTGTGCTCAGTGATCTGGAGAACAGCAGTCGTGTAAGTGGGAATATTTCGGCCCTTATTCTCTTTACTGCCCCAAAGAATACCTCTTGCCGTCCTATGGAGTCTTTGGTTAGAAAATGGAACGATAAACTTGGGCAACTTACCCATCATATATTGATCAAAAATAAGTAATCGTTTCCTGCATAACTTTGCGGAAGTTGGTAACATTCATGATAGAAAGCAACTTAGATTTAATCCAAACAATTCATTACATACGACCTGGGTTTCAGCTGATTACTCTTCGTGCCATTTTCAGGTAAGAAATGTCATACGTGGCCTGGCATATACATGGGTAAATGTGGGGAGTGAGGAACAAATGGGTTGGGCAGCATGGAATGGGGGAGGGGAAAAGGTTGAGTCAATCAGTTTTTTTAAAAGGAGGAGCGTACGTTCTTACTGTGAAGGACGGATAAAGTGACCGGGGTTAATGGTTTTAGGGTTAAAGGAGGTCTATTTTAAGGAGGGGGAACGAGGTGGGAACAAATGGTTATTACTTAACATATGCGGGCTATTAACAATTTCAAATTGTTCTAAAAATCCAGTTTAGCACCTATGTCACTAAAATTTAAAATCGCTCAAATGTTTCAAACTACATACATTCTCTGGGAAATTTGAATTCCTAGTACTATTGCAAAATTTGAATTCCCAGCACCGTTAAAAAAACAATTCACATGTTTTTTGACTCTATTCTTAAATTTTCAAACAGTTTGACTAATATTCACTGAGTCACAGTCATCACATTTGAGTTTGTACACCCCACTACTATGCATCTGGGTACCTGTCCTATACAATAAAATTATTTATTTGAGTGGCGGTTTAGACAGGAAAGAAACACCAACTGTTTCGTCACGCAGTTTGCTGAGTTTGTTTGTAACCTTTGGAATAAATGGGAGGGCATGACATTTTTCTTTCAATCTTTCCCGGAGGAAAGAGATGTGAGGAAGTTAATGGATTTATGCTTAGCTGCTTTATCCACCAATTTCATTATGCACTTCTTATCGAGTCCATTCCTTTTGGCTATTAAGTAGAAAGTTGCTAATACTTTATTATAACTAGACTGGGACATAGGTACATACAGCAATCTATGAACCATTGCTCTAAAAGAGGCAAGTTTATGGCTGAAGTGGTCTTTGAAATCACAAGAGATAACTTCGTCTGTAAATGTGGGTTTGCGAAACATAGAAAAGTTATGGTTACTCTTTCCTATCCCAATGGTCAAATAAAAAAAATTGATACTTTGGTCTCCTACTTACATAATACTTCTAATTTTTCCATGCAAAGAGTCCAGGTAAGCTAAAAAGGAATCTATTTGAAGAGAAGTGCCCGTCCACATACAAAGGATGTCGTCAACATATCTAAACCAATAAAATACATTTCTAATGATCTGATGTGAAGAATTTAATAGTTTTGATTTTAAGTCATGCGTATAAATTTCCGCCAGAATTTGTGATAAAGGGGATCCAATGGATAAAAACGTCGTCTGTGTAATAATTAAAATAAAATAAAATGTATTGTCAAAAATAAAATAATTTTGGGACAAGCATGGGTCAGTCTTTTTGACCACGTTAAGAGCGACATTCAAAGCTTTAAGATTTAATGTATTGAAGGAAAAGGATAAGTTACATAATAGGATACCAATTAACTGTGGAGTCTTTAAAACAGAATGTCTATTGTCTAGTTATACAGCACTTTTATGCTAAATAATTCTGAATCAATGATATTAACTTTACAGTCACTTTATGGCAAGGTGCCGTCACAATAAAAATAAAAATATGTAAGAGACATTGTCGTCAAAAGACCACATGTTTCAGATGTGAAGACGAACAGGACCTAGGATTGGACTAAAATGATTACAAATGTACATTCAGTGTCAAACAATAAAAGATGTAACTGTTACAACTTAATCAGCCTTTTTGGTTAGTAAATTATCTTGCCCTATAGGATTGCAATTTATTTTTGCGGTAAAATTTCCGCGGCGTGCCCACTCGTGGGAGTGAATAAGGCTCGCCCAACGGAGGGTTAATTGCAGATATTTTATTGTATCCTGTTTTGAAACTGTATTATTATTGGTGAAAAAGTGTGCCTTCATCAACACATTCTTCCAATTTCAATTTGATTACTCGTTCAAGGAGTTTTACCATTTCTTGCAGAAGGGTTAGCGGTCGGTACGCTTTTTGATCCGTTAATTCATTGTTTGTTGATTTAAGTATTGAGCAAAGGTATCCTACTTTCAACGAGTTAGGAAAGTACCCTGTAAGAAAGCAATCTTGAAATATTCTTGAGATTATTGTTGTTAGTAAATTTCTTGATTTAGCTAACATTAGGGCCATGTATTTTTTCCAATTCTGGAACTATTTTTAGCTTAATTTGAAAGAAGGCGGTAGTAATGTTATCTTCGGTTATTTTTTTATCCACTTCTACGCCGTTCCTATCAGCTGTTGCCCCAATAGCTCAGTGTGTCTCAACTTCAATGATAGTGTCTTCGCTCGGGATTAGGGTACTAAATATTTGGCTCGGGGTGTTTTCAACTAGGCTTTCGTTACCTGTGTTGATAACATTAGATCAGTAAACTGGCGGAATACGATGTTTTTGCTAGCCAGTTTGTAGATACATCCCCATGGATTTTTATTTAGATTATCCCTGTTGAAGGTGCTCCACAATTTTGTTAAATTCCTCTCATGAACAAACTCCTGCTTAACCAAAACTCCCGATTAGCAAATTGAAAAGCACTGTCCTATAATATATGACCCTTCACAATGAGATTTAGGTAAAGAAATGTTATATTTTTAGTTTTTGCGCAGTACTAGTTTTTGAAAGATTGGATGGCCCATTAGAGATGTGATACCTCCAAGCCAATCAGAGAGCTTGTTCTTGGACTTATTCCGCAAATCACATTACAGTTTTAATATCCTTTCTTAACAGCCATAATTTCACGAAGCTTTTGTATAGTTTTTTTCTTTTATGTACATGTAATTATAGAAAAGTATTTAAAAAAAGAAGCATTTTCTAAACCGCATTGCCATTGTTATTCTATTCCTATACGTGACCATGTATTTATGTGTCTCCAATTTCGTTACCACTGTTTATAACTGTGTATTTCCTTGAGTCAATTTTCATACAGGTGAAACAATCTTCACTGAACTTTATAAATATTTGCTGAAATTATTGTAATTATGATTTGTTTATTACTATTGGTTTGAATTTATTACCTGATAGTAGCCCTAATAAATGCTTATCCTTAAGGGTTTCCAAATTACTGTTTCCTTCTAAAACTTGATCAAAATACTAGTTCTTGCATCGCTTAAATGCTACATAATTGAAGTTTACTACAAATCGTAGACCAAGAATTAATTATCTTGGTGATTCATTTGAAGCGTGAAATTTTGGATTTTGATGTTCTTATTGATGTTTCTCGTAAACCCTCTCGAAAAATCCCAAGTAATTATTTTTGCATAAGAATAGGGGGCAGGGTCTTCCCGTGCACGCATCTTTACTGAGCCTCCAAGCCTGAATGTATTGAATCCAGGTTTAAATTCCATTTTTCTCAATCGAATTTCACATTTTTAATGGGAAAAAATAGTTTTTAGACTCAATCTCATAAGTAATGCGAGGGATAATAGATGGCTCAGTGATTTAACAGCCACAGTACATCACAAAGGGAACACCGCGGATGAGAGACTGTTTACGCATTACGTCACAATTGATAACACCGTTGACACAGTCTTCACCGCTTGTTTGCCGGTTAGAAACATTAGGGTGAGAGAGAGACCCACGGTCGTGCACCCTTACGATGAACCACACCTTTCACATAGAACATAAAAATCAAAAATAACTAATGTCAAATCTACGGTGTGGTCGGAAATTTGTATAGATAAATAATGGCCACACTGACACTCAATAAACTGCGGCATTACTGATAAAAATCTAAGAGAATTTATTTGGTTACTAGAGGAATATATATATATATATATATGTATATATATATATATATATATATATATATATATATATATATATATATATATATATATATATATATATTTATTTATTTATATATATATATATATATATATATATATATATATATATATTTACGCCTGTGAGTGGTTTGAGTGAATGAATGAATGGTTATATATATATATATATATATATATATATATATATATATATATATATATATATATATATATATATATATATATATATATATATATAAATAACCATTCATTCATTCACTCAAACCGCTCACAGGCGTAAATAATAAATATTTCGTTCAAACAGGTGGTGAAAGAAAGAGGATAGGAAACATATAAAATTAAACAACACAATGGTGATGTGAAGATGGAATGATGGCCGATTCCAAGTGAAAAAAATTCGTCTAGACCGGGAATTGAACCACGGACCTTCCGATTTCGCGCCGGCTGCTCTGACCACTAAGCTATCTAGACTACTAAAGAAACACTGGAATCGGCGGGGGGTTTATATGAATCAAACACCCCCAAGAATATATATATATATATATATATATATATATATATATATATATATATATATATATATATATATCTGTTTCATACCTAAACCTCCAGTCAAATATCATTATTTTCCACTAAAGCAATACTTAGATGAATAATTATATAAACTACTTTACTAATATTTTATCATATTTTCCTAGAAAATAAAAAAGCCTTTTTTTATTACCGACAGTTTATTAGCAGAAAACAATGCAATAAAAATGTTGGAGTTATTTTGAAATATATTTTAAAGTAAATGCCAAAAGAACATTGTCAAGTCATACTTATCAAATTCAAAGTCATGTACATAGTTAAATGTTTTGGATATTGACATGCACTGTTTTGTCAATAATGTTATTGAAAATCTTGAATAAAATTTAAAAAATAAATAATATATGGTTAAATAAAAATGGATACTTCCTTTTTCAGTAAAATATATAGTATGTGAACCACATACACCATGTATACAAAGAAAATCAAAATAAAAAAGTCAAAATATGTTTAAGCATTCAAATTACAATTAAAATCGCATTTATCATTAGTACTTCGAGACATAATTTCAGTGGTACTTCAGACATATACTCTAAGATTCAATGTTGCAAAAATATTTCTTTGAAAAAATACTGAAATGTTTCTGAACGCAAATTTCATTGAGCTATATCTATCCAAAATGTTTCTTACTAATTATAATTCTTAATTTCACACGAAGTATCTCGCAATTTTACAAGGACACAATGGTTTTCGGTCCCAAAATGAAAACCAACATAACAGGAGAATATAAAGTCGAACACTTTTAGACTAATACATTTAATATCACAGATTTTTAAATCAATAAATAGGATATTTGTGACGATGTTATTCTCTCATGACAGCATACGCTGGCTGTGTGTTACAAAACTAATTTCTTTTGCGTTTTCTTTCTGGTTGACTTCCAGTCAGTTGTTTCCCACTCAGCAACAATACCGGTGCCTTCAAATCCATGGTGCACGTATTGCAGCTATCCTCTTGCACTTGGAATGATATTCTGCAATAAATTCAGAATGGAGCCGCGTAAGAGTTCATTGGTGACATTATATTTTCCATCATGTTCAAAGTACCTGACAGTGAAAACGTCAATACTCCAAATTGCACCGGGCGTAAACCTATAGCCATCAATATTTAAAATTAATAAAATTTCTTCTTGTCTGGTCATAGAGTTCTTTGTTAATAACTATATTATTTGGGATTGGAGATATTTGATGTCTCCTTCTACATAAGTAATTTATTCGATTTTTAGAAAAAAAGTTAAGTTTACAAAAATTGTGCAATGGATACACATTTTTGGATTCTAAACGTGAAATGGAACATAAAATGTTTTAAGAAATTCCACTTCGTTTAGCGTATGTCTGTCTGCATGTTTTTTTAAAAACCATAGCTTACGTACGGCTAAACATTTTGTTATGAATTGGGTTGATATTTAAAGCCTGTGAACATCTTATTAGAAAAAAAATACTTTTATGTTTTCCTGTTTTAAATGGCTGCCGTTCCAAATTTTTAGAGGTTAATTATTAAAAACCTGTATAATTTACGAAAAATTAGCCTGAAGCTAAATTTATAATAAATGAAATTGATTTTTATGGTACTCGAAGTGCTAAGATCGGTTGAGTTTAAAAAAACGGTTTTTTCTTGTTAGAAGGAACTTTACATTCAAGAACAATGTCTAAAGTATAATCCTTAATTTGCTTACTAATTATTTTTAAATTGTAATAATTTTCAATTTATGATGGTTAACTTATGTTTTTGATTCATGAGATGCATAGTATTAATTTACATAAATCTTTGCAAATATACAAGCCACCTTGTATTTTGTTAAATAGTAAACGCTCATAGGCGTAAATAATAAAATTTTGATTCAAAACGGAGGGTGAAAGAATTTCTAAAAAGCTACGCCTGGGCCAATAGGTGACTCTGCAGTTTAAGGAACAGAGTTCATCATGGTGGCAACGCTGCAGGTAAAAACTGTTAACGAGTGACGTCACTCTTCACCGCTTGTTGAATGTCCTTGAGTTTCGCGTGTTCGCTAGTTAAGGGTTGATTTAGGACGAACATTTTATCTCTAATCACGCACCTTTCCCTCGCGACGTTATTCGGTATTTTCAATGGAATTTAAGGAACTAACTGTGTAAGGTATAAACTAAAAAAAAAAGACAAATGAAGCGCAAAAAGCGAGGGATTGGAATGTTTCACGAACTGTACACACCAATATGTGCCCTCACGATGGGCCCGCTTGAAGAATGGCGTCTCAATTGAATGAGTTGAAAGAATATTCCATTCGCCATGGTTCGTCAGTATTGTGCCCTAAATACTTACTGAAATTAAAACGGAATGTACTTAAATTAAATAGAAATATGTTTTCACGTACCTTTGTCTCCCTGCTCAGTGTCGCCAACACGTGTTGTTCATAGTATTCGAGGAGCGACGGGAGTTGTCCACTCAACTCCAACCTTGCAATCGAAGATCCTTTAGATGCAATCATTGAAGGAACCGCCGATGTCAAATATATCTCCTTGCCCAATTGATTCTGATTACCCAGTGCATCTGTAATCCAGCCATTCAGTTCCAATCCGTCTCTCTTCTTCCTCTTTGCCTCCGCGAGGATTCTCTTGAATCGCCTCTTTTGCTCTTCGACGCCCTTTCCCGAATATGGAAACCCTTTGTTATCGAACACCAAATACAAAGATACCTGCGACAATGCATTGGCGAGATGAGTAATAGCACTTCTATCATCCCACCCTTTCCAACCGCCCACGTAAACCTTTCGCTCTGCAAAGTCGGCGAATGAATAAATCTGACTCCCACTCCATTCTCTCCCGTCGTGGTCTCTCAATGTCGGTTTCATTCTTCCGATGGTTTCACATTCGAAATCAATTGAAACGTTGACGCTCGACTGGAATTGAATGAATTCCATAATACACGAAGTGATGCGATCCTCGTCGTACAACATTTCGTAGCGACTCTTCATTTTCGAAATGTTGCCTTCGTTCGAGGGCATCAACTCCGTCTTCTGCATCATCGCCTCTCTGGTTGGTCTATTTAATCTCCAAAAGATTTCTACAGACGTATTATCCACTTTCTCTAGAACATTCTGAATCTGCGATTCAATTTTTTTAGAATCCTTCATTTCAGCAAACAACTCGTTCTTCTGTGTTTCCATGGATTCCATGATAGAAGAGTGTTCGGTGGACAACAGCAATCGCAGAGTGTCCATCTTAGAAACAGCGCTATCGTGTTGCTATTTTAATTCCTCCAATGATTCCTTAACTTTCTCTAAAGACAGTTTCACAGTACCTAACTCCGTATTTAAAACAGATACAGCACTCGTAACCCCTGATATCTGTATTTCTATGAAGTTCATGGAAGCAGCAAGTTCGGTGGAAAAGAATGTTTTTAAATCAATCATGAGATCAGCAACGCTTTTCGCAGATTTGTTATGCATCGCGCGGCCACTGCTCTGTCTAAATAGAACCAGTTGGTGTACTTCCTCCCGCTGATTGTCATCTGGATGATTGGAGACCATGTCCTGCGCTTTTTGCAGGGCACTGCGGCCATACCTGTCCTCTATCAAAGGATCAGCCCCCGCTTCCAGGATCTCCCGAACCCAGTCCGGCTTCCCTAACATCACCGCCTGATGGAGCAGCGTCCTTTCGCTCGCGTTCTTCACATTAATATCAGGCAAATCTTTCAAATTAAGAATGTGATCCTCGACAGAACTTGTAAACATTTCTTGAAAGACTAACTCCTCCATTTCTACCTCCAGGGAGATTTGATCCACGCCTATTTTTCAGCAGAATGAAAGTCTTTTGCGATATTTCTTGGGAAGGAGCTGGAATGGAGATTTTGTTTTCAATAGACTATAGGAGATTGATCTTTTGCTGAGTCGGCTTTCGAGATCACTATGGTTCAAGACTGGTGGATTGCCCCTGTGGATGGACCAGACAAATTTTTTATTTAGACCACGATAATGTTTTTTTAAAGGATATAGAAGAATACTGATTTAACTCTAGTAAAGGCCATATCTTAAATAGTTTAAGTTACGTTCGTTGGGTGTACAAAGTAAAGTTATTGCTCATAGTCAATAATCTGAACAAATAAATTGAAATACTTTTTTAATGTAATTTATTATATTCAGCTAAATTTTTTTAGGTATGGTACGTTTGAACTCCTGTGTATAATCAATCGTCAAATGCATGGATCATAACGGAGTGAATTGCTTGGTTAAATGTAATAAATAATAATACATAAACTATGCACATATAGAGATCAACTAAGGTGAATAAATTTAATATTAATATTATTTAATATTATCGTAAGATTATTAAGCAATGTCTTCGTGGCCAATGTAAATTTTGAGGATTCCTGGAATAGTGCACCCACAACAATATAAGAATGAGAAATTTCACAGAGGAGAAATCATTCGCGTTTCCCGGGTCTCAAACTCGGATCCCTAGATATCGTCACGAGTGTTTCATCCAGTTAAGGTATTGTGGCGAGAGGATCGATTTTCCCGTAGACATACTCGGTAGCAAAAAAACACAAATTCTCAGCAAAATGTAAAATACGCGGTGTTAATTAGAAATTCACAAGAGGGAATTTTATGTTACAAAGAAATGTAGTTATATTTAACTTTGATCGCCTTTCAAACCTTCTCGTGATGATTTACTATTTCGTGTTATGTACTTCATCCACTCAAGTTTCTCATGCGTTTAACTCCCGTGAGGATATTATTATGAATGAAAAGGAAAAAGATGTTCAAAGCCACAACATAAAGGCAAAACCTCGTCATACTTATTGTTCTTCCTAGTTGCATGCCTCACTCTCGTATTTTGTTTTGCTGCCCTCTTTATTATTCATCATCATATCGTGTAAACCCTTGGTCAGTTATCCCTCTTGCTGCTGTGAATACACAGAAATATTATTAGTTTTAAGATTCCTCCTACACAGAAACAAAACACACACGGCATCACACTCTTCTAATGTAAAGTGCGCCACTTGACAAATTGCGCCCAGGGAGGGGTGAGTCTCGGAATCACCGGAACTGTACATTCTACTCCCACTGCAACACTGCGTGCGGGAAGATATTTGCTTAAATCTACGCTTAAGGAAGATGAAAATGGAAAATGTTCATTCCGGATAATTTGAGGTTTAAATGGGACAACTATTTCCGAAACGATTTTATAAAACAACTATAAATTAATTAATTCACTTAAAATATTATCCATGCCGAGGTGAAAATCCATACCATGTAAACAATTCATAATCGATACGAATAATGCAAGGAAATGTTTGATATATGATTGTTTGTCTGGCTATTAGTTGTAGCTTATGTTTACAAAATATATTACTCTGAAAAAAGTAAAATATTTACGCCCGATCATAAAATGAATAACTAAAAGACACAAAAGCTAAAAGCCAGTTATGGTGTGTTTTTTTCTTAAGGAATCTTTAAACTGTCTAGGAGAATTGGTAATTATGAAATAACTACGACATATATTACAAGAAAAATTATGAGTTGCCTACATTGTGGTGACTTGTTAGTTTTCATTTTTCAATATTAGCGAAATTGGGAATAATTCCTATCTCAATAATTGCCATTACTTTGAAAATTGGGCGTTACGATACGGAAAATTACGTTGAATGGTATTACACAAAAGTTCGCGAAATGCGATTTATAATTCAGGGTAAACGATGGCAGAGGAATAATTTAGCATATCCTCGTGCAATATGTTAAGTACCCTTAGAGCGAATAAATACCTTGCGAGTGAGGATGGCCTCGTTCTCTATGGAGTTGCACTGCTGCCAACTATGTTCGGAGCGAAGAATGGAGCAAATAGCAAATTGCAGACCAGTAGTAAGCTGAATCCGACGTGCATATGGAATTAGAACACATAATAGTGGCTTTTTCAATCTGAACTTTGGATTCACTTGATAATAACCTTTGGATTTAACTAAAAGTATATTAGTTCAAGAAAATGTTTACTCTAAACAGCATCGTAATCTCGTGTGGCTGTAAATAGTAGCTTACCTGAAAAGAGAAGTAAAGAAATGTTTATCCGTTTCTTTGGCTGGGGTTTGAAATAGGACAAAAATTCTCCAAATTCGATTTCTCATTCGTCTTAAAGACAATATAGGAATTTTTCATTTTAGCAAGCCATGGCTGCACATGGATATAGTATTTTAACAAAGAAAGATGTAATAAACTTAAAAGAAAATTATCACACCTTGTGAGTAAGGATGATCTTCTCAAGAGCGTTGATCTGATGAGAACAAACTACACAACAAAAAGTCGTCCGATGTTCAGTGCTGAAATGGCTGACTGGTCGGTGTCTCTCTCTTTCTGACCCTTTTACGTGTTTGAGCCGAGTCGATGATGTGAATGCCTTGCTTCTCAAATGCCGCATTTTTATGTCAACCGACGGGCAGACAATGAAGCAGGAGGATGAGGAATTATGTTTCCTCGAACAGCGCGCGGCCAATGAAATCGCCAGGAGGGTCGCAGTGGAGTGAGTTGGGCGGGTCAAATGCGCGGAAGAGAAACTTCTAGAATGATATAAATATCAAAGTTTTTGATGTTGATATGCTCGAGTGATACTATTAACCGCACGCCACTCTAGCAAAGGAAAGTCTTCCTTTTCCTCTTAATGCGATACCAGCTTATCCGACGAGAGCGAAGGGAGCTCGAAATAGCCGTGTTATCTATCTCTTGTGGTCGGATATTTTTACTTGGGGAAACCCACGCTTATCATTCCTGACTTTAACAAGATGATCTTATGGAAATAAATATCCTTATTTCGTCAAAATATTATTTTCGTTATATCGTTCGGATTGATTACTCCGAGAGAAGACCAAGCAATGTCTTTACGACAGTGTTGGTTATGTTTGGAACGTAATGTTTAATGTTAGGGCAAGGTGGAAGGTAGGAGAAAAAACCGGCAAAAGAATTAGCCAATTCTAGACGAAGTGCACCAAAAGCTCATCCAGATTAACGTACCATTTGCCGGACAAAGTGTTAAAATTGAAAGAAACCTCAATGCAATCACGTGTATCTGTACGGCATTTTTACAATTGTTCTTTTCAAGCAAAGAACACATTTCCCTAAGCTTTACTTTTCTTGTTTCCCGCCTCTAAATATACCTGTGGAAAAATGACAAAGTTTTTTTTTTTGCTTTATTAAGGCAGAAAATTCAGGATTATGAATTTTTAATTCAAAAATTCCAATGTAATTGAAGAATTCACTAGTATTGCAAATTTTTCAATTAGAAGCCTAGAGTGGCGACATATACTGTCATATGTGTCACATATACTGTCACTGCTACTTATACTGTCATACAGTGGACTTCATTTCCTACGGCATATTCTATGAATTCCATAAGCATCACGGGTTTCAAGTTCGTATGGTGAATTAATAAAGTGAATTCAGTGGTGTTTTTGTCAAATGGTAAAGAGTAAGAGTAACGAGTGGTAAAGTACGGGCTTGTACTGACGTGAAGGCAGTGATGGCTTTACCAAATAGTTAAAAATACTGTGGTAAAATATGGGCTTGTGTATAATTCTCGAACTCGCTTCCTCCAATACAGAATATAGAGTGGTATTGAAGATATATAGCTTTTAACAAAGACCTTCATTTTACCATACTAAGAAAATCATTAATTTCATTACATTTGAAGCGATCAGGTTGCGATAATTATACCAGAAATGGGTTTCAGAATTAAAAATATATTGCATTTAATATCTTCGTTCCTTACGATATATTTAAATACCAAGTATTTGTTTTATCTATATCACAAAACTGTCAGGTTAATGATATGCAATATTTAGTTACTTTTTTATTGCTAGACTGAAAAGGAGACACATCGCATCCACTATCCGATTCTTAAAATGGTATTCTTAGAGTTACTTTGAAAAAATGTTGATGCACAGGTATCTCCGACGATCAAAAGATGCAAATATAAAGTATAGGTAATTCATAAATCAAATTTTTAAATGGGCTTAAAGGAATATTGTGGGCAATTTTGTTATCCTAATACGTAGTGGAGATGTTATTTTTATAGTATGGCAAAGGCAAGTTTTACTAGCATATAAATATCACGTTTTTCTGCGGGCTTATCATAGCACGTAGAAAAAATTCTGCGCAAGAATCTTAAGTTTAGCCAACATATACGTATTGCCACAACCATTTCATGGTATTGAATAAACGAGGTCACTTTTAATTTGTTAGGGTGTAACACATTTTATTTTTTTAAATGAGTTCTGTGGTGTTTAATAATTCTTTTGTGCTATTTTATAAACGTTGTTTTTTAGACTGGCTATAAGTTGAGATTTGCATTTTATATAAATAATTTCTCAATACTGAGCTGTTTTATTGTTTGAGATGTTAGTTATTTTGATTAATATTTTTTCTGAGAAGAAAATAAAATTAAATACAAAAGCGTTATAAAACACACCAGAAACTCATTTATTCGAAATTTATATCTTCGCAGTAGCTGCAGCGCATCACATGTGCGTCTGATGCGCATCTGCAGAATTTTGTGTTTACTGGGAAGCTTAACATTTTGGCGATATGTGACAAACTGAGTGGACGCTATGGCTATTTACAATTACTCATGATCTATGCTCACAAAACTTACTTAAACCAATTCTATTTTGAAGATTTTCTTCGTTGAACTGAAAATATATATCTATTAAAATTATGAAGTGTTAGATTTTTTTGCAAAATTAAACTATTTTTCATTTTGATATTAATAATAAGAACACATTTTATGATTTCATAAATGGAAATCGATCTTTTAGTAAGTGAATTTGTAACCCAGAGCAGTTCGCCTTGTGTTTATTTAAAAGATAAAAGATTGGATGACACTCGCCAAATTTTTTGACGATCAACAATTCATTTAAATGTAATTTTGTTTTGATAAATGAATCCAGATACGCTTTTGTTTTGCGTTAAATTATAGATGGAGTAAATTTTGGCCAAAAATTGTTCATTTGTGCAATTCACCGGTAACTAAATGTGTGCCAGAACTCGAGGTCGAAAATTGTTTCATTTTTTTGTCTTTTATTCGTTGAAATCACAGTCCAGTTCAATGAGTTGTTCTACGATTTTATGGCTAAAAAACCAAAAAACAGTTAAATTTTTCAATCGTTTAAACCCTTTGAAATGAAGCTGAAGCTAAGTAAATATCAAAACCAGTACGTTTTCCGACGTTGTGTAAAAAAGGCGTCGTGAAAAAGAAGCAGGTTTTCGATGTTAGGTATGGTAAGTTTTGAGAATTTTTTTCAAGATTTTTGGAATTTGAAAACACTCAAACGTGGCACATCGTATTCTTATTAATAAACTAAAAGCTTGGACGACTCTTGACAAATTATTTTTAAATTAAGAATTAATTATGAAAAGATTTTGTGATAAGAATTTATACTTACTTATAAGAATACATACTTACTCAACACGAATTTATTTCATTCCGTGATGCTTAAAGAATTTCTAAACTATGCCGTAATAAATACTCCGATCAGTCCTGACCATTTGACAGTATAATTGGCAATAACTGACACCACTCTTGGCTTCTAATAGTTATTTTGCAATACTTGTAGATTCTTATAATGTGTTGGACACTTTTAAATTGCCGAATCCATCTAAAAAAGAAATTAAAATTATGACGAAATGAGGACATTTATTTACATTAAGTTGTCTTGTGGAAGTCGAGGAAGAGAGGCAGTGTTTTCCCCGAATAAAAATATCCAACCGCAAGAGATAAATAACTCGAGCTCCCTTCGCTTTGGTCGGCATAGCTGATATCGCAGTACTAGGAAGTCTTTCCTTCGCTTGAGAAGTGTGCCGCTAATAAAATATCGCACGTAACATATCACAATCGCTTGGCCGGTCGCTGTCCAGGGAGTGGAATGGGTATAATTCGCGCTATAATGGCTTCTGGAATTGATTTCGTCTAATTCCGAAACTAAGCCATTCCATTTATAATACCATTCCAGAAATTCTTCTTCCACTCAGTTGTCCCGCCCAACTCACTCCACTGCGACCCTCCTGGCGATTTCATTGGCCGCGAGCTCTTCAAGCAAAAAATAATTCCTCATCCTCCTGCTTCGTTATCTGCTTAGTTGGCTGACATAAAAAGGCGGTGTTTGAGAAGCAAGGCATTCACATCATCGACTCGGCTCATGCACGTAGAAGGATCAGTAAGAGAGAGAGGCACTGACCGGTCAGCAATTTCAGCGCATAACATCAGACGACTCTTTGTTGTGTAGTTTGTTCTCATCAGATCGACGCTCTTACGGAGACCATCTTCTCTCACAAGGCATGTTAATTTTCACAAACGTTTATTACCTTTTACGTTGTTGAGAACCAACATCCATGCTCAGCCATATTTCGATTGAAGAAAAAATTAGTATATAAACTTTAATACGAACAAGAAGTCGAATTTTGAGAATATGTACCCAATTTCAACCCCAAGACAAATAAACTGAAAAAATACTTAGTTTATTTATATCAAATGATGTATTTTTATACATTTTATATCACCAAGGAATACACTCTGATATGATCAGTGCATTTTAGGATTGATTATACTCAGGAGTTCAAATGTCCCAGCTACGCAATTTAGTTGAGTATTGAAATTTAGTACCAATAAATGGTTATAATTCATCTTTCAAAAAATTGACTCTGATCAATATTTAGTTACCCTCATGACAGTCAATGAAAGTCAGTTGGACTGCAATAACTATTGCCTAAACTAGTGTTTATTGCCTTATAAAACATTTGAAAAATAAACTGTATCGTGTTCTAAATCTGACATTATTCCTATTTATCCACAGGGGTAATATATCGGCAGTAGACCACAAAGATCTCGACAGGCGACTCAGCAAGTGATATAGCTCCAGGCCTATTGAAGGCAAAACCTCCATTCCAGCCTATTCTTAAGTAGGATCGCAGAAGACTTTCACTCAGCTCAGAAAGGAACGTGGTTCAAATCTCCCTTGATGTCAAAATGCAGGAGTTTTTATTCCTAGTAATGTCTAAATATCCCGTAGAGCAGTACGTTCAGCATTTGAAAGATTGATATAATATTAATGTGAAGAACGCAAGCGAAAGGACGCTGCTCCATCAGGCGGTGATGTTAGGGAAGCCGGACTGGGTTCGGAAAATCCTGGAAGCAGGGGCTGATCCTTTGATATTGGACAGGCATGGCCACTGCGCACTGAAAATTGAGAAAATCATGGTCTCCAATCACCCAGGGGACAATAAGCGAGAGGATATATTCAAACTTCTTCAATCTAAACACAATATTTGTCG
Source organism: Pyrrhosoma nymphula (assembly GCA_963573305.1). Lineage (NCBI taxonomy): Eukaryota > Metazoa > Arthropoda > Insecta > Odonata > Coenagrionidae > Pyrrhosoma > Pyrrhosoma nymphula. Next base: position 59,057,775 of record OY754340.1, on the reverse strand, counting down.
GCCAACAAATGAAGAATCGATGAATGGCGTGAAAACGTTCTTTTCCACCGAAATTGCTGCTTCCATGAAATCCATAGAAAAACAGATAACGGGGATTATGAATGATTTATCTTCGGAGTTATATACAGTTAAAAAGTCTTTTGAGGACGTTAAGAAAGAACTTGAAAACACAGTTTCCAAGGTGTACGCTCTGCAATCGCTGTTGACCACTGAACACTTCTCTGTTAAGGAATTCATGGAAGCACAGATAAAAGAGATAGTTGCTAAATTGGAAAATTGCAAAAATATAGGATTGCCAATTCCAAATCCCCACCCGCCAATGGATGAAACGCCGAAGGCATTATATAAACCCACCAGAGAGGCCTGCGTAGACGCGATGATGCGGTAGACGGAGTTGAAGCCCTCGAACGAAGGCAACATTTCGAAAATGAAGAGATTCTACGAAATGCTGTACGACGAGGATCACGTCACGTCTTGCATTCTGGAATTTCTTCGATGCCAGTCGAACGTCAAAGTTTTAGTCGATTTCGAATCTTATAGCATCATGAGAATTAAACCGACATTGAGGGACCACGACGAGAGAGAACGGGAAAGGATTAACTATGATTCATTCATCGACTTGGAAGAGCGAAAGGCGTACGTGAGTGTGATGTATAGTGACATAGATTCTATTGCTCATCTCGCCATTGCATAGTCGCAGCTATCGGTGTATTTGGCGTTTAATAACAGAGGGCTTCCATATTCGGGAGAGGGCGACGGAGGGCGATTCAAGGGAATCCTCTAGGAGGCGGATAGGAAGAAGAGAGACGGAGTGGAACTGGATTGGTGGATCAGGAATTGGGCACTGTATAAACAGAATCAACAGGGAAAGGAGATATATTTGACATCGGTCGTTCCTTTAATGATCGCCAGATATGGATCTTCGGACCGAAGGTCTAAGCTGAGTGCACAACTCCCGTCGCTCCTCGAATACTACGATCAACACGTGATGGCTACACTGAGCAAGGAGACCAAGGTACGTGAAGAAAAAAATCTTATTTTAAATTCAATTCCACTCTATTTCAATTTCTGGTGAATAATTAGAGCACTTGATTGGCGATTTCCGGCGAATGGAACAATTTTAAACAACACATTTTAATGAGAGGCCAATATTCATTCTTGCCCATTCGTCAAAGTGCACGGCAGTGTGTGAATGCAGTTCGTATAACAATCGAATCTCTCGATTTAAGAGATTGTTTATCTCTTTTATGAAAAACATTTTTACTGTTAGTTCGTGACTTGTATTTCTTATAAAAATTGCAAATGATTTCACGAATGAAAAATTCACAAGTAGAGATAAAATGCCCTGTAACACTGTAACGGCTCTGCTCTGAAAAATGGAGACTTGAATTTTTTGTGTTCTGTAGATAAAAAGTGACTAGTTGATTCAAATTGAGTAAATTTATCATTGAGTTGTTGCGTTTTTTATAAAAAAGCAGAACTTTGATTTTTAAGAAATGTGTTGGTAATATTCCGAGGCACGTTGCCAACTTTAGATTCCAAAATGAGCATTTTCAGCACACTTAATTCACAGAATTTTATTTCATGTACGCAAAAAGTCAACAATCATCATTGATACTCTTTTCGTATTATAGCCATTAGCAATGTTAAGCGTACGAGCCTGCATTGACTACGGAGTAGAGTTTTATTCACTTCAAATATTGATTCCTATTGATTTGCCTCCCGTCCAAACTGGAGCTTTGATGTTTACAATGGTAGATTCTTTTTAAATTACCGAAAATATATTATAATTTTTTAAACTCTACTGCGACTCTTTTCTATATTGCTTGCAGAAGATCTTTGTAAGTGCAAGGGGATAGCAGCAAATGTTTGCGCCATGTGTTTGAGAACACCGGCATTGTTGCTGAGAGGGAAGCAACTGACTGGAAGACGACGAGAATGACAGAACCCAAAATACCTCAGCTCCTTACCATATAGCCATCATGTTGTCATGAGACAATAACATGGTCACACATTTTGTCTGTTATTATTTTGAAAAATCTGTTATAATTAATGTTTTTGTCTTTAAGTGGTTTAAATAAACTTTCTCTGTTAAGTAATTGTTTCCTTTTTGGGAACAGAAGTTAATGTGTCCTTATAACTTTGCAATATACTTTGCTAAATTAGGAACTGTTGTTATTAAGATAATGGCTAGGTTGATAATAGTTTAGCTCAATGAAAGTTTGATAAAAGAAACTTTTTTTTTTAAAAACCTTTGTTGCAACATTGAATGTTTTATAAATAATTTGATGTACCAATATAAATAAGTCCTTAACTAGTAATGTTAAATGTTTTTTTTTTATTTTTATTTGAATACTTAAGCCATGTAATACCAATGTTAAAATATTTTTTGTGTATTGTGTTGGTGGATCTTGTTATATATATTTACTGTCTGAAGAGATATCCTGTTTATAAACCCTAAAATGTCTATTTTTTATTTAATTTGATTGTTTAAAAAATTTTATTACTAAACAATGTACGTCAAAATACAATACATTTGACATTGAATTTGATGAGCTTCACTTGAAATTGCTCCTTTGGCTTTTACTTTCAAATATATTTCACAATTACTTTTTCTTTTCATATTTTATTTTGCTAATTTAGTATTGGTTATACTAAAAATTAGCATTTTTTTATTTTTTGGGAAAACAGATTTCCATTTTAAGTAAAATAAGGATTAAAATTGTTCACCTAAGTATTGATAAAGTTCAAAATATATATATTCCATGGTAAACAACAGTTTAAGGCTTGAAAGTCCTAAAAAATAACTAACAATTCTCCTTGGCAGTTATTTTAAATAATTTAAAGTTTATTAATTAAAAAAATGATGCGTGTGTTTTGAAAAAAAATGGCACGTTAGAACGTTTGTGGAAGTTCACTTGCAAATTATTGGCGCACATCATGTTGGCACCTTAATATTCATTGGCACCTAGCAACTGGATCATTTGGGAGATATTAACGACAACTGATAATTGTAAAAACTTTGTTTGTTACTGCTGTTGTTCCCACCTTAAGAAGGAAGCATTGTAGTTGAGCTGTCTGAAAGGATAAAAAGGCATTGTCTTTTAAATGCGCATCTGAATTAAATCATGCGTACGTACGCGTGGCCTATTGTTATGTTGATAATGGAAATAATAAATGATGACCTTTAATATATCATGGTTTTATTAAATAATGTAGTAAAAATTAGAAAATCATTTTAAGAGCCTTTACAACTAGCCCGCAGAAGGCAGATTGCAATTATTTGTGACTTAAACTAAAAACATACAGCCAACATTTGTGAAACAAAATATCTTACCGTTACTTTATATGTAACGTGGTATGAAGTCTTTGGTATTCCAAATTTGGTTCAAGATCAGGAGTTTCAACCAAAACTATAATTGTTTATATTAGTTTTTTGTTGATATGCGTCGGTAGCATACACTGAATCCTGACCCTTGACTAAGGATCTTGTGGATTTTGTGAGAATTTTTAAATATTCATCAGGTTTTCATTACCTATAAATTAGTTTATGCGATCATGAACTCTTCTTAAAATGCCATGCATCAAGCCGGGTGGTTGTGTTTGCTGAATAGTTTAAAAGTTTTCCAAGTTTTGATCAAGACCAGGATTTTTGTGAACCTTGCTTAGAACTTTACAGCGGTTTGTTGACTATTGTCTTTGAAATCACAGTTTGCGACTAGGACTTGGTTGTTTCTGATGAATTGTCTTTTGCATCACAGATGTTGGTTGCATAGCTTGGTATAAGACTCAATTAATCACGTTTTGCTTGTTAAAGGTCATTTGCGACATCTCTTAAATTTAATTTCTACTTTTTAGTACATATTTTTTAAGTTAACCATAGTTTTTAAGTTTTTGTATTTACCTTATTCTATAATTTATAGTTTTTTTTTAATAATGTGGCATATATTTTTAATTCAAATACTGTTTCTCTTTGATGGATAAATCATTAAAAATAAAGAGGCACATTCTTAATGAAAATGAAAGGAAATAATTTTTTGCGTCAATATAATGTTTAAATACTTGTATTTATATAATATATATGTAGAATTTAGACCAAAAACATATTTCATGATGTATTTTTGAACTTTGTAAGCATTGGCATCAAAATAACACGACAGTTTAGCAACCAGAATAGTTTCAAATCGAAACATTTCTGCCAAAAACCCTTGTTGCAGCAAACAACAGCAAGAGGCCCACTAAACAAGATGCGATTCTGATCAGAACCATGTGACACCATGGCTTGTACATCTGAATACTTCAAGGTACGAATATAACTAACAAAAAATAATATATATCTTGGTATGATTATAAAATATTTCACTTCAATTAAGAAACAATTTCATTTGGATTAATGAAAGATAGGTACTCCACAGTTATAATTCTGCCTTTAAACAGTGGGCGGACATGCATTGGCTGAAAAAAGAAGCAGTTTCCTGCAACAGTTTCAAAACAAACAAATCGCAGATTTAAACAGCAACGCAGCTTCAAGTGTAATGTGTCTGGAATTCAACAGATGACTAGTAAATATATGCTTGCAGTTTGCAAGCGGAAGGGTTTATGTGTAAAATATTGCAATGTAAATCAATAAAAAGGAATATGGTCTTACCGCTCATGGTAACCAAGCGTTTTAAATAAATTGCGCACGATATGTACCAATACATGTATGTGTAGTGGATATGTTAATAATGGTACAATATGTATGAAATAGGTGGAAAGAATATGCTTATTTGAGTGGGCTCTTGAAGATAAAAATGGCATTGTGGTTTAAAATTGCAAAGGGGTTGCAAGAAAGTTTTAGATATGATGTTTCTCTGTAAAACATGAAATGCGAGAACAACATGCTTATGAACCTCATCATACTTTTAAAGGTCACACGCTATATCTATGTGAATAAAATGATCAAGTTCTTCTTACCTTGAATGATTGGGTCTTTAAATTAAAATGATTAGCACCTGTAAGATATGTCAGCAGAATAAATATTTATTTGCGGGCGTATAAAACATTTCTTGGTTCGCAGAAACGCCAGCGGGCTGCGGGAGTCCCATATTCTTCATTGAATGTGAATGCCTGTGAACGAAAACTGTTATAACATTTAATAGTTAGAAGATTTTACATTTATATAAAAAATAGCATAACTAAAGAATTCTAACGGTGAATAAATGAGTCCATTAGTGACATCAATGTTTTGGTTGTTGTAATGTTGTGTTCCATATATTCCTGTTACTGTCCATGATCCCAGTACCTACTCAAATGCATATGCATAGAAAATGACAAAAAAATATAAATAGTTTGATATTGAACTAACATCAGTCCAAATTAATGAAATGGATTTTCACATTTCAATTATGTTTTGAGAAGAGGGCACCTTAAAAATTATGAATAATAATATCACCTATTGTATACATATACCCATACCCATTAGAAATGGGGCAATTCAATATTTTATTAATAGTAACTTGGACATTTATACGCTAAATATAAAGAAATATCATAATATTTTCTTCTGAGGAATAGTCTCCTCTCTATTTATTGAGGAGCTAATCAATTCATGACCTCCACCAAAAAATTTTCAAAGCGTCCTTGTTAAGAGAGTGCTGGTGAATTTTTCTTTGATTTGAATATATTATCAGAGTAAGACTTCGGTTTGCAGAAGTGAGAGTGTAATTACTGTATCATTGTTTAATACTTTTTTTAAAGTGAATCATAATTCGATTCCTCTCATTCATAGTTTGATAGAACACAGGTTTATAATTGATCATAATTTATTTTTAGCATGATCATAAAACATTGTAAATCATGTTGGCATAAAGCATACTATCGTAAAACCCATAGAAATACGAATCGAGAATATTACATTCCGTTAAAATTCAGCATTTTTTAGCCAGCATATAAGGTTTTGCAAGCCTCGGAAACAATAAAAAATTACCTGGCAAAGAAAATTTAAAAAAATATCTAAATTTGCATAAATTTTACGTTTAAACTTGAAGTTATTCAGTTTATTGATTGATAGAGAAACAACGGTGGCATTGTTAAATGTTTTGCTACTTTGGCCTCGTCTTGGTGGAAGAATGAAACTTATATCTCAATTATTTCATATGTTAATGAATAAAATAAAATTACTCTACACGGAAATCATTTGTTCCCCGTTTAGGTTCCATTAAAAATACTTAAATCCTATCTGGGCTCAAAATGAGTGAAAATTATTGGGATTTTAGATATTTTCCTGATTGGACACGAACTTATAGCTCGATTAGAAATGCCCTAAATAGTGTTCAAAAGATGAACTCATGTTCTTAAAATGCCTTATATTATTTAGATTGTACTACAGATATTTAATTTTACCAATAAATCTTAAGTTTGATACTTTACAGGTGCGTATATAGAACGAGATTTAGTGTTGAAAAATACAGTTGTGATGGTAATGTTGATAACACATGTTTCTTGTTAATGAGAGAAGTGGTACGCTTTTAAATCTCGTTCGTCAATTTTTATTTTAACTGGTATTGCTACGTCACAAAACGATGATTTAATAGGGTTGGAAGAAGTGAATTGGAACGCAGGTAGGTCAGGCTAAAATAACCATAGTAGAGAGACTGGGCGCCTGTCCCTGCTTCCGCTGTCCTCCAACTCAACCACCTCAGTCCCGTGCACCCGCGTATATATACCATCGGCCAGCCAATATGGCCGAGCTAGGCATATAATTATAAGAGCACGGTCCTGGAAGGACCGTCGGCGAGGTTGGCGGCCGTAGGGACGTAACCTCCAGGACACCACATGCGTCTGATTCTTTATTAATTCAATAAGTAAGTTACAATACATGTCATCGTTAAAAAAAAGCCCTTTACCCTTCCTGACAGCGGCCAGGACTGCTTGGTTGTCTAGGTACATAGTCACAGTAGAAAATTCAGGGGTATTATTGAACATATAAGTCATACCACGCAATGCTGTCTGGGCTTCTGCGTAATAAATTGGCAGTTGGTGGGTAAATTTCTGTATAATTTCTAATTCTAGTTCGGGGCAAACAGCCGCCCACTGCCACGGCGTGGCATGCACGTATGCAGCTCCGTCAAGTTAGCGCCGCCATTTTCGGCACGAATTCTGGGACCCATACAGCCATTTAGTGCTCAATTCGTGCCGTCGAATGACACCACTCCCAGAATTCGTGCTGCATTTTAAAGGCCTCCAGGGGCCCGTAAACATTTTGGGGCTAACTTGACGCCAGCGCCGCCATTTTGAGCACGAATTCTGGGACCAGTCCAGCCATTTAGTGCTCAATTCGTGCCGTCGAAACCAGCCCCCTGAAACTCCCTATCCAATCCCATTGGAGCCCATGTTCTTTTAAAGAAGTCGTTTCCTCAATTCGCCGTACGATTCTCGTAGTGGCGCCACGGGTCCAGAAGGGCTAGAATTTGTGGGTATTCCGATTGACTAAAGGCAGATCGTGTGCGTCAGGTGAGATGAAAAGGCAATTTCTGCTATTAATATAGATGTTATATTCATGTATTTCCGTGTATTAGTAAAGTGCATCCATATGTTTATGTCCAACTTCAATTTTCGTCGAAATATATACATTTGCTCTCTTTAATTGAAGCAAGGGTCTACATCTTTCCTTGTTGGGCTGATCACTTATTTAATGGTAGATGGGCAATGTACAACATGGTGTTATTTTTTGTTCAATTATTCTTGATTAACCTTCCATGCACCATACTCTGTATAGGAACATGACTGGCTAATAGTTGATGACAAATACTGATGTAGTTATTCCTGGTATTTAATCATGTGCACCATGTGTGTTATGCATATAGATCCTACACGTAACGCTTGCTCTCTTTCATTGAAGCAAGGGTCTACATCTTTCCTTGTTGGGCTGATCATCTTATTTACCTCAATGCTTCCTTTTCATTACTTTTCCCCTTTTCCCTAACTTGATAAATTGAGAAGCTCTTAGACATCTATGCACACTTAAATCTCATATTTTTTATTTTTTACAGCAACATCTCCCTCAAAACCTTTTCCATAGCTATTTTATTTCCCATGCTATGAAATTCAATGCTAATACATAATCCTTAGGTGCTTGGTGCAAACACATATTTCATGTTTGTGTTTACACTTAGGTTTTTCTGTCTAAGAGTCTGATTCTGTCAATTATATCCCTCAATTTCTTTTCCATTTCTTAGTGGCAGATTCCTTCGTGAGCAGCAACTTAGCAGTTACGCTACTGGGTATTTCTGATGTAAATTAGTTTCCCATGATTTGTCTTAGATAAATGTAGGAGACTTTGAAAGCTTTTACCTTTATTCATTTTCCACGAATAACTAGTTCTGGATTAGTTATTCTTGACAATATTTTAAAACTGATTAGTGTGAAGCATGTTACACTTCATAAATCCATTGATGAAGAATTACCACTTTCACTCTTCTTCTCAAAATTTGCTCAACCTCTGTCTTCTTTCTGTATCAGGAAGCTTTATTTCAAGGTACTGGACTCTTTGTATGAAAGTCTAATTACTGCTAATTTGATGCTTACCTGATGCGGCATAAATGTGAATGTCTGCACATCTGTGTTAAATACTGATATAAATTTTTAACATTAAAGTGAAAGACCACCACCTATTATTTGAAGACTAAAAGTTCATATTAAGGAAATATTCATGGGGGATGTATTCAACACCATTAATTATAATCTTTCTATAACTGAACTACTCTGTTGGGATTGCTGTACACCACACATGAGCCTGAGTTCGCTACTCATCCCTTTACATAGTGTGGGACTGTAAACATAATAATCATCTGGTTAGAGTAGGTTATAATGGAAGTTAATTAATTTCCTACACTTTTTCTAAAGCTTGGCATCCCTTGGATAATCGACTAACTTACACAACGGTGGTCTTTCGGTTTTTTCCTCTCCCAACTCCTGTTTTCAATCTTTCCTTATTATGTCAACAGTTCCCTTAACCTTTGTTTCTTTCCACTAGCTTTTATCATTTCCCCTTTCAGTGGATCCATGTTCCACCTCTTCATCTAACTTTTACTCAGCCTTTTGTATCTATCATCATAAGAACTATATTGTGCACTGAGTGGTGAATGTCTATTGCCTCTGAATTGTAGTTGGTTGTTGTGAATTCCAATGTTTAACGTTGTAAGGATCTAGCAAATTCATGAATAAAAAATATTTTGTTTCAATCCACACTTTTTTATTTAAACTAACCGACCCAGGTTTCAGCAGCTATGTGCCATTATCAGGGTAAAATATATTATCAGGTGGCCAGGTGAATATATATGGTTTATGATAAAAAGACGGAAGGGGGGTAGGGGAAATTTGTATATGAATTAAATAATCTGAGGGTTATACTCGTTATATCTCTGTTATTTTCACATGAACTAAGTACCTTTCTTTCTCGAAGGTAGGTAAGTAAATAGCTAAAGCTGCTTTCTTTAGAATCACCTTTTTAGTACAGGTAGGTATATGTTTGTATCAATCAAGAGTGCCATTCTCGAAGTATTTTGTAGCAATTGTACTTCATAGTATTGGTACACGGCAAGCAGTGATGATTTAGGCGATTTATAAGTAGAGAATTGCTACGCGGTTCTTACATATTAAAATCTGAAAGTAATCGCAAGAAATAAGTCGAATAAGACCTCGTAATGAAGATTCCGCCAGGCGATGCGAAATTTGGATAAAGGCAAGCGCCCGCCGACAATCCTTTTTGTGACAGCATAGGGGTATAACATCACTCAATCATCACTTGGTAGCTGAAAAACATTCCTCAGAAATAACTGCCATTTTCTTCTGTTCGCAGTGTAATATATTTTATGTGACGGTAATAATGGGTGGAAACTCAAGTATGCAGACGACGCTGAAATGTAACTTTTAATTTCATTAATACTTTTCGTTACTGAGCGCCTTAGAGCCATCTCTAAGTTTTAAGATGTTAAATCTACATGGAGTTGCAAATTAATAGCCATGCTCGTTGTGATACACTTGATTATCACCGTACATTAATACGCAAATACTGTTGTTTGTATACCGATATATAGCGGACTTGCCCTCCTGGATAGGTGGCGCCTCTAACGGCCTCCATGGGAAACGACTTCAATAAGAGAACATGCCTAAGCGGCAAGTTTCCAGACCTTTACTTCTCTACGACCGTGGTCGAAACACATCACTCCCAGAATTCGTGCTGCATTTTCAAGGCCTCCAGGGGCCCGTAAACATGTTGGGGCTAACTTGACGCCAGCGCCGCCATTTTGAGCACGAATTCTGGGACCCGTCAAGCCATTTAGTGCTCAATTCATGCCGTCGAATAACACCACTCCCAGAATTTGTGCTGCATTTTCAAGGCCTCCAGGGGCCCCTAAATATAATGGGACCGTCAAGTTAGCGCCGCCATTTTGAGTACGAAATCTGAGACCCATACAGCCATTTAGTGCTCAATTCGTGCCTTCGTATGACGCCACTCCCAGAATTCGTGCTGCATTTTCAAGGCCTCCAGGGGCCCCTAAACATAATGGGTTTATTTGAGAACGAATATTTGGACTCGTGCACTTAATTAGTATTCATTCGTGCATTTGAACAACTGATTTCCTCCATTTCCTACTTTATATCGCACGATTATTACTAAATACCATTACATTAAATCGTTTTCCGTCGTGTTGGCCTCCAGCGTCCAATTAAAACCAAATAATTGTTATACCGCTTTACTGAAAAATAAACCGTTTTATATTATTTGCCATAGAAAGGTTATGAACACATTTGTCTTGTTTTGTATTGTTGTGAGGCTGGCCTATATAATGTTCATTGCTATATCATAGCGTGGCGTGGTCTTTTGTAACAGTTATTCCAAGTGATTATCAAGTAGGTATCGTTCAGGGCATTTCACGTGTTCATTGTCGGCAGAAATATCAGACGTCCGAATATTTATATATCTAGTAGCAGCTCTACCGTGAAGTTGGCCCGAATTGTGTTTTGGGCCTCCGGAAGCCGTAAATAGAGGGCACAAATTATACAAGTAGCATCAATCGACTAAAGACATTTAGCACTAAATGGCTGCATGGGTCCCAGAAATCGCGCTCAAAATGGTGGCACTAACATGACGGTCCCATTGTGTTTCCGGGCGCCCGGAGGCCATGAAAATGCAGCACAAATTCTGGGAGTGGTACCATTCGAAGGCACGAAATGAGCACTAAATGGCTTGACGGGTCCCAGAATTCGTGCTCAAAATGGCGGCGCTGGCGTCAAGTTAGCCCCAAAATGTTTACGGGCCCCTGGAGGCCTTTAAAATGCAGCACGAATTCTGGGAGTGGTGTCATTCGACGGCACGAATTGAGCACTAAATGGCTGTATGGGTCCCAGAATTCGTGCCGAAAATGGCGGCGCTAACTTGACGGAGCTGCATACGTGCATGCCACGCCGTGGCAGTGGGCGGCTGTTTGCCCCGAACTAGAATTAGAAATTATACAGAAATTTACCCACCAACTGCCAATTTATTACGCAGAAGCCCAGACAGCATTGCGTGGTATGACTTATATGTTCAATAATACCCCTGAATTTTCTACTGTGACTATGTACCTAGACAACCAAGCAGTCCTGGCCGCTGTCAGGAAGGGTAAAGGGCTTTTTTTTAACGATGACATGTATTGTAACTTACTTATTGAATTAATAAAGAATCAGACGCATGTGGTGTCCTGGAGGTTACGTCCCTACGGCCGCCAACCTCGCCGACGGTCCTTCCAGGACCGTGCTCTTATAATTATATGCCTAGCTCGGCCATATTGGCTGGCCGATGGCATATATACGCGGGTGCACGGGACTGAGGTGGTTGAGTTGGAGGACAGCGGAAGCAGGGACAGGCGCCCAGTCTCTCTACTATGGTTATTTTAGCCTGACCTACCTGCGTTCCAATTCACTTCTTCCAACCCTATTAAATCATCGTTTTGTGACGTAGCAATACCAGTTAAAATAAAAATTGACGAACGAGATTTAAAAGCGTACCACTTCTCTCATTAACAACAAACATGTGTTATCAACATCACCATCACACCTGTATTTTTCAACACTAAATCTCGTTCTAAATACGTTCCATCAAAAATTATTTCTTGAAGTTACTTTAATCCTAGGAATTGGCCACCTATATAAGCAAAAGTTGCTATATGTAGCTATAAATGTTTTTGTAGCTAACCCAACCTTGATAATGAGATATCTCATCATGCAATATCGTAAACATTAAATGTATTGTTTCTGTGCTGAGACACCTCATCATCATAACACTGGTGTACATAACAAGTGCCCACGCTGCACTAGAACGCTCGGGGAACGTTCGCTGGCCGTCCTTTACATTTACATTGCATGTAAATGGATTACATGCAATTTTAATTACATTGCAATAGAACGCTAGAGGAATATTCACTGGCTGACAAACGAATCGGAGAGACTTTAGTTCAGCCAGTAATCACTTCACTGAGAGCTTTGCGTAATTAATTTCCGCTTTAATTTTTATAATTTATGTGTTTATTGGTACATTCAGCAACTTACTACTTTCAACATATCCGCAGGTTAGTTATGCCTTGATTGAAATGTGAACAAACGAGTGGAAATTTGAAGAATATCTTGTTTTTTCTCATTAAAATTGCATATACATTCATACTTTGAGGCAAAATAGGTTTCAATTAATTAAAGGTTGATAACTGTTATCTTCATTGGATGGTATTTCCTCAATTTATCACGGAATTTCCAACAAAAATTATTTCTTGAAGTTACTTTAATATTAGGAATTGGCCACCTATATAAGACTTTCTTCACGAGAGTCTATTAATTTCGGGTGCGAGAATAGGTGCGTTCAACCGTAGAGTAGATGTACATGCGAGGTATACACAATGTCGTAAGGTAGATACTAGGTAGGATTATTCTTTGTATATAAGCATACCATAGCGTGATTGTAACATTCATAATAATTAAGTTATAAATTATTATTTTTATTTTTTTGAGAGGGCAGGGAAGACTCAGTGGAGAGGGCAAGGGAGCTGCAGTGCTGTGGGCAAGGGAGTTATATCACATATGTCAGTTTCAGGATTGTTTTAAGCGTTTCAAGGCAGGAATTTTTACCTGAGACGTTCGGGCGGAGCGACAACCAAATAGGAACATGGACGAGGTGAACATCCGCACAACATTCCGGTCGGGCGACAAGAGAACAATTTGGGAACGTTCTTGCGGTTAGTTTCCGTAACATTCTTTCGGTTCAAAACTAACATTCGCGTAACATTCCGCGAATGTTTGCGTGCTGTGCGGGTGGTGGTCCAGCACAGAGGAGGGGGCAATTCCTCCCTCCCCTCTACACTGAAGATTGAACAGTGTTGAAGTAAACTATCTCATATATTCATATACAATTAGAAATATTAAGAGTTTATCATGTAAAAAAAAAAGAGGAAAATAGATAGTGAGATAAAAGTGGAGGATGACACCACACCTTTGATTTTCCCATAAACTATACACCAGTGGTAGAATCTGTGTTGAAACCATGACTTTAAATGGCTGCCTTAAATTTCTCTTAAAGTTGTGATGAAAATTGAACAGTCTCTGTTGAGACTCCTTTGAAATTCTCTTCTTTCAGTGCAGCGTTTTCATTGCCTTGAAATTGAAACAAGAACGAGGGAGCTTAGAAGGAAGTGGGGTGGCAGCAGAGAAGCAGTGTAATGACACGCCTTGGCACTTGGCCATTGGCACATAACCAACGCACACTCTTGTAAACATATAATGAGTTGGCATTCGCTATCTCTCTCCCCTGACTCTTCCCTGATCTCTCAAATAAAATATTTTTTTTTTCTCCCCGACGATTCTGGTGGTCAGTATGCCCCTGAAATCCTTGAACCAAACCAGAACTTGACAAACATCCATGCCCTGGGCAAGTGAAACACCGACCCAGGCGGGATTCGAACCCGCGACCCTCAGATTAGCAGGCGAGGACTTAACCCCGCCGCCACCGTGGCTGCCTTTATAATTTACAAAACAATACAATTAAAGTACTATTGAGCGATGGAATCAGGGCCGTAGCCAGGTCCTGTCTTTGCAGGGGCCACCAATTTCCTAGGATGCGCAAACGATTTATAGTTCTTTTGTCAAAAGTTAGAAGCCTGGTACAAAATTAATATCCGTTAGTTTATATCCATTAATATAGGTTATTGTTCGACTGTTAAATCTCGCCCCTGTAAAGCAGAGTACTAAAAGGAGGCGTAAAACTCTTTAAAATAATAAATAGGCTTTTAAAGCTAGGCGTGGCAAAAGAAATTCCAGGAGGGGCGGCGCATCTCCAGCCCCCCCCTGGCAACGGCCCTGGATGGAATGCTTTAATATATTAAATTATCCTACCTTGTATCTACCTCATGTGATCAGCTACCCTGCGGCTCTACTCGCATATTCTCGCACCTGACATCGAAATTCCAGCATCAAGAATATCTTATATACCTGGCCACTTCCGTGAGTTAATAAAACTTTAAGAACTAATTATTGAATGGAAATTCCATGATAGTTTGAGAAACTACCATCACATCAGGATAGCAGATATTTGGGGTAAATTGTTTGAAACCTTTATTGCCATACAGTATGAATATAAATTCAATATTAATGGGAATAAACATTTCCACTTCCCTCTTATTTTAATAAAACTGATGATATCAGGCCTGACCTTGTGGATATTATGGATATCAATGATGAAGGAGAAACCACCTTTGTTATTTTCATAAAACTTCATTACGCTGGCATAACACACGGTTCACTGCAATGTGGTATACTCTTGTGCACATGAGTATGCCACAGTGTGGTGAAACGCCCGTCGTGCCAGCGTAATAAAGTTTTGTGGAAATAACAAAGGTGGTTTTCTCATCATGGATATCCCACTTGTTCGTTCATATTTCAAACAATACGTAACTAACTTGTGGAAATGCTGAAAGGAGAAAATTGCTGAATGTACCAATAAACACACAGAAATAACATAATTTTAGCGGAAATTAACTAGGTACGTTAAGCTCCTAGTCAAGTTTTTACTAGCTGAACTAAAAGTCTCTCAAAATCGTTTGCAATCTTCTCATTATTTTCAAAATTTTTGAAGGATAAACCACGAGTATAACATACCGAGTTGATGCTTCTTAAATTTATTTGGCAATTAGTAATGAATCTTGGTTATAAACCACAAGCATAAAATTATTTCCTTTCTCCAGTTCTCAAACCAAATAAGTTTCAATACAGAAATTAAAGTTTCAACATACATATTAAAAAGTATCAAAAGAAGCCAAGTGAGATTCAACCAAGATCACGGCAGTCCCAACACACTGAAAAACAAGGCAGTTCAAGGCAAAATTTCAAGTGAGATCTAGACAGAATTCAAGGCAGTTTCAACAAAGCCACATGCTCCTGCCTTAGGAAAAGGAGTGACCAAAACAGTTTCAAGACAGATTAAAGCCTTTCATCACAGTTTCATCACATGTTCAAGAGGCTTGCAACACAAATCCTTTTACATGTGTTGGTACATCACTGGATACAACGTCATGCAGGTTAACCTTTATCTAAGATTTTTTCGATCATCTTTCGCCTAAACGATGCATCTCCTTACTCTTGGTTTATTTACTTGGCGTGAGACCAGGTAACTTCATCCTTTTGCCATGACAGAGAAGGATATACATACCTTATCCTTAATTCTCAGAAAGCACTCAACGATAGGAGCATCTTACTTTCATGAGAGGTTTTTTTCCTTATCGCCATACACGTACTAAGTTCCACTGGACCATCTGTCCTGTGAATGACTCATCCTCTTTGTACGAGTTTGCTTATCTCGCTGGTAAGGAGGAAACGGAATCTTTCCGTGAGCACAAATCAAGATAACTGGATGCTGGATGATGCCTTTGGTAGCATGCGAGACATTTTGCATACATACACTTCGAAGTCCTTCCCGTCTGCAAATCTGTTGTGGCTAACATTTTCATATCATCGCGGACTGGCTCGGTGAGACAATCTCTCCTAAAACTGATCGTTTAAGAGTAATGTGTGGTGTGGCATGAGTATTTTTGAAACAATATTATTAGTAATATCGTAGTTCTAGAAATATGGTTTCTGAAAGTAAACTTCTGGAAAAATAGGAATGCATAAAAATTCCGTCGGAGAGCAGTTGTGATGGATACAGTGACACGGATGTTGAGCCCTCCTGGTGTTTACCGTTTCGGAATTTCAAGAAAAGAGTGCATGTGCTCACTGAACCATCGTATAGATTAGATAAAAATCAAGCACCACTCACGAGAGAGAATATTCTCTTCGAATTTGTCAAAATATGTTATGGAAACAAAGCTATTTTGGAACAAGGTGATTGTGTCTTTCAGAGGACGAGTGATTTTTCATCAGTATTTTTCTATAAAACACGACATTGCCCGGAATGTGAAGTTGGGCTGTGTGTATACCTTTTTTCATGATCTATCGCACAATTGTTAGTATATTAAATGTATAGCTGGCTGGCATCACTATGATAATATTCAGTTCGAAGGAAGACGTGCAGGTCTTTATGAAATTTACATGGCTTCTCATAAATATGGGTTTTATTGCCAAAGTTTCTATTTAAGTTTTCGAACTTCAGTAGTTTTCCGTATGCAAGGTGCAATCATGTTTTCGTATGATAAGTATAAAAAAATATTGCCAAACGTACTAGGCTTTATCATCAACCCTCAACAGTACCTTGAGCCTCCATCTCTCTCCCTCCGTCACACTTCTTCATATCTCTCTTCATATCTCACCCCTACCTCCCATCCTCCACCTATTCCTTCCCCCTTCTTCATCAAGAATATTTTCCCTCACTATAACCCTTTCTTTTTGGAGACATCGTCTCAAAAATAAAGGATTACAGTGAGTTAATACAGCATCAGCTACTACGGGACCTATCAGCACACAACACAAACTGCGGTTTTTCCCTTATGACGCAAATGGAACGGTCCACTAAATTGAGCTAAAAGTGATCTATCAACAGCTAAAAACCATCAATTTATGTCGCATCTATTGCTTGTTTATTGCTTGTAGTATTTATATATCCATTATGTGGATACTGACATATTTTTCCATGTTGATATTTTTTCTTAGTCTTTCGGAACACGAAAATAACATTAGTATGGGACATGAGTTTGAACGTAATTACATCGAATATCCAGTAAAATATTGTATAAAAGGAAGGTATTAAACTAAAACAGCAAAGTGTTTGGAAAAGGAAAACGGTGAATCTCGGAAAAAAGCAGTTGTCCTACTTTGGATATTTTCCATTTTTTATGGTTTTTTACTATTCCATGACTTGAAAACTTTAAAATGAATTAATGGCGATGTTTTACACCATTAGAGGAATTGCTCGTTCTTTTGCATAAAAACCCTTCACCCTCGAAAATAATTTGAATGTTTTACACTTTTATTAAAAATATTGTTATTATTACTATCCTTATAAAATCATATCACATGAAATATATGTAAAAACTATATAAAGCACTTTTTTATTGTTATGCATACATACATTTGTTATAACAAATACATTTCTTGTTATACTTTTTTTTACTAATACACTACGTTTTTAGATAGCAGAATGTTTAAAAAACCTCAATACTTTACATATACAGATGGCAAAAAAACCTCGTAAGATAAATTTTAAAAATAATTTATTCACAATGAGACATCTCATCATACATTCTCTTGAGCATTACAAATCATTTATGCAACATGTTATATCTTGTCACCCTCAGCCAAGAAGTTAATGAAAATTTTTTACCATTAAAATACATAAAATAACCTTGATCATCAAAACAAAACCTTAACAAGGAAATTAACATTATTAAACAAATTGAGAAAAATAACGGGAATGGTTCCTTTTTGGTTGACAATATTTTAAATAAGAAAAGAAAAAAGATAGCTTTGCACCGTATTACCCACTGTCAAGGGCAGAATGAAAGAAAGCAAAAATGGGTGACACTTCCCTTATTAGGAAAAGGTTCCAACCAGATAGCAAATATTATCCCTAAAAACAAATATAGAATGAGTTTTTACACGCTGTTGACCTGGTAAACATTTTTACCAACACAAAAGACCCACTGGATCCCATGAACCAGTCCGGTGTATATGAAATAATGTGCGACACATGTGGGGCGGTATACGTAGGTCAAAGAGGGAGAAATTTCAGAACTCGTGTGAGTGAACATAAAAAGTGCCTGGCTAATGGAGATAATAGATCCCATTTGGCAAAACACCTTAATTAAGTATCCCACCATACGGATTTTAAAGTGAACAGTTTAATAATCGAAAACAATGGTCGTCGCCTGGATGCCTCGGAACAGTGGGAGATCCTTAATAGAAAGAAAAAGAAAATGTTAAATTATATTGAATTTGAATGTCACTCCCTCATCCTAAACCCCTACCAACCGAGAACCCAAAACATTACTCCACTCCTCCCACCTCCAAACCAACAACCCACCCTACTCTTCTCCTTCCTCCTACATGACGAATGGCACTGGGATGATCTAACCATTGTGTTATTATGTTAACCCACATTCCTCCACCCTTATCCTTTATTACTCCTCAACACTGGTAAATCTTATCCCCAAAACCACCCCTCCTCCACCCCCAGCCCTCTCTTCCGGCCTTACTTTCAATGAATATATATATATATATATATATATATATATATATATATATATATATATATATATATATATATATATACTAACGTGGTACGCGTACTGGTTTGATTATTTCCTCTAGGTCCTCCTCGTTTTTCTCAGGCAAGTAAAACGATTTTCGTAATGTTGAGGTGAATGTGACTTGTTGTTTCGGATCTACCATCCGGGCAACTTTGTCCATTGTTAAGGTCAGAATTGTGAGAAAGTCTTCTTCACTGCTCTTCAGTGTTTCACATAGATTGAAAATTAATGCAGAGTTGTCTCCAGGACAAAACGCCACCTTGCCTGAGGAAGTAAAAACAATCATTCATCTAGAGTCTCTTTATAAGGGTTCAAGGTTTTGGAAAGCAAAGATATTTCATGTAAATTCCAAGTGATGACATTTGAGAATGGCCTCATTCATAGCTACATGAACTGAGGTTGTTACTGAAAATGAAGACCATGACCAGATTCCAGACCATGTCATCAGCCATTTTGATATGTTGCATCAATCTTTGGAGAGATTTCTTTTTTCATCTATACTGTATATCGTCTACTGTGTCAGGCAGTAGGTACACTTGAGTGTCAGTCAGTGTCAGGTAAATTACGCAAAAAAGTTAAGTGGGGTAGATAATACAATTACTTTATAAAATAACAAATCAATTATTATTCAAAGGTACTATAAATAAAAGTTATCTGCTACAATTAAAAGTAGATTACGATCAACTATTTTATATGCAATAAAAAAATCTGGGATTAGGTACAACATTGAATTTTAAGACCTCTTGAAGCAATAATAAAAACGGCATTGTGGCATCACGTTTTATTATCTTGCGGAAGATGTTTCTGGTGGAGACCTAGCTTTATAATGCACTGAAGGTGTTGAAACATAGCTAATGGTCGTAGATGATGATAACATATCGTCTAAATAAACAATTGTGCACAAATACGTTAGCAGTCGATAACAATAAAAAATTAATCAATATCAGTGACCGCGACTTACACACTAATTAGTAATTATATCAAGAGTAAAGATACTTAGGGAGGAAGTAAATTACAATTAAAATTGCAACTTGAAAAAGTAACGATTGCAAGTACAAAAGGAAGTAAAATGTAATCATTACCAGGAATCAGATTACTTGTAATCAACTCTTTCCATCACTGATTGTTATGTGGCACATAACTATAGGGACTGTAAGGTAATTTATGAGCACAAATTTCCCAGAGGATTCTTTAGTTTACCTAATCTGTTGCCACCCTCAAAAGTGACAAGTTCATTCATTCATTACAGTAATCTACCTGTTAGAGTAGGGTTGTGATGAAAGTCAGAGAATATCCAAATAACTCTTACACGTTCCGTGCCCTTTCTACCTCTAGTATTTCTTTCTTCATCTCAGCATAAGTTCTACCATTCTTCATCCCGTTCATAAAACCGATTCCCTTCCTTCCCCTTCCCCGCTTACCTAACATCCTACCCTCTATCATGGCCTTCAGCAAACCATCGTCCCTCATCACCCCTTCCAGCCACCTGCCCTGTCTTCCCCTTATCTCATCTATACTTTTCCTCTCCTCACCCCCATGTCAAGCACTTCCCCATTTGTCTTCCTCGCCGTCCAACACATCTTTTTCATCCTTCTCCACACTCACATCTCTAAAGCCTTCATCCAGTGTTCGTCTTCCTTTCTCAATGTCCACGTTTCAGCCTAAACAACGCCACACTCCATATCAAGCTCTTCACCAGCCTCTTTTTTAAATCCTTACTTAAGGTCCCCGTCACCGGTTCCCTTCCATTATTGAACGCTTCCTTCGCTAGCGCAATTCTACTCCTAATGTCTTTGCTACTATGTCCTATTTCTTCTAGCGTACTACCCAAGTAATTAAAATGCTCTACTTGCTCCAGTTTGTGACTTCCTACTCTTATCACCAGCTTCGCTTTCTTTGTCCTAGAGATTACTTTTGTTTTCCTTTTATTTATCTTAATTCCATATTTCTCACACTGCTTCTCCAGTGCATCGACTATAGTGTGCAAACCTTTTGATGACCGACTGACCAACGCCTGGTCGTCCGCAAATCTAACCGACTTGAATGTGACAAGTAGTTCATGCAATAAACAAAGAGCCAACTTACCCTCAGTTGGGGCCAAAGCTATTAACATGTCACGCATGTGATGCTGTTCAATGCCATATTTTGAACTTTCTTCACTTGGATCAGCTGAAGTGGTCATTCCTTTAGGGGCATTTTTATGGAGGGTTACTCCTTCCTCAAATTCACACCCACGACAAGCCTGAAAAGTAAGAGACAAATGTATTGTACATGGTCACAGTTTGTGAATTAAAATTATCATTTCCTAAGTCCGAAAGATACTCCTAGCATTTAAAAAATTGTGCAGTAAAATGTATACCTTTTGAACTATGGTTCCCATAAACACTACTGGTCCCATTAACTTCGTTGATGAAAGCATTACACTATCTACTATAAAATGAACTCTTTTTACAAAAATCTTGATCAATAAAAAGAAATATCGACTCTGTCTAGGAATAATTACCTTTGTTAGAGCAAATAGTTGCTAAAAAGCTTAATTTTGTGTATTTTCAATGGTATTTGCAGTTTTGAAAATGGAGAGGGACAATCAGGGACTCGATAAGAACAAGCAAATCATGAATCTACTTAAACTTTTCTGTAGAACTTGTTTGTACTTGCAATCGTTACTTTCTTCAAGTTGTAATTTTAATTCAAATGTACAACATAATTTACTAGCTACTTGTAATATCAAGTACAATGCAATTCCAGTTGAGTTGAATTAATGATGTATTGGTGGTATGGTTATAGGAGCTTATTCAATTCAATATGCTGAAGTAAAGACAGTCCAAAATACATGAGCATAAATAAATGATAGTGATTGGAACCAAATGCTCTGGCAAAAAATAGGTAATTTTTGGACTAAAATGGACATCACAGCACATGAATGAGGTATGCATCTCATTCTGAATTTATGAAGCTCAGCTTTCTCAAACCTTAAACTTAGTGGAGGTGGCCATATTGAGATAATGATCTCAAAAGTGGCAGCAGAAGAAATTATTTATTTATTTCCACCGAATACAGCACTTGTTGGTTTGTATCGGAGTATTAACAATCAACAATGGACAAGCACAAACAACCATGCCCTGGGAAGTGAAAATTCCTCCCCAGGCGGGATTCGATCCGCGACCTTTGAGTTAGCAGGCGAGGACGTTACCCCGAAGCCACCGAAATGATTGCCAAATACATATTAATGCTAGCATGATGCAATGGATGGAAAGTGAGAAGACATTGTGAATGGTAAAATTAGCAGGACTTTCAGCAAGTCCAGCCAATTACACCAGTATTACAGTAGTTATTCCATGGTATCTTATCACGTAAGGTAACAGTAGGGAGCGACCAATGCCATACTCTCTAGAAATTTTAACCTTAATTGAGTTCTGCATATCACTTTCCCTGTAATTCACAATGAAATAAATATATATTGGATTTTATCATTTGACCCTAAAGTGACGCTACCTTAAAATCACCTCTGTGGAATGAACTAATGTTTAGCGAGATGGCCAAATTATTATCCCTTGTATTTTTCATGTTATATACATTTTCATATTCAACAAATGCACTATGAGTGAGAATATGGTAATGAGGCTGTAACTTTTTGCGCCAGATTTTCTTTCTCTGGAAAGCCTTTAACTTTTCCTCTCTCCCTCTGCGTCGTATGATCTTCCTTTCTTTTTCTTTTCCCGTCCGGCTTCCCGTGTTTACAGCGTTCTTCTCTCATCTTCTAGTAACTCCCTTTGGTACTTGTTTATTCATTTCTTTCATCTCCTAGTTTTGCCAACTTAATCGTTAGTTACTTTACACATCCTAATTTTTATATTGTTACTCCTCAAAAATACCATCCTCATCGCTACTTTTACCCAATTATGCCATCTAACCCAGACAATCGCAGAACACCAACCAAGCCTTTGGACGTTGAGTTACAAGAATTTGGCTCTCATATCCCAGAAATCTAGGAACAAAGTATCAAAGGCAAGAGCCATGTCTTAAGTATATTTAAAGCTAAGCTTTCAAGTTGACTCCTTCTTTTGCCCGATATGCATTTCTGAGAACTTAATTTTTTTCCAAAAAAGAAAACAATGAATTAGGTTTTAAGACAGCAGGAGATCTGAAGCTTAATGGCTTGCTGCTCTAACAAACTGGACATAAACTCCATGAGCTCTAAAAGGTATGATTAAAATCCAATTCATGAAAGAAAATCAAACGTGAATACATACTTGATAGCTGCTATTTTGGAGCAGCGTTTATATACATTTGAAAATGCCGAGAAAAGTTACTGAGGGCATAATTTAGACCACGAAATGTTACTTATTTAACATTCTTGCCTAAATCAATATATATACTTACATCAACCATTACTACTTTGGGCTTTTTATTTAATTTTTCACACTCAGAAAGCTCATGCCATATGTAATCCACTGACAAAATACCATCAAAGGCATAACATTGAAGTCCTCGTATACCATGTGTAGACACGATTATAAAAATACTGTCACATGAATCCAAATCCGCACTTTGAAGAACTGAAATGATAAAATAAAACAAGACCATTTCATTCACCATGCACCACTGAGGATGAAGCTGTTGAATTTACTCATACCTGCTGTAAAACATTCCGTGAATCATTACGAGGAAATTGATCCAGGAAAATAAATGAAAACAATTATGGATGGGAGAACCATCATGGATGCACAGTATATTTAAATATCTATCTTTTCATAGACAAAAGCAAGGGTAACATACGCTAACAAAATAAAGTGCAATTATTAGATCTCTCCAGATAAAGTATGTGATTTATGTCGATGATAACATTGTAATGTTTATGTTGTGTACTTAAAGATGTAGGTACAGTGCAGGGGCGGATTCAGCATTAATTGTTGAGGGGGGGTCATGACCTGGGTCCGGGGAGTATGGAATATCTCCCGGGAGAGAGGGGCGTATCACTCCCGGGGGATATTCCATACTCCAGCGTCATTCACATTTGGGACTTGTAGCCATGAATTTACATATACAATCCCTTTACTCTTTTAAAAGGATACAAAAACTACAAAACTAATAAAAATAAAAACTTTTTGATGAAATTTGGGGGGGGGGGTTATGACCCCTGTGACACCGCCCCTTTAATCTGCTACTGGCACAGTGGCATACACAGGGTCTAAGGGGGGCAGAGAATTTTTAGGGGGCGCTTACTCATACATTAACCAGTTTACTAAACTTTGCAAATTTTGGTGATACCATAGGCGGATGGGTTTGTCCAAAAAATGACAATTGACAACGTATCGTACAAAATTATATGTACGTATTTTGGACATAAGAGTGGAATAATACACAGACTTAGGGGCGCGTGTTCTGCTTCCCTCATAGTTGGACATTTGTTTGTTTTGTCTTTCAGCAATTACATTATTGAACTTAGGTCTAATTAAATCTAATTGTGACTTAGGAGATTTACCTATCATCAACTGTGCTGGAGTTCGATACGTTGTTGAATGAATAGTATTTCTGTATGTAAACAAGAAAATAGGAAAGGCTTAATCTATGTTATTGGTGTTATGTAGTGCAATTCTTCATTTACTCTTGACAGTTCTAACAGTATTTTCACCTAACTCATTAGTTTGAGGGTAGTGAAAATGAATGTTTCACGCCATTTGAAAGCAAAAATGTTTTGAATTCATTTTCTGGTGAAAGGTGGTCCATTATCACTCATAATATTGTCTACTAGCCCATATCGTGCGAACAAATCTCTCAAATAAGCTATTGTGTGTTTTGCAGCTATTTGAGGAACAGATAAACTTCTGGCCATTTAGAGAATGCATATTTTACTGTTAAAAATAGTTTTCACTGAAAAGGTCCAAAAAATAGATATAATACGTGACTATGCCCTGTCTGGCACATTCCGAACATGTAAAAAATGATTTTGGCGGATTTGCTCGTTCCTACAAACAAGAAAAGCAATTGTTTGCCAATTGTTCTATATCGTCATGTATGTTAGGCCACCATATGTATGACCTCGCTAAGGCCTTCATTTGAACAATGCCTATGTGGCTATTGTGTAACTCTTGCACTATGTGTGATCTAAACTTTTGTGGAACTATTATTCTATGACCCCACCAGTACCTACCAAGAAACTAGTTTTTGAATGATTTCTTCTAATGCTTTTTTACAGGCTAGATTCCATACAAACTCAGTGTATTTCCTTAATAACATGTACATAGGAGTTAATATTGTTGACATTTTAGGTATAAACCTGGCATAGTAGTTGACTAAGCCCAAAAATCCTTTTAATTGAGTAACATCTTTCGGCTCAGGTGCCTTTAAGAATGCACTTACTCTGTGCTGTTTGTAAACTTTGTTTACTATTTACAAATCCCAAATATTCTAGATTGTCACAAATAATTTGCATTTGCTTTTACTTGCAGTAAACCCAATGTATTGTAATCATTTACAAACAAGTCTTAAACTATTCATATGATGTAAGTCATTAGCACCAGTGACTAAAATGTCATCCTGAAAAATAGTCACGTTCAGGATTCCTTGAAAGGTTCGCTCCATAGTTCTTAGGAAAATGCCGGCGCGGATGAAACGTCATAGCATTATCTGCTACAAGCAAATGATCCTTTATGAGTACTAATAGTACAATACTTTTTAAGTTTATCATCTAATGTAAGTTGTTGATGCGCTTGCAAAATATCTATTTTTAAAAATCTTTCCCCAATCGGAAAGCTAGAAAACAGCTGTTCAATCCTAGGTAAGGGATGTCTATCTACCTCTAAGAAAGGGTTGAGAGTTACCTTAAAATCCCCACATATACTTGTTTGACCGTTAGTTTTTAAAACTGAGACAATGGGCGTAGTCCATTTTCTAGTATTAACTGGTGAGATAACTTCTTCATTTTCCAAACGTCCTAGTTCAGATTCTACTTTGTCTCTAAGAGAGAGGGGAAAGGTTCTAGGCTTATGATATTTAGGTATTGCATTTGGTTTGAGTTTATGTTTCACAGGCTCTCCTTTAAAATCACCTTATTTGTCTGCAAAGACATTTGGAAATTCATGTTACAACTGTTTTACTAACTTACTGTCATCACAAGTCTGAGATACTAGATCCGTCTGCTTGTTTACATCGGTAGTTGCTGCTGTGACTACGCTAGCGGTCTCATCGTCCACTTGGAAGGAGCTGTCAAACGCCACTTAGTCTCTAACAGATAGTAAGCAAAAATAAACATATCTCTATTAAGTTTTTGTTCAAGAAGCACACAGGCACCTTTGATATGACCTGTATTTGAAGTCGTAGTAACACACCAAAGATCTTGCACTTTATCTTCGAGATTCCAGTCTACAACCGCGTTCCAAACAGTCTGCGCCTGTCCGCTTCCTGAAGAGGTTTCCAAACTTAGCACAGAAAAAATTACGTTATATATTTTTTATGATTTCGTTACTTGCTAAACAGCAGAAAGAAAATGATTATTATAAAATCACGCGGCATATCAAGAACTCTACTTGAGGACGCGACCAGTCATAAATTTGGGGGAATACAATAATTATAAACCCAAAGATCGCGGTTACACTGAAAAACCAGAGCACCAAATAACACGACAAAATGACGAGGTAAACATTTAAGTAACTTTGAGTTAACTCTTCTCGGATTAATTCTTACATTGAGAATGATTGACGAGTCGTATCTCAAAACGTCGACAATTATGAATAGTTTAAACCGGAGGAGAGATCGAGAAGAGTTTACTCGAGTAATGATCATTATAGATTATATACACAGGATAATAGTTACTCAAAATATTCGAGGGGAAAGTGTTAATTCTTTTAATAAACAACTTTATTTTCAATTGTAACGCAGGAACCACAGTTTTCGCCATATCTGCGCCATCTGTTGAATAAAACAGGATCGAAATTGTATTCATGTCTGAATGGAATTAGAACTGGTTCTATTTTCCATTCAGTCATTCATACATTGGCACAAGCGTTCGCACAATTTTCCGCTTTACACGGTACGACTTCCTGATGCATGCGTTCGCACGATAGCTTGTACAAAAAATGCACCATGTAAAAAGGCCTTAAATGACTGAAGCACTGGACTAAAGAGACAAGATGACAGATCGCGCATGCGCAAAACGATGACCGTGCAACGCTTTTGACTGGCCAGATTTAAATTTGACCGCGAACTGCTTGTGCTTTGAAATGCACCTTGACGTGTCAAGGTTGTTGCAATCTCAGAATAAATATAAACCCATCAATGTAGTAGAAATACCTTTACGCATCAATATACTCTCATCATTGACAGGGTCCATCTTAATCTGACAAGGTAAGTGCAACATAAAGTCAACACGTGCAATATTATATCAAGTTCTGACAATATCTAACAACCATGCCTCCAGAGCTTAGTTGAGTGGGGCTCTTCAGTATCTCTCCTCCATCATAAGTAGATATTTCTTGAATTATTTAGGAGAGAGACATCAAAATACTCTAAAATTCGCATGTGTCCTAATTAAAAAAGGCTGCGGAGAGAAAACAAAGGGGGAAAACATTTTTAAAAATGATTGCATTTAATGACCAAGAAATTTTGGTGTGTGCTTGCAAAAATGGATTTTTAAAAATAGTCATGCAACCATAAATGGATTGTTTGATATGGAATGATTCAACGACCAATTCTACCAGAATGGAAAGCCATTCTAGCGACCAAACCAACCCAATCCCCATTGATAGTTATAATTGACACACTATTAGGAGGTCATAAATTCAGAGGGACGAGATGGCATATAAAATTACTTACTGTCTCCCAATTTCCTTTTGAATTCAACCACTGTCATTTTTCCGTCTGGTACACAAAATTCAAGTTTTACATTATAATCCGCAAAGGCCTGCAGGCTTCTTGTATCATTCTCTATTAGGAAATCAAGGTCTTCTAATTCTAGCTGTGGTTCGTACTTGCCAAAGAGGAAAGCATAAACCAGACACCTTTTCTCTCGGCTGTAGATCGCTGGTCCATCCCTCACTGTGGCTTCAGGCCTGCCAATAAGTTGTAAATCAATTTTTATCAATGCTTAACATTCTGAAGGTAGGTTTTCTATCGATCTTTCTATTAACAGTTTTCATGGCAACATTTGCATTAATTTTAAAGGCAGCATTTGCACTAATGACATTTTTAAATATGACAATTAGACACAAAAAAATAATAAATAGTCTAAACTAGTGTGTGAAACTACAGTATCGGTGTAGTATAGAGAATGGGCAGTAACTAAATGTTCATTCCCTCCATATAGCTTACTCATTCGAATCATATACTCCTGCAGTTCCAGCACATAGTGAGCCATATATCCATATTATGACATGAATTACATTTTTAAATATGTATTGATTGGCACAATTGGCTGAAACATTACACGTCTTAAAACTTTTTTAAAGGCCATAATCATGTGATTCATTTTTCACAAAGTACATTTATTCCTACTTTCAAGGAAATATAATTAAAAATTAACATGCAGTTCCTTAGTTTAGTCTCAACTCCGAGCATGAATGAAAATTATTATTGCCTTGACATTTGTCACCTGCAAGGGATATATTGAACCTAAATGGGAGTGAATACTTAACTCTATTCAGGCATAGATAATTTTTACATGATGCAGGACAAATCAAAGTAAGAGTGAGACAAAATAAACCTATAAGAAAGAATATATTAGCAAAAGTTGGTAATCAAAGGGGAATCAGGTGGCATCTTCCAGATACATTCATAAATATTATATCAAAGCTTATTATTGATTAATTATGGGGGCCTTCCAGTTGGCGTTGGTTTATATGGAAGAGAGTAAAATTCTCCAGATTCTTACAGGCAAAGACCCGTGTCCCATTACGCGATTTCTTTCTTCAACTTATCATGTATCTGTTGTATTATCATGTGCCGGCTCACATTTCGAGAATATTCCTTAGGTCGCCTGAGGGTGTTTCATTACCATGTGCCAGTCGAGGGTTCGAGAAGGTTCCCGATTTCCTCGAGATAGTTCCACAAGGTCGACGGAGTAATATTAAAGGGCTATTGGCAGCAAGGCGAGGAGGAGTAGTCAACATGCACCCAACGTGGCACCTCGGAAAACCCAGTCTCGTGGTCATAGTGAAATAAATTGTCATACACATGGAAAGTTGGTGTTTTCATCTACGAAAGAAAACACTACAAAATATCCTCCAATACCTCTGAATCCCATTCATAAGGCCTACTCTACTTTCTTCCACTTCCCTGCAAACCCACCATCCTTTCCTCAATCAAATGTTTCATCATCCCTTCACCCAACAACACCTTCCTACTCTGCCTTCTCCTAATCTCCTCCAGTTTCCTCTCCTGAACGACCACTCCAAGCTCTTCCTTTTTTCACTTCAATTAAACCAAAAACACCTTCTCCATCCTTCTTCACGACCACATCTTATGCGCCTGCAGTCTATTCTCATGCTCTTTCCTCAGAGTCAACGTTTCTGCACCATAAAATGCAACACTCCATTTCAAACTCTTTGCCAGCTTTTTCTTTACATTATTATATAGGGTCCTCATCATTAGCTCCCTCCTACTGCTAAATGCTTCTTTCACCAGTGCTATTCTCCTTCCTATTGCTTTGCCACTCTGCATATTTTTTCTAACTTAGTACCCAAGTAAATAAATTGATTTTATTGCTCCAGGTTGTGCCCTTCTGCTTTAACAGCCAGCATAGATTTATTTGTCCCATATTGTTACTTTTTTATGCGAATGCGAATGAACATTTTTTTCCATAATTGGGGCTGAAGAAAAAAAACCCTGGGTCTTTAATGCGAAGGTACGGCTTTCGCAAGGCTAATGGTTGCTTCTATTGAGTGTGCCCTGCTAAAATGGAGGTTGCGTCTTATATGCCAGTGCGTCATACATGCCGACAAATACGGTAAGCTTAATATATAACATGTGTAAAGGAAGGGCAAAGTGATTATGTATATAAGTACTTCAATAAGAAGAACTGCAAAAGGAATTTTAATTTTTTGTTTCAAAAGTCCTTTAGGCTAAGCAGTTAATTTCTTCTAGGCACCTTAGAACAGTAATGAAATTAACAACAAAATACATTTGGAATATACACTTAGTCATTAAATTAGACATGTCTGTTCCCGTTAAATTTGCATTTTAAATATGCACTGAGTAGAGCAAGTGACATAACCGAAAGTTAGTACATACCTTCCTGCCAAGTACAAAGATTGAAGTAGCGTTGAGCTGAACTTGGGACTTGGCGTGCATTCCTCGAAGTTCAATCTGTCAATCACATTTGTCAAAACAGCTTTAATATCAAGTTTCTTGCGTAGTTCTTCACCAAGGATTTCTGCCACTGATGTTTTTCGATTGGCTGAAATGTTTTGATGTCGAGCATGAGGAATGTACATTAATGGGATTGTATGAGTACACTTATATGCATATATGTATGAATTTCAAGTTGCAATCGATAACAAACACAGTGAAACTGAAGTGTCAAGAAATAATATTAGTTTTTAACGGGTTTGAAACTTTTAATCTCATGCTTAACCATTCCATGAGCTGTTCTACTGGAAATGGAAGGAGTTATCTCATAGGAGTCACAAAGCTATGACCTACATCAGCAAAAATTGAGCCCTATTGATACCTGAACTTGCATGAATTGCAAAACAGCAGCAAAGAAATCCATTATGATCGGTTGTATTTTTGAAATATCCTCAGGCTGTATGATTCAGATCTTCGATCCAAGGACTCACAACACATATTGACAATATGAACCATTACATTCTTCATACTTCCTTGGCCCATGCTTGGCCATGGTTTTTTAAAATTATGCATATAATCATCGGTATATGGACGGGGGGGGGGACGAGGGGGAGGAGTTAAGCGTTAAACCCAGAGAGTTAGAGCTTCATCCCAGGTGGTCTGTAACTGGGGTGTAACTCGGGTGGAGCTTGTTTCAATTCATTCCCAGTTTCATTCCAGTTACAGCGGTCTTCATACAGACCAGTTACAGAGTAGAAAATTTCTATTTTGGTAGGCCCAGACGAATGCATCAAAACAAAAGCAGCGTTTAGTGGAGTCACCGCCAAAGTTTACCCTGTTGGAAATCTGTCATAGTTCTCATAGCCATTTCTAATGAGAAACTAAGAGATCTTATGAGACTCTATGAGATCTAATGAGAAGCTATGAGATCTTATAAGAAGCTATGAGATCTTATGAGAAAGTATGAGATTTCTCATCAGATCTTATGAGTAGTCGTAGATTTCCCATAAGAACTTATGAGATATTTCATAAGTCTCATGAGGTTTATGAGAAGGTCCTTAGGAAAGAAACAGGCGATGGAAGATGGGACATGTATGGATCCACTTCGAAGTTACACTTGTCAGCTTGGGAATTTTGGGAAGTGGCAATGACGTTGAATGTTACAAGTCTTAAATAGAAGGCTGAACAAAACAGTAGTAAACTGGATACGCGACTTTCTGAGTGATCGTAGGCAAAAAGTAGTTCTACACGGAAGTAGCTCTGATGTAGTTAAAGTGACATCAGGTGTCCCACAAGGAAGCGTAATCGGCCCCCTCTTGTTCATTATATACATAAATGCCTATGCTCTCGAATTAGTAGTAAAATACGTTTATTTGCTGACGACGCTGTCATCTATCGCGAATTTAGTGATCACTCTGACTTTTAAATGGGATTTAAACAACAGATTTAAACAACGTTCATGTGTGGAGCCAAGAGTGGAGAATCGAACTTAATCTGAGCAAATGCACGGCGGTACATTTCTTGCTGAGTCATACAACTATCCCCATGTATATGTTGTGGATGGTGTTAACATAGAGACAAAAATTGAAGTGAAGTATCTGGGAGTTACGATAACCTCGAACCTATCGTGGGGAGCACATATAAGAAATATTTGTGGTAAAGTTCTGAAGAAGCAAGGATTCGTCAAGCGTATTGTGGGAGGATTTTCAGATGAAAAAGTAATAGAGAGGTGCTATTTCACACTCGTACGGCCACACCTTGAATATGCAGCAAGCATATGGGATCCGGCGCAAAAAGACTTAATTCGGGATCTTAAAAAAATACCAATAAAAGCTGCGCGATTCGTCAAGAACAGCTACGGGCGTACAGACAGGGTTACACAAATGTTAAATGAATTAGGCTGGGAGCCGCTAGAGACTCGGAGGCTGCGCGCTAGGCTTGGATTACTTTAGCAATTAAGAATAGATACCTTTAAGAGCGACACGGAGAACATCATTAGAACCCCACTATATTTCCAGGTCCGACAGAAACGATAAATTAAGAGAGATATTTTGCCAAATGAATATGTATTATGGAAATCCGTTTTTCCCCCGAACAATAATGGACTTTTGTAAATGCTAGGCGTAGTTTCATTACAGCGTTTCCTTTGTTATATGTAAACGGCTGGTGTTTTAACAACCCCCGCCACACGCCTATTGAGGCGACTTGCGGGGTAGTATGTAGATGTAGATGAGGTCGTGTCCCTCTTACAGTGTGTAGGGCACATGAATGCAAAATTCTTAAGATGTTGTTTACATACATTGAATCATCACGTACCACTTCGTCATAGTTTCACATCCTCGTTTTTCTCCTATCTACCTTAAACGATCTCAATTCATTGCACCGCTATAACTTCTTTCAGCCTTTAAATGAGCAAATTTATGCAAATGCTCGGGGAACGAATGAATTCGATCTGCATTGTACCTTATTATCCTGTTTGCTGCTTGCACGCGAGGCCCTGAGCGATTTCGATTCAAAACTCACAAAGCACAGTCGCCAAATATCCGCCTTTAAAATATATTTAATATGCATAATGAGACTTGAATTTCAGATGAATAGAAAGTTTAACTTACATTTTATATTATGTAAATAATATTGATATGTGGTTTTAGAAATAAGTTCAATGTTGATATTATATACTCTCATATTTGTTTGGCATTTATTTTTCCATGACTTTCGGTAATGCCAGTTTGAGTGCTTTCATGATTCGTGGTCTTGTTCGACTAGTAATATCGATCTTTCTTGAGAGCGATTAATCGGTATTGAAAATGGCGTCTTGCATACAGAGGTTCATGTTCAAGCAAAATGATTCCGGGATATGTTTTAATAAATGTGTACTAGTTTTTATAACGTGATACTAGGTCGAAAGATTAGCTTATGCTTGAGGCTGGCATAGTTCCAGACAAATCTCCTTCTGCCATTGACTGAACAAGATAAGAATTTAACATACTCCTTAAGACTTATTAAAGCAAGTTCGCAGTCAACATGTTCATTTTTTATCAACCTGTATTTTCAGACACTTTACAAGGAAACAGTAATTAGAATCCGTAGTGACGATTTGTAAAACATGATTTTTGTTGCACTTTCGAATCAACGGGTGAAGTTAGGCCTTTTGTTTCTTTAAGAAGTAATGAGCAGCAATGTGATTGTGCCTATGGAACGTTCATGAAAAAATTGAAAAATATTGAGAATATGATAAAATTGTGTACTTTCCTGCAGTGCGTTCGTAATTCTACAGCAAATAGTTAACTGCCTAAGTGTGGCTTGACTCAGTGATTCAGACAAGTCTGTGGTTTATGTCTTAAACTTTGTACTTTTGTCGTGCTTATTCAGTGATTTTGTTGTGGTGTTGTCAGGAAGAGACTTTCTGAGTGTAATAGCTTATTTGGTATTGTATGCTAATCAATGCAATTCAGTTTCTTTTTCAGTTTGTTACTCTTTAAAGAGATCTCCGGAGACCTATGAGAATATTTCTCGTAAGATCGGGCTCCATACAAATTAGGTGATTTTACCATTGGTCTGCGACAATATTTCTAATGAGATCTTATGAGTAATTTTTCCCATAAGATCTCATTGGCCAAATACTTATGAGAACATTTCTCATTTGATCTTATGAGAAAATTTCCGATAGAGTAGGAACGGACCCTCAGACAAGAAAACACGACATCACACAAAGACAAAGCCAAAAACAAAAGTTCTCCTTCATCCAACAGTGAGACCAAAAATTAAAGTTCTTCTAAGATAAATGCATATTTTTTTCAAAATTTAAACACCAACCGACTTCTATGGGTCAGGAGGAATTTTCCTGTGCCGATGTGAAAGCAGTGAGATATTTTCACAAGTGCAGAAGTGTTAATGAACTCTAATGCACTTTGAGAAACCTTTCATCAAGTCCAACACTGGAATTCCATCATCGGTGCAATGTGAAAGGAGTGTTAGTGCTGCGGGGCTCATTCTTTTTTTTAGACAGGATAGGACGAATGTCCGATACAAATTTTGAAATGAGATATTTATTAAAGTTTAATTACTTTTTAAGAAAAAGTTAATACGTTTTTCTTTTATTTGAGGTTTGTATTTATTTAATCCCAATTGCAAACAAATAGCTTTTAAAAGTTCCTTTTTAAAAGTAACTGGAAAAGTAACTTTAAACATAAACGTTACTTTTTTAACTTTACATTTAATAAGTTACTTTATCAGAAAAGTAAATTGTAATTTTAACTATTTACTTTTTGCAGAGATTAGCTTGAACCAGTTATTGTTTTTGGTAACTTTCCTAACAATGTGAAAGACACAAGAAAAGGCAAACGCTCCCTGCGTGGAAAACCTATGAAACATACTATTTAGACATTGAAAGCAATTCATGGAAATTCTGTGCGGAAACTGAAAGACATTGATATGCTTGCGTACGTGTGCAGCGGGAGAGACCAACATGTGACTTGGTATTTCACCTGAAATGTGGTATACATATATATATATATATATATATATATATATATATATATATATATATATATATATATATATATATATATATATATATATATATATATATATATAATGTAGTGCACGGCAGGGTGGCCCGAGTAGAGGTTCGGGAGGGGTGGTGGCTCTGTAGGTATGAAACACTTCCCAGGAAAAGGGGAATCTGGGGGTCTCATCCCGGGAAATCTTAGCAAACTATGTGTAAAATGAAAAAGTAACTCATTTAGCTTAAGATATATGCCTTCCATTGTACTTCACAGCATAAAATAATTTTGGCTTTTAGTTTTAGGCCTATGAAAAAAAAAAATACGCCGTGTTTTGGGGGGGGGGTCAATCCCTCCACCCCCTTGGAGCGGCCAATGGTGCATGGTAACAGTTAATTGAAAACTTAAGAAGCTAAGTGGAATTCTTTAAATATTACCATTAGAAGGCAATATAATAATGAAAGAGAGATCTTCTTTCTCGTTGATAATTTTCTTAATAATGTTATGCCATTAGGCTTGGTGACTAGTATTCTCTATCATTACTTTTGCCAAATACATAGTTCACACATGTCTTCGGGAGGTATGGCATCCTCGTAAAATATATCCTTCTGAAATGAAATTACCGCGATACAAGATATTAGGCCATGATAAAATTAACTCATATGTATTGCCAGAATTGCATGCAATAATCTTTAAAAAATAATATAGCTCCAGTTTCTTGAACCGCAACTTATGCCAAATTTACAGTAATTATGCGACAACCCAGGGAAAAAAATGTGCTGTAACTTCAATTGTGTTCAATGAACTTCAAAGTGGAACTTTCCCTCTACTAATCATGACAGGAATTTGCATAGCAATATGGTATATCTACCTAGATGCTCGTTCCTTGAGAAGTGTTCACATTTATTTTTCAAAGCTGATTTGGCTAAAGAATAAAGAAACTTTTTTGTGTTCTCTCACTTTTCTATAGAATGGACGCCCGGGTCTTTCAGAAACTTCCCAGATGGCTAATGGATGGATATTAGTTTATCAACCATCCATAAAACATATGTATAATTACACATAAGCATCACAATTTTCAAAATGTCAATGAAATCATTATGTCTGAAGAGGATGTAAAGGAAATATATCCTGAGGAAACATGTGAACAAGATTCTCTTTCTTAATCTTTTTCAAGGAACTTGAAGAAAACTATAAGTGGAAATGGGAACTTGGCAAAATTTCAGGACAAAAGGTAAGTATCAGGCGATTTGTGGCTGAATTTCAACATAATGAAGACAAATTTCAATTTCTGTCTTCATTCAGGATAGCTCCTTCCTCATGATATTTTATGAACAACCCAGAAAACAGATTCTATGCGTATGTATATTGAATAAAAATATTTTGTTGGAATATTTTAAGATTATAGACGAATTTCTTAGAACACCAACTTTTGAAGATGCTAGTTACAGAGTACAAATAGATTACCCAAGAAAAAGTCGCCTGTTCTCAGGAATTTGAGGGAACTTGGAAGTTTTAAAAGACGATGTTGTATTTTTACTTTGGTCCCTGATATTTTTTACTAACAATGTTTTACCATAGTTGATAAACATAAATTTACAAGGAAATGACAAGGATACTTACCACTCTGAGGAAGGTAGGCATAAAGAATATTTGCAGACCTAGGAATGGTTGTTGAATGTTTCCTATCACCTCCGTCTCTATTTAGGAAGACTGACTTGACCACCGCATCCCCTTGGACATTAGCCTGAAAATAGAGGAATTTAAAGGTTATTCTGTTAAATCATTCTGAGAAATTATTAAGCAAATAATCAATTGGTAAATTTTGGAACATACAACTATATATTACCATATTAAAGAAACACGGTCAACACTCCCGCATGCGTAATGAATCAAAAAAGTACTTTCATGGCCTTATTTGTAAGTTTATACATTTACGAATTTTTTATTTGTGTCTTTCGGGTGTGTCTATTTTTATCGACTACGCTCTTGGCATATCCTATATTTGATATCGCTTGAGTGATCCTTCAGTGGGTGATGCGAGGGAGATTCCCTTTAAACCAACAGAGAAGTCACGTGGCCACAGTTGAACATGCGTCCGTTTCCGTCTTGACTGCCTTTGAGGCGGGAATCCCTAGTTCATCCTGTTTGTGTTAATTGTCACGGACGCCTCACCCCACCGATGGTGAAGTATATATAGTGGCACCATGTAAATAAAAAGGAGAAGTAACTTGGAATGTTGGCGGGCGGAAGTAATGCGGCCGTTTGGCTGCGGCCAGAGCAGAGAAATAGAGACGTAATTTGAGAGTTCGTGGCGGCCAGGAAAACGCTGCCTTTTCCCGTTATCAAGCAGTGAGAGATAGTCAAGGTAATCTCTCAACTTAGGCAGCAGTCACCACTGGTGTACCCCAAGGGTCTGTCCTTGGCCCCATATTATTCTCTCTGTACATACTCGACCTTCCTAATCGTCTAAAGCACACCAGTTACATGCTCTATGCCGACGGCCTCCAAATTTATCGCAGCTGTTGGCCATATGAAATTGACGAGGCCGTATCAAAAACTACTGAAGAAATTTATAGAATAACCGAGTGGGCCACGCGTCACGACTTCATCCTAAACTCGAGTAAAACTAAGGCTATTATTACTGGTAGTTCCAGGATGCCACGTAACATAAGCCAAATTACCAGTATCGTGGTTAATGGTATTCCATATTCCAGTAATGTGCATAATCTAGGGATTACGTTGACCGCTAACTTAAAATGGGATTGTCATGCAAACAATATTTCTAACAAGATTCATTCTATACTTTATCAGTTAATAGTTCACATAAACTTACTTCCGTTTAATATTAGAAAAACTCTTATATCGTCGCTTATTTTCTCTGTAATAGATTACTGTTGCTTGTTTATAATGACCTCAACGAAGAAAATAATCTTAAACTTCACTGGGCCTTAAACTCCTGCCCTTGGTTCATTTTTGACCTTCGCAGGGACGTCCACATCACACCGTATTACAGACAACTAACAAGGAGATATCGAGTAACTGATGTTTGGGATGTAAACGAGGCAATTATTTTCTGAAACTAAAGACAAGAAGCGGGAAAAAAGTCACGGCTTTCTTCCACATAGGCCCGGGTTCGAGAGAAAAACGCTATTAAAGAATCTTCCTCTGTATAAATAATGTAAAGTTCGCTAGTCTCTCAACACGACTCGTAGTAGCACAGTGGGTTGAGGTGCTGAGCTGAAAATCCACATTTGGTGGCTGGGGGTCGATCCCAGGCTGAGGCAATTTTTTTCCTTCGATTATTTTACGGAATTACTATAAATTGCCCATTTCGAAACATTTACGGAATTGGCAACAATATTTTTTTTGTTTTCAGCCTATTTGCTGGATTTTCAATCAATGCTCTTGGGAGACTTTCGAAGCTTGTTTCTGGATTCTTGTTTAGCCGAAAAGAGGCTACACATTAGGGGCGGTCATCAAACAACGTTTTTCGAAATTCAAAGTTTGACATACGTCAAAATGTAGCCCGAGGTACCAAATGAACAGGGAAAAAATGTTGTTCCTGTACTTTGACATCCTGCGGTGGCGCCAAGGTCATTTAATGAAATGGCGCCAAGGTCATTCTGAAATTGTCGAGGTAAGCCACAAAGATCGAATAGTCTCGTTTGTTATACAAAACCCGGTCTTAAAATGCAAAGAAACGTAAAAAACTTTGAAAATTTCCTAATTAATGGCATGTATTTTAATTGATGGCAAATATTGTATAAAAAAACGTGACTATTCGATCTTTGTGGCTTACCTCGACTATTTCAGACATGAATGGTGCAGAATCGGCTGAAAAAACTATTTAAATCACGGCATTAACAGCCGAATTAGCGTAAAAAGAGGGATGTGTGTTGCGGGTTGCCTACGCTCAACATAAATGACCTTGGCGCCACCACAGGATGTCAACGTACGGGAACAAAATTTTTTCCCTGTTCATTTGGTACCTCGGGCTACATTTTGACGTATGTCGAACTTTGAATTTAGAAAAAACTTGTTTGATGACCGCCCCTACTACACATGCTGGCAGACCTAATATGTTTACATTTTGAAGATACAAGGATACTTTAATGAATAGGATGGGCTTCGATTGGTCGTGGGTCTTTCTCAAGGCTGTAAACAATGAGCGGATAATTCCTTTTAATTAGCAACGTTTTAATCACTGAAAAATTCCCAGGAGCCGCGCTCGAGTAATGACTTAATTAACATCAGTTCTTCTTCAGCAGTGAACATGATATAGGTAAAAAAGGATGGTAACAGTTTCCGAGGATATGTAAAAAACCTTTTGCGATGACCTTATTGCGGAGCAACATATTATATTGAAGCGAAGCCTGTATCGTGAGGGAAAGGAAGATATTAGATTCTAGCACAAATAAATATCACGTAATGATAACAGTAGTTCTTTTCCCACTTCATGTTTATTCCATGTTTATTCCACTTTTCATTCATGGGGTGGAATTGCACACTTTCAGATTGCCCAGGAAACGCTGCCTTTTACTTTTATCCACTAAGTATCACGTAAGACGATATATGTCATTTATGACCCCCCACCCTATTTAAAACATTGTAATATTTTACCAACCCACCCTAACTCCTCCCCCCCTCAGTCTTACGTAAGACGTTAGATATTTGAATTTACTCTTCATTAAATGCTCGCTTTCTGCGGTTACATCTTTACATAGAGGCCATCGTACAGCTTTGAGCACTGGGTATCGTATAATTACGCATTGTTGGAGTACCGCATTCATTGAGCGTGGATGCAATGTAGCTAGCCACTCAGGCGACGGAATAGGAGCGTATTGGTGTAGCGGTGAAATTACCGAAAATACGTCATTAACCCTTTCGAGACGGTGGAATTCTCTCTTTAGCATGACTGCTACACTGAGCTCAAAGAGACTTTTTCGTACCCTCTGTACGGAGCATTTTTGCGGGGCATCCATTAAGAAGGGTCTCGCAGGTAATCACACACCCCCAGATCCCAACCTTTTTCCACCCGTCTCAGCAGGGACTCCGCATTATCTCGAACTCTGAGGGTAGTTGGGCTACCTCCTTTCCGGGTTTTAAACCCTCCCTGCGGCATTGTTTCGCGGTCAACTTATGATTTGTTTGTATTAGCTACATGCATAATTGTTGCTTGCTCTTAAATTGATGAATTTAGACTGAATTCCTAGTTTTTTTCTGGGCATTGTCAAATTTTAAACGAAGCTCTACGGTCAATATTAACGGATTGAATGCAAAAATCATTCCCAAAACGATAATAAATTTTAATGGATGTTAACTCATTTAACGACAAAATATTGAAATAAACTATTCTGGGTATGCATTATCAAGTGTTGGTATCATACTGTAATTTAGATATCAGTTATTATTTATCGTAGAATTTCGTTTAAAAATTGTAAACGCTCATCAAAAGATAGAGAACTCAATTCTTAGTTTATACTTTCTGAAATAAAAAAAAAACATAAATTTTGCAAAATGACTGAATAAACAATCGTATGACCGCGGTCCCTTTCCACAAAGAGGGGTAATATACGACGAGGGGTACAGGTACCTGCTCCCGGATTTCGTGGTTGAGGCCCAACCCCAGCTGCGTTGGGTCCCGAAACTAAGCCTTCGCGTGCCCGCGACCGTCATAAAAGGGGGGTGAGCAAGAAGCCGAATATATTCGGCATTCGTTCCCTTGGTCAGGAAAATCTCCGAGGAATATATTCGGCCTTCGTCACCCTGGTAAAGAAACGTACAGCCGAATATATTCGGCGTTAGTAGGGAAAGGGTTAACGAGCTGGTGCTCCATGTCACAGCTACGTTTCATTCGGAAACGATACAGTGTTTTAAGACGGACAAAATTCTTACGTAAATTGTCTCCAGACCACCCCCCCCCCCTACATAAGACAATGTAGGATGGTCCCAACCCTCTCACACCCCAAAACGTCTTACGCAATACTCGAATGGCCCCCGATCACTCGAGTTGGGCGTGTTGACGTCTTCAAGCCGCTGGGTCTCCTAATCGCACGCACCTAAGCGGGAAACGCACGACGTCGTCATCGACACAGGACACCGAGGTCCTCCACCGCAACTGCGCAGACACCGGAGTGCGCGACATTGGTATGTCGTCGGGTAAATGCGTCGTTTGACTGCCGGGAATCCCCAGTCCCCCCCCGTCCCCCGTTTTTGTTCCCACTGACGCCTCAAGGGCCATTCAAGTATTACGTAAGAGTGCTATTTCGCACTCTTCCGGCCACATCTTGAATATGCAGCGAGCATATGGGATCCGCTGCAGAAAGACTTAATCCGGGAACTTAATAAAATACAAAGGAAAGCTACGCGATTCGTCAAAAACTGCTACGGGCGTACAGACAGCGTTACACAGATCTTAAACGAATTAGGCTGGGAGTCGCTAAGAGACTCGGAGGCTGCGCGCTAGGCTTAGATTACTTGAGAAATTAAGAATAGATATATCTTTAAGAGCGACACGGAGAACATCATATTAGAACCCCACTATATTTCCAGGTCCGACAGAAACGATAAATTAAGGGAGATATTCTGCCGAACGGATAGGTATGGGAATTCGTTTTTCCCTCGAACAATAAAGGACTTTAATGGTAACAGTAATTTCATTACAGAGTTTCCTTTTTATATGTAAACGGCTGGTGTCCTAACACCCCCGCCACACGCCTATTGAGGCGGCTTGCGGGGTAGTATGTAGAGGTAGATGAAGTATTACGTCAGGCGTCATGAGGAGGGAGGGGAGTTGTGCTTTTCTTACGTTGTCTTACGTAAAACAGTCTTACGTAAGATATAATTCACTTCTGAGTTCGTATATTTATCACTTTTTCAAATGATTTTCGTAAGAAAAATTCTACATTTTTAGGATCAGATCTGATTTTAGAAGGCTTTTCAGTGAAGCATCAGGGCCTGGATGAAAGGTAGTCACGAAGATAATTGAATCGTCAATGGATATATCCTTTGTAGTGAATCTCCTCCAGCTGAAGAAGGGTCCTTAGCCCGAAAACTACCCTTAGCAGTGGACACCGGTGTCGTCATTTCTTCATTAGAGATGAAGACATTTATATCATCAGCACAAACACTTGCGACCATGCTTGTTTGAATGCTTCCAGGAATACAAATATGAGTTATTTCTGCCTTCAAAGATCTTTGAAAAGGCTCAAAAGCCTAAGACTACAGCTGCCCCGAAAATGCGCAGCCTTGGCGTATTCCTTGGCGGTCCTGAAAAGGGGCAGACAGGCATGTACCCACTCTAGCCATAAACACTGCTTCGGCATACAAGGTTTAGATCATGATTATGAAATCCTTACGAAATCCCATATTCTCCATTACTAGGAAGAGGTATTCGTGACTTACATTGTCAAAAGCTTTTCTTAGATCAAGTCAAAGCACTGTAAGAGGCTCGTCATTGCCAGCGTACCTTCTAATAAGGTCACGGACGACAGAGATGGCGGCATAAATAGTTCCACCAGGAACGCAGTAGGACTGTTCTTCCGAAACTAAGAGAGCAATGACCCCAGAGAGTCTATTTGCCATAGTTTTTGCGATTATTTTGTAATCAGTGTTGGTAATGGAGAGGCAGTCGATCGATTCAGGGTTCGCAGTCTATGGCATCATTGTTATTACCGCCGTTGCCGTTGAGCGCGGAAGTCTATCTCTGCAGAAACTCTCCCTCATAATTAAAAAAAAGGCATACGAAGCTGGTCCCAGAATTTCAGGTAGAATTCGGGTGTAAGACCATTCACTTCGGGGGCTTTGTTCTTATTTATGCCGCCAGCACCTCGCTGGCTTCGATGGGATCGTCCAATTCATCGGCAAGGGTATCAGGTAGCCTATCAAGGGTAGAGAGTTGACGACGTTAGGGAAATCTGCGGACAGGCTAGTCGCAAATTGGGATTTATCAAAAGAATATTAGGAAAATGCGACGAGAAAGTTAAAGAGCAATGGTATTTTTCACTCGTGAGACCCCACTTGGAGTATGCCGCTAGCATATATGGGACCCTTACGAAATAGGACTAATCTCAGAAGTAGATCAAATACAACGGGTAGCAGCGAGATTTGTGAACAGTTGTTACGATAAACGTAGCAGTATTACCGAAATGTTGAAGGAATTAGGGTGGGAATCTCTGAACTGATCGAAGGGAGAAATACAGATTAAATCATTATAACGCAAGTTCAAAGCAGAAATTTTTTTTCCGGACGTTCAACACATACTTCTAGAGCCAACTTACTACGGTAGAAGTGAACACAGGAATAAAATAAAGGAAATTGACTGCCAAACCGATTGATTCAAAATGTAATTTTTCCCACGTTCAATAAGGGATCATAATAGTTGCGATAGATCAATCATATGAAACTCCCACCCACCCTTCACAAATAATAATTAACTTGCAATCCGAGTGAACAAACTTGCAAAAATACGCAAACAAGTGTGAAAATAT
Organism: Pyrrhosoma nymphula; assembly: GCA_963573305.1. Lineage (NCBI taxonomy): Eukaryota > Metazoa > Arthropoda > Insecta > Odonata > Coenagrionidae > Pyrrhosoma > Pyrrhosoma nymphula. Next base: position 59,014,749 of record OY754340.1, on the reverse strand, counting down.
TTTTAAGCATCGTGATGAGAAGTTAAGAAATAATTTGGACAATCTATTTGAAATTGCACATGCCAATTCTCTTCAAATGATCAAGTTGGAAGAAGACAGGATGCTTTAACTTCGACAGCAAGAGCCAGGGCGTAAAAGTTACCTTGCAGGAGTACACCAAAAACTCGCGGATAAAGAGGAAAGGGTGAGGAAAAGAAAATTAGAAGCAGAGAAAAGCAGTGTGCAGCATCTACATCCTCTGCTGTTCCTCCTTCTTCATCACCAGAAGATTCAGGTAATGCACATACAAGTACCGATGAAATCAACGTTGGTAAGCTTTTAGGAGAGACTTGTGGGATTACATCAATGCAGAATGCTGCAAGGCGTGGCACAGAAGATTTTATCACTCATAAATTAGTGACTGCTTTGGATAGATGTCAGCTGAGTGTAAGAGAACCTGTATACATCCTTCTTGGTAAAGCAGATATACTTGATCAAAATTCCGAAGAACTCTCTATTAATAAATCTCCTATTCATCGAATCAGATAGAAGAAGAGAATAGAACGTTCTGAAACAATAAAATCTGCTTTAAATAATGATAAACCTGCAATTATTACTGTTCAATGGGATGGAAAACTCTTGCCTGCATTAAATTTCAGCGACCAAAATGAAGAATGATTTCCAATTGTTGTTACATTTTGGGACATTAAGCAGTTCAACGGGGTTCCAAAATAACAAAACTATCCTGGTAAAGAGCAAGCAACGCTGTTTGGAATGCATTAAGGTATTGGGGTATAGAAGACACTGTACAAATTCTCTGCTGTGACATAACTGCATCCAACACTGGACATTTTAATAGAGCATGCGTCTTACTTGAACAAAAATTGTACAGGGAATTGTAGTTTTTTTCCGTGCCATCATCGCGTATATGATCCTGTATTTGAGCGATGTGTAATTGAATGTAAAGTACGTGATGTAACAAGCAGTCCTGACAGACCACTTCGTAAACATATTAGGGAATGCTGGGAAAGTGTCAATGCCAATAATTTTCAAAGTGGCAACGAGAATGTGGAAATGTTTTTTAGCAAGTTGGAAGTTAAATAAATGTTAGAGTTTTATGAAAGTGAATTAGATAAACTAACACTAAGTGGTGATTATCGTGAATTCATAGAATTCTTTCAAATGTTTTTGGGAGAAGAAAAACTTTTTCTAGAAAAAACTTAAAATACTTCCTCCTGGGGCGATGCATCAAGCTCGATGGAGGGCAAGATGTATTTATTGTTTAAAAATATTTCTGCTAAGATCACAACTTAAACTATCCAGTGCAAATAAAAAGGCGTTATAAGATGTCTCTCTGTTCGTTGCAACTATTTAAGTCAAACCGTGGCTTCAGTGCAGTGCAGCTGTAAAAGCTTCTTAGTAAGATCTCTGCTTCTTAAAAGTTCTAAAATCATATGAAAGGATAGATTCCACACTTTCAAAAGTAGCTCTAAAGAAATTTAGTCACCATATGTGGTATTTATCAAGAGTTGTCTGTCCTATCACTATTTGATGGTGAAGTAGACATACAAATCAAAATCAAAATGGAGGATAATTTAGCCAGAGAAGAAGAGAAGTTTTCTACACATGGAAAAGAGATATATGTATTCATCTTTGTGAAGAATTGGATGTACAATTATATAGTAAGTTTAATTTTATCCTGATAGCCATTCTTTTATTTATTATTTGTTAGTATACATCACCTAATTCAATCTTATCTTCATTTCGGTGAAAACAATGGCAAAAGCAGAGATCTGTTCTCTTGCCCGAAGATGGACACTAGTTTTATTCAAGAATGTTCTTCGACATTGACGAGCAGCACTTGAAATGTAGAAGCTCAAACGATAGTTATGGAGTTAACAGCTGTGAATGACCGTGCTAAAAGGTGTGTTACATTTATGCAAGATTTTTATGGACTATTGACCGTAGATGAGGAGCAAAGGCAAATTGTGTGTGTTCAAGAACATCGTATACTGTATTCAGATAACAAGAATAAAACACTGAAAAGAAAGTATCCACAAGAATATTAAAAACCATAATGCAGAAAAAGGGAGGAATCAGGGGAGATTTTGTGGAATGTGAACATTATAAGATCTTAGAAACAGTAATTTTATACTGATAAAAATTTTAACTGGACCCAGTTTTTGATGCACTGCATGATGATGCAGTGCATCGAAACCCGGGTAGAATTAAAATTTTTATCTGTGGAAAATTGCATCTTCTGAGTTCTTATTACCATAATTCAGTCTAAAG